>CM042148.1:54140249-54190249 GCA_023376005.1 Doryteuthis pealeii | reverse complement strand
AAGATTATTCGTATTCGATATGACCGTGTACAACACCTCCCCACAAACAATAAAAAAACAAAAGACAAAACTTTTAAGAAACAACGACGTAAAAATGTAAATATGAACGCACAGTGAACACGATTCCCTATACACTAGGTATTAAATAAGCCTAGACGGTTTGATATGCTCTTTTGTTTACGACACCCTCTGTTAACAAATGGTTGACCATCTAAGTATTAAACAGGCTCATCATTTTTCTTTCTATTTTTAGGAAAGTGCTTTCCATTTAAAATATCTATTTTTGAACAACAATAACGTCCCAATTTTTTAAACTGAACGTTGCTAATGGAAAATGAACATTTGCCTATAATACTTTCTCAATTTTCTCTTTTTTTATATCAGATATAAATTTAACTCAGGTTAGACAACATCTTATCGAATTCTCCTGATGAAGGTTTTTTTAGGGAAAAACCGAAACGTTTTAAAGTTGACTAACTTACAATCTATTTATAAATTCATCATTTGGCATGCTTTGTTTTCTTCTTATTTACCTTTCTACACAGCGTCGGATTTATTCCCATATTTCACCACCTATCTGGTATTTCCAAGTGGCCACACATTTAGTACAAAGCTTTGCTTCGCCAATGCGTTGCTTTCACGATCTTGTATTCCTAAATGATTAGCTATCTGTAAACAGACGATAGACACACCCACGATTCATTAATTGTAAAAAGACCTGCTGTTTTAGAATATGTATTGACTGGGGGCCATAGGAGAAAAGATATGTTTTCAACTTATAATTGAATATCTGGGGAGATTACCGTAGAGAGATTCTTTCGAAAACTTTCAACAGCCAAAAAAGATTGCGATGATGGCTTTTGCATCATTTAACTCTCGGTCAATGAATTTCTGATGGTCAATTCTAGCTCATGTGGTACGCCCAAGGATAAAGAGACTGGAATAGTGTAAGATAAATAACGGGTAATAAATAATTAATGTATTATGACAACAATACACCGTCACAGAAATTCTAACAGAAATATATCACTGATTATATATATATATATATATATATATATATATATATATATATATATATATATGTTGTGTGTGTGTGTGTGTGTGTGTGTGTGTGTGTATGAATCACCAGAAAAAGTATATATAAAGCCTCGTGAATTATCTGTGTACCATTGTTAATAAAGCTAGTGGTCTGATGAAACTCATAGGTATACACAGATACCTGTGGGCAGAAATAGATATGTAACTCCAAAATGGTCAATTGTTAAGCTTGTTTCTTTACTATATATATATATTTTATATATATATATATATATATATATATATATATATATATATATATAAATTTTGGTATGATTTGGTATGCACGTGTCGCCTTATAACTCACAAACGAGAGGTCATTCAGATTAGAAATCTCGCATACTGCTTGATATGCTTATAACTAAGAAACACACAAATTTGTTTTTTTTATTTTTAATAATCAAGCGATATAATTTAAAAATTAAGAAAAAATAAAAAAATACCGTATACACCCCCACCCCCAACCTACTCACGTCGACATGAGTTTAGTTTTGAACTTCCCAGACGGCAGATCCGGTCTCTTAATGTATGAAAAAAGATAAGAATGTTCATTTCTAAAAAAACAAAAACTACCCTCCCACTCCAACTCCTGTCGGCACAAATCGAGCTTTGAAGTAACGTTAAGACTGGTTCCTAACTGTAATAAAAAAGACTTGTTCTAAAATAAAAATAAAAACTTCCACCCCATTCGTCGGCACAGGTTTTGAACTTTCTTTAAAACAGTATACACATATAAAAAACTTGCTTTAAAACTGTATAAAAAAAGACGAATAATTTTTATTCCTAAAATAATTCTATTTTAAGCATATAGTCGTAGAAAGGCAAATGATATTTACTAATATGTATTTTTATTAGTTATCAACAATTCAATCGCCAATTTTCACTTTAAAAACAAATTAAAATTAATTAAATCGATTATATAAGGTCAATTTTCTGTTTAAGTCAAAAAGTAGTAACATAATGTAACATAAAAAGCAAAATGATATTGCATATGTAATTAATTTTTTATACATTTTAAACATTAAATTCTGCCAAGAAATTTCGTCTGAAGTAAAAATACGTACTAAAACAAACACGTTATTGAGATTTTAAAACAATTCATGCCGAAGTCATGTTTGTTATATTCATTATTACTGGGTATTCAACTTATTTCTAATTCATTTTTTAAACATATTTTTTAAAACTCCCTTTTTATCTATTCAGACCAATAGATGGGACCTGTAGTGGTCGTACTTGGTGGGCCTAACAAATACTCCCCAGTCAATTTGGGTCTGGGAGTAATGGCAATGAAGGGGTACTCCACACTTCCCAGAGCTCCATAATTGAAACCTCACCACTAGATTCAGTTTTACCATCAGAGCCATATGGTTGGGACAATCATATAGGTACTAGGGTTGACATGACCAACCGATTGACTGGAGGGACCTCTCCGACCGCCCGACTAGCCCTAGTAACGGTGCATGCCATGGACTTCTATGCAAACACCCCGGGTCGTTATCTACGGCCAACAGGTGGTCCAATTGGAAAGTGGTTTTACTCAGCAGAGCTGCTATCGGCGTATTGTACAGTCTCAGTCGATAGAGCGAAATAGATAAGGACACACGTTTAATACTTAGCTCCTTTTAATTGATACTTTTTAAGGGTAAAAAAGAATATAAATCAAATTAATATTTTTTATCACTTTAATGCAACAAGCAATTAAGAAAAACAAGCAATTAAGAACTGAAATTAAGTTTTTGTCAAAACAGTTTTTGAAAAATAGAATTATATTTCAAAACACCCAAAAGTTAAGGATTACATTTTTTAAATTCTATAAATCCTTTTCCTCTTATTCTCTCTCTTACCCACTCACTACCTGGTGTTAAATTTTTTAAATCCGGTCATGGACCGGGTACCTTTGCTAGTATATATATATATATATATATATATATATGGTAACAAAATTTATCTGATCAATATATATATATATATATATATATATATATATTATATATATATATATATAGAGAGAGAGAGAGAGAGAGAGAGAGAGATCGTATATTTTTTATATCTATGTTCATATCTATCTCTCTCTTTCTCTCTCTCTCTTTCGCTCTTTCTCTCTCTCTCTCTTTCTTTCTCCCTCCCTCTCTCTCTCTCTCTCTCTCTCTCTCTCTCTCTCTCTCTCTCTCTCTCTTTGGCAATAGGAAACACTGATTACAGTTGCATCTTTTTCAAGGAAATAAATAGTGGTGGGTCCTTACATGTCTCAGAAGACTGTCAATACGATTTTTTAAAACATATTTTACTATAACAAACTTTTCTGTACACGTTATACATTCTTCTGTAAATTTCACACGTTTTTCACTTCTAAGCCACCAAAAATCTGATAAGAGACCTCTATTCAAACCTGGAGCACTCTGATTTGCCACCATTATGTCTCAAAACAAATATTTTTTGTGAGATTAAGATAATGTAGAGTTTACACTTATGGGAAAAATATGATAAAATTTTCATTTTTTCCTCTTATTTATTGAATGTCATCATATATATATATATATATAATATATATATATATATATATATAGAGAGAGAGAGAGAGAGAGAGAGTTTCAAGTGAGTCAATGGCGATAGTTTCAGCTTCTCATATATGGGATCTTCCGTTTGATTTGTCGATGCTATATAAACTTAGATCTACATATGGTATATCATCGATATTGAGCAAAGTGCATGACAATATTATACATACTAGCCTAAAAGCCGCCATATAGGGTGGCAATAAAGTTTAGCTGTTTGAAGATGGCTCTTGATTGGTCTTTCGTATTTAATAGGCAAAAACAATAATACATAATATCATCCGTTTTATACAATATTCCAATAACATAATTCCGGTATCTTTGTTTAAAGGAAAAATAGTTTTTTTATTGAAAAGATTGGAAGTGTACTTATATATATATATATATATATATATATATATATATATATATATATATATAAGGGTTTATTTATATAGGTTTGTATATGGGTGCAGTGCATGTATCTATATACATATGTATATGTATGCAAGAAAAAGAAGCTGCTAAATAGAATCATTTCAACTACCAACCCATCCGGTCTTTTGGATATATATATATATATATATATATATATATATATATATATATATATATATATATATATATATATATATACGGGCGATACTGTTGTTTCCTATATTTCCAATTATTTCATCATTTTCTTCTCCTTCAAGAGATTCAATTCCATCTTGATTAATGTGTGAGTGAAATTATTTTTCAGAAACCTTTCAAATACGTAGAACGAAACATATTAGTATTGAAAAAATAGCCTAAGAGGAAATTATATAGAAGAGTTTTCCGAGATGTAGAAAATACAGATATCATATTGATTTGAACTATTTCATAATTGCATGCATGCATATATATATATATATATATATATATATATATATATATATATATATATATATATATATATATATCAACCCCTCCGCACGAACAGGATGCAACACAAGTTCAATTTTTTATGTAGAGTTTAACAAGTTTGAATTCAGAGTTTTCAATTTAGCATACTATTTTACCCATAGCTGAAGAGAGAATAATTGGATACACAGGACTTTTAACTCGAGTTACCGTGTCAATTTCCTAAGACCATAAACATTATGCCATGCGCCTCCACAAAATATATGCAAATATAGAAAAAAGTATATTTATTTTATTTTTTAAGTTTAGAGGATAAAATCAAGGTGGTCCTAAACTCTTGGTCCCTTTTATTCAACTTTTGTTTTTGGTGAAAATGATGTCGCAACTGTAGTTATAAAAAGTCGTCGTCAGTAGCCTAAAGTCAGTATCATCCAAACAGCGAGGGAGTCTATCCCCTTTTCACTAGAGCTAGACCAAGGAGATTGTTTTTTTTTCGTCTGATGCGGGGCGCCACACCTACCATCACTTCACTGTACAGATCCCTGTGCTACTCATACGCTGAGTTGGCTTGTGGTTCCAAGGTGGACGTTCTACCGTCTGACCTAAAAGGCATTTTGAAAACTTCCCAAAGTCTCCGTATGGTCTGAACGCGGGTACTAACCAAGTAATAAAAGTGGTACTTATAAAGAATAGACAGCCTAAATTAAAGATGGGGTAGAAGTTTTAAAAGAGTATTTGATATAAGTACAACCCCCGAGCCTGAGTGGATCCAGGAGGCTTGTTATCCTTAGCTGCTATCTCTACACCTCAAACCAGCACCAATGGCCTATGCGTTCATACATGACGTCACCGCCTACCTAAATATTCCTTGAAAGCAAAATCAGCCCAGCACTTCACAACATATGACCACCCTTTCGGCTTGAACTATCGAATACACCGACTGCACCTCTATAGATGGATAAATCACCCAGTAGAGCCACCTGTTGGCCGTAGTTGGTGACCCATGTTGCTTAAGAACGGATTCATGGTGGCTAAGCTGTCCATGACATGCAACACTCCAATTTGGTAAATATTCAGTCTAGGTAGGCAGTCAGGAAAACCCCCAGATCAATCGGCTGGACACGTCAAGACCTAGCACCAATAGGATTTTCCCAAGCATATTGCTCTTATTGAAACCCGCTACCCTTTTTATCATATATGTGTTAGAAGGGTCTTTGTGTCCTGTTTATGAGGTTAAACTGTATCTAGCGGTGAAGTTCCAATTCTGGAGCTTCGGGGGAGAGTGGACTACCCTTTATCGCCATTACTCCCAGTTCTACTCTGACCCAGAGTGGCAGTATCTGTTAGTGTTCCATCTATATGTTAAATAGAAAAACAGTTTTTAAAAAAGATTGAGTTTTAAAAATTGAGTATTCACCAAGAATAAATAAAACAAAACATCTTTGTCATAAAATAACCCAAGGGTTAACATGCCGTAAAAACAATCAACCAACCAACAACATAGGAGAACCTACATACTCGAAAATAACCGAAGATAGACGAAAGAAATCATACAGATTTGTTCAACCATTACCTTCAATATTTACATTTTTATGGCAAGGTACAAATAGTTATTGCAACGAATCTTTCTTAATTCCATTTAACCGTAATTATTTTCTCTATTTAAAAAATAATATTTAGTTATTTGTTCTTAATCTTATCATTAACCCTATTAATATTGAGGTTATTCACAGTTTTGAGCTGAAGCCGACATATTTTCTAATCAATTTAACTTTATTTGCAACATTGATCATTAAGTGTTCATCACTTAATCACTAATATGAACGAAGTGAAATGATCGTGTGATTGCAGCTATCTGTAGATCAGAATTTTGAAATCATTTGATCTTTAGTTTTTATCACAACATTTTATACACCTTCGACTAAATTTACTTATGTTTGTTTTCATTTTCTTTTTGATATAATCTTGTACATGAATTTTGTATTAGGGGTCTGCGTTAAAATGTTACATTTTAGTAGATTTGGGAAATATTCTGGCTGGTTAGTTGGATTTTACGGCATATCAACCCTTGGGTTATTTTATGCCGAATATGTTTTGCTTTTATTAATTCTTGTTGAGTATCAAAACATCTTTTAAACTCATTTTATACACAAGTTTTAACATATTTTTAACCTATTTAACTCATAGATGGGACCCTAACAGGTAATACTACTCCGAGTCAGAGTGGGCCTGGGAGTAATGGCGACGAAGAGGTACCCAACACTCCCCAGAGCTGCAAAATTGTAATCTCACCACTAGATGCCGTTTAAAAGCATACCCACGACACCAAAACTTTCATCCAAAACCTTTCAACACATATATGATAAAAAGGGTTGGGGGGGGTGCTATAAGAATGTTGAAGGGCATCAAAATTACTGATTAAATCATAAAATGACAAAGAATTGTAAAGTGATATAAAAAACACCCCTCGAATTTTTAAAATTTCATTATAGTAGGTATTTACTCAACCCATTTTCCACGGAGAGAATGTGACAAAATCTCACAAGCATGTGATATCCAACAAGGATCAAACTCGCTATTCAATAGTAATGATGTATGTATGCTTGTATGTAGGTATTTGATTACAATTTGATCAGCTTACCGCGGTTGACGGATGTTTAACCTAGTAGTAAAAGAACACTAATAAATAAAGGAATAGAAAATGCAACAAAAATACTATGTTTAGAAATTCCACATAAACATATCCTACTGGAACATCAAAACTATGCAAGACACAGAAAACAGCAACCATCCAGCCAGACGCTTGAGTGTTCAGCAAACGTTCTTTAGATATCGTTACACTATCTGAAGTTCACCCGGATGAAGGTAGTCGGTACGAGCTGGGTTATACCTTCTTCTAGAGGGGTAAACTTAGTGAAGCAAAGCAAGAGTCAGGGGTTGGCTTTGCAATAAAATCTAAGGCTGGATGAGTTTCCGAATATGTCTGACCGAATTATGGTGTTGCACCTTCCACTCAGCAACGGTTGATACGCCCCCCTTGAATGCTTCCACCATGAATTCCTCCAGTAAGAATATTGGACACTGGTGGATACTTTAAGGTATTTACCTAACCCATTTGCCACGGGGAGAATATGACAACACGAGCATTGGGCATGCAGCGAGTATCGAACTCGCTATTCAGTAGTAATGGACGTGCAAGATTAGATTGCTAATCATTATACCATGATTGGAACTCCCTTTTGTTTTATCATAATAATGCAGGGGTGGGGATGGAGAGGGGCGCTGCTCAAAAAGTGCAGAATGACTATAAAAAAACAGGCTTATTTCTTTTTCTGGTAATTTTTGTTAACGCGTTTTTTGTTTAACTCACGTCACGTTTTCACACGTGTTTGCGACACGTGCGTTTCAGTAAACGGTAAAAGTATTTTTGTGGGGAGGAACATGTCTGGCGGGGGAAGAAAGTAAATGTGTCTTTTTTTTCATGGAAATTTTATCTATTTTTAAGTAGTTTATTTTTATTCTGCATTTCATAAAATAGATTTATACAACTATATATATATATATATATATATATATATATATATATATATATATATATATATATGATATTGTTATGGGGTTCTTAATGTTTTTCATGCTTCTAAAACAACAAAAGATTTTCCCTAATATATAATGTATATATAATACATACATGCAGACACACACACACACACACACACACACACACACATATATATATAATATATATATATATATATATATATATATATATACATCAAACACACACACACACACACACACAAACACACATATATATATATATATATATATATGTATATTTACCAATTCCACCGCACGAGTAGGATGAAAAAAAGGTAAATTTCTTAAAAGGTGTTTAAGAGGTTTGAATTCAGTGTGTTCCTTCTCAAACTACTTGGCGATAACACCCGAATAGAAATCTTTCAAAGAATTTCAAAGTTCCAAACATTTGGCCTTCATTCTTTGTAGTACATCACATATTTCTTATACTGAACAAATGTATCAAGTAATTCCTTTTTTGCATATTGAAGTCACAAAAATCAGAGTTGAGGAGTCGTATCTCAACTTCATTCGGTTGCATGAGGGGAAGCAGCTAATGAAATTACAGAACACATTCGTGATACGTTGCAAGCAGATGGTCTACAACTTGAAAATTTTATGGACAAGTATATGATAATGCAGCAATTACAACTGGACACCTTATTTGTGTTCCGAAACGTATTCTGGACATAGTATTAATACTAATATCACAATCATCCAATTGACGGCGTTCACTTCCACCGGTGTTTTTTTGGGAAGGAAATGTCTACCCGGGATATAATTCCGGTATAATACGGGTTGGACATTCTAAAGGAAGATGTACCAATTTACATGAAGCGATATCGTATCAAAAGATAGTGTTCAAAGTATGATGTTGTATGGGTATTTTCTGAGTACACAGAAGGAATAATAGAATCTTTGGAAGTCTTTAGATATGGATTAGAAGAAACCTCAGAAAGCAAAGAAGAAACAGACAGCTTGTTTGTTTATGACGTATCCTTTCTTTTCATTCCTTTATTTATTGGAGCACAGTGTTTACTGACGTGAATGATGCTCAGATACACCTGTAACAAAAAGGGTTTGCACTTGATCGATGTGTTCAAAAGTTGAAAACAGTTGAAAAGTATTGGAATGTGAAAGATGATGTTAAATGCAAACTGTTGGATTATATCTTGGTATTATATAGAATCGTCTTTGAAAAAATAATAATATAGAATCGTCCTTCAAAAAATATGGAATCGTCCTTCAAAAAATAATGATATAGAATCGTCCTACAAAAACATTGAATCGCCCTTCAAAAAAACAAAATGGAATCGTCCTTCAAAAAAAGAATATATATATATATAAAATCTTCCTTCAAAAAATAATAATGATATAGAATCGTCATTCGAAAAAAAAAGAATAATAATATAGAACCGTCCTTTAAAAATAATAATATACAACCGTACTTACAAAAATAATGATATAGAATCGCCCTTCAAATAATAATAATAATAATATAGAACCGTTCTTCAAAAAATAATGATGAGATAGTATGGTCATTCTAAAAAAATTATAATACAGGACAACCCTTCAATAAATAAATAAATAATGATATAGAATAGTCATAAAAAATATAGAATCTTTCTTTAGAAAAAAAAAATAATGAGATGGAATCTTCCTTAAAAAACCAAAAACCAACAACATATATGTAGAACCGTCCTTCCCAAAAAATGATAATGATATAGAATCATCCTAAAAAAAATAAAATAAAAATAAAATAAAATAAAATAAATAAAGAACTGTCTTTTAAAAAAAGATAATATTGAATCGCCTTCAAACAAAATAGTTTGCATTATCACATATCCAGTTGTTGTGGCACTTTGTCAATCAACATATATGAAATCAAACAATATTTTTCCAGTTTAATTCAAATTACATTACACTTCTTACTCAAAATGATAGGCTATGCCTATTCATTAACTAACATATCAGGTAGCCTAAACTGATTCATTTTCTTTTTATTTAAACATACGAAATAGACATTCTCTGGATACATTGTTAACCTATGCATATGGGTGATCAGAGATAGAAATCACGTCTTACCCAAAGGGACACTCCTATGAATTATTTTTTCGATCAGACTCATATCGGTAGATTTGTATTTAGCCCATTTGTAAAAATCTTTGACTAAAACAGATTCTTCGTACACGTCACACATTCTGTAAATTTCCCATTGTTTTCACTTCACAGCCACCAAAAATGTTTGATTTGCCACCATTTTGAATAGTACAAAAACAATTATTTTTGTGAGATTAAAATAATTCTTATTATGAACCAATTCCAAACAATACAAAGTTTATAATTATGGAAAAAATATGATAAAAATATTTATCTTGCCTGATTAAAAAGAATTCCCCTTATTTATTGAATGACATAATATATATATATATATATATATATATATATATATATATATATATATGGAGAGAGAGAGAGATAGATAGATAGATAGATAGATAGAGAGAGAGAGAGAGAGAGAGAGAGAGAGAGAGAGAGAGAGAGATTTCACAATACATTTGGAAAAGGTAGGAATCAAGGTATTTTCCCTCCAGCTATGGGTAAATAGTTGGGCGGACTGGGCTCATTAATCTTGGTTCAGTAACCTATCTAGAAGGAAAACTCTGAATTCAAACCTATTAACCTCTGCTTAAGAAATTGACATATATATATATATATAATGAAGAAGAATTACAAATAAGAAAAGTGTTGGCATTAAAAGAGTGCACAATACCACTCTTATAGCAGAGCAGGTATAAAACCTTTAAATCATAGAATTATGAAACACTGTAATTCTATTAGTTCGGTTTCACACAGAGAGAGAGAGAGAGAGAGAGAGGAGAGAGAGAGAGAGAGAGAGAGAGAGAGAGAGAGAGAGAGGAAGGGGAGGGAAAGAAGGGTGAATGAGAAAGAGAGCGGTATGTATGTGTGTGAGTGTGTGTGAGTGAGTGAGTGAGTGATTGAGAGAGAGAGAGAGAGAGAGAGAGAGAGAGAGAGAGAGAGAGAGAGAGAGAGAGAGAGAGAGAGAGAGGGGTGATGTTGAACTGAGTCAACGACGCTTGGTTTCAGTTTCAAGCCTATGCGATTTGACTGATTTGACTACGCTATTCAAACTTAGATGTTCAAATGCTCTATCATCGATATTTAGTACTAATCTATATATTGATACTAGTTTTCCTTTATTGTACGATCGTTATCACATTGCAACACCTTCTGGTTAAAAAATGAGACCGTCGTCACCTTAGCTAAATAATGGAACATTCAGTTTTTATTATAAAGAAAGAAAGGGAAGAAAAAGGACATGCTACACAGAAAAATATAATAAGAAAGAGAGTAGGGAAAAGATAGAGAGAGGGGGCGCGCCGAAGTGATAACGCTAATCTGTTTCAATCGAATGAGAAGATAAAAAGAATGAAAGAAAGAAAAAGAGTCAGATAGTGTTAAATGCTATACTTTTTACATATTGAACTGTTTTTACAATAGCTCTTAAGTAAACATCAAACGTTGTAATAATTCATTTAATCAAATTGTGGTATATCCACATGTCCTGCTAGTTATTTTTAAATATCGAAAACCACAAAACTATATCATATATACTAGATTAAAAGCCGGCATATCTTCTAATATCTGCTTCTATCGACTGTCTTCTTCTTACTCCTATCGGAGTTTCTGCTTCTCTTTTGGGTCGGGTATCTCACTCTATCTATCTCTCTCTCCCCGGCTGGGAATTGTCTTTCGAGATGGTGGTTGTCTCTCTCTTTCTCTCATTCTCTTTCTCTCATCCTCTGTGTCTCTTTGTGTCTCTCTTTGGGTTCCATCTTGTTTTTTTTTCTATTATGGAACAATAACAGCGGCATTTTCGTGGGTACACATCGTTATTTCACCGAATGCATTTTTCCCGATACGTTGTTAAATCGCACGAGCGTGAGGGGTCAGAGATCCTGTTATCCCAGGAGAGGTCTCGTTCCCGATGAACCTGAGTTCAAGGCATTGTCAATCAAACCTTATGAACTCAAACTGTATTTTCCCAGTTTACTGTTTATTCAATTAATTTACACTGCTTGCTAAAAATGATAGGCAATGCCTATCCATTATCTAACACATGAGGTTGCCTAAACTGAATCTTATCTATTTTTATTTAACCATACAAAGTAGACATTTCCTTGATACATTGTAACCAGATCCATTATCTAACAATATAAGCGATCAGCAATGAGACAGGGAATAGTAATTGATTTTGAAATATTATCGATTGAATGTTAATTATGAGATCGCTCAATGTGTTATTGGTACTATGTAACCTAGTGCTACCTGTTTCATCGTCGGATCATCGATGACTAAACTGGTTATCCTACATATTTTTTCTGGTGAGGAAGGTGGCTGGACACCCTGTAGAACAAGACCTATAAAAGGGCAGAGGAAGCTCTTTGCAAAACGGCCATCTAGCACATTATTTAAAAAGTCCAACACCTCCTCATTGTGGCAAAACTGTTTAAACTTTGTTGTATCAGAACCATGCTGTCGGGAACAAGTTCTTAGTAGGATTATTCGAGGCGTATAGGTCTGGCACCCAGAGGTATTAGGGCAAAGGGGCTCTGGCGAAAATCCAAAGGGTGTTTCCATCATCGCCAGGAATCAACGGTTTTTGACATACTTGTCACCGCATCTGTGGAAAATCTGCGGCAAATAATGTTATATATTGTACAAAGGGAAATATGAATTCCCGGTTTTTAAAACAAGAAAGTTTTTACAACTGCCCGTTATCAGGATCAAGAGATAAAAATACGTGGGATAGCTATGAAGACAAAAAGAACGAGAGGGCTTTCAGACAGGTCAGTCGTCAGAGTCCCGGGGAGAGAGTGAGGGATCGGAGTCAGTAGTCGGCCGAGCGGGACCTCGTATAGTTGTGTCGGAAAACTAGCGTTAATATTACCAACTGAAAAAGCTTGTCGCCAGAAATTAATTGAAGGACCGAAAGTTGTAAAGACTGAATATATTGATAAACTGACCCTCTCTCTCTCGAAGTTAAGAAGCTTGAATTTATTTTCAATAAACTTCTGGAGGATAACTTTGGTGTTATTGTCATCCCTTACAACGAAGATAAAGAACTATTGCAATTCAGTACAGTGACGACGCGCTATGCAACATATATCGATTGGTGCACGGTGAACCACGAGGTCATCAAACCCATAAAAACCTGCTGGTTACCACAAAAACAAAAACAAAAAAAACACAACGTGAAGAACGACTCAATTCGCCGGAATTTTCGGAAAATAAACGTAAAAGTGGAAAAACACCAAAGAGAAAGAAAAAAAACACCCCAACGAAATCAACGTAAACTTGGATCCCCGGAAAAAAAAAAACAAAAAAACCCAAAAAACAAAGAAAGAACGAGAAAGGACTCACTAATATAGACTTGCGAAAAACAAACAAAGAAAAAAGAAAAAAAAACTTCCTATTAGACTTTGGAAAACCGACAAAAAAAAAAATTATTACGGACATATTTCTTAAACAAAAGAGAAGACAGAATTTAACAAAGGACATTAAAGGAAGAGAAAGAAGGGAAAAAAAAATTGAACTTTCTATCAGGACGACTATACGTAAGTACACTTTCCCACATACTTTTTGGCCATTTTCTTTTCTTTTCGCTCTCTTCGTTATTGTTGTTATGTTTTGATATTTATATATGATGATATCACATTAAGACTTATTTCAGGCACTCACAAGCCGAGTCTAATTAACACAGCAAAAATCACTAACAAAATATATTAAAGGAGTGACTTCTACTTGCAGCAGATTACACGTTAAGTAGTAAGGATGAAAGTAAATTTGAGGTTTGGGTCCCAAGAGGAAAAATATTTTGCCTCAATAGAAGCTAAAGAAGCTGATAAATGTAGGGTAGCAATTATAACCACAGAGGAAGTTATAGGAGATTTTGTATATAAAATTAAGAAAGGTAATAAGATCATCCTCGTAGTTAGGCTTAAAACAAGTCATTAGAGAATACATTGGGAATCCACCTCACCAGCACATTATTACTTTAAGGCAATTATTAACATTTAAACAGGACACACAAGAGGAAAATGGGCATGATTTATATGAATTAAAACTAACGGATTTAGCTAAAATGCATACGGTGAAATTGACAAAAATTAGCATAGTGCAACAGCAGATAAGTGCTTGTTTTATAGAAGATTAGCGGATCCCGAAGTTTAAGCGTATTCGTACTAAGAAGTATCCCCCAACAGTTGAGAGCGCCTATCAACTAGCACTCTCAGAGGATAAATAAGGGCTTAGTAGAATATTAGGATTCCTCCCAATATTGATCCTTGCACCGATTGGAGAATTGGCCACGCTAGAAGACGCGCGGTGCACAATCAATGCAGTAGGGCACAATAAAAAATCCCACGATAGTGTGATAATAGGATAAAGCACGAACAGTACGTCAGCCTAGGTACTATAGAATAGGGATCGATTATTGCTGGATATGCAGTTCGAACAAGCATCTGAGATGAATTGCCCCCAGAGAAAATGCTGCAAAAATGGCGAGTACACGTTAGAAAGCCCCCGAACGCTTAATAAGGACAGACGTACTCACTGATCAGTTGCGAAGACTCATCGACTACTAGGATAGGTAATATCGAACCTCTCTCGGTAGTTAATGATGTCATAATTAGACACGAGGATATCATATTAATATATAGAGGTTTATAAATAATGTTACGTATGGATAAGAATGATAACTACAATCCAACGGGTTAATCAAACTAGCGTTAGGCAATGTTAAAAATAGTAGTGAAATAAAAAAACCCGATAAGATAGACACACCGAGCATAGAGCCCGAGGGTGTTAAACCCCGTTAGTGGAGGTTGCTCCAAAAAATAATAAAGCCGGTAATTAAAAATGCACCCTCAGAGAAATTATGATACCGAGGGAGTCCAGGTAACTCTATAGCATGATGTTTACGTGCCCGCTCAGAACGCGAAAAGATACGCTATGTACAAAAGAAATATTAGAAAAATAGAATACGCGTCAGGAGAGCTCAATGTTAACTCTGTGAGTTCGCGTGATAAGGTTAGTAGACAGGCCGAAAAAAGTTAAGAAAATAGGAAAAGTAGCAACAGTTTAAAAACCCGAAGAAAATGTTCGAATTGACAATGAAGAGTAAGGATAGATGTCGGGAAATGAAAGAAAGGAATTAAAAGACGCCATCAGTGATATTTTGCCCAGCTTGTTTAAATTATTTTTTTCTTTCTTTTGAAAGAACAGTATTTCGATTCAAAAGAATTGGCGACACTGCTTTGTCGCTAGTGAGAATTTTCACTAGGTACTGTCATAATTTTTTTTATTGTTATTGCCGTATTATTTTTTTATTATTGGTAATAATAATTTTGTGCCCAAAAAGGACGAGATTTGTAAGATTTTTTCTATGTTAAAGAGAAATGACCATCAAGTTGGAAAGTAGAAAAATAGTTGAAAAGATAAAGTAATGAAGAATAAAAGAAGTGACTATATATGAAATATAAAAAAGCGAGAAAGAAATGGTTCGGGAAGTTGTACAAAAAAAAAAAAAAAAGAAGAAAAAAAAAAATTGTTTGCTCATTAATTTGCTGATGAGATTTTAACTCTGCATTTGCTTTGTGTTGTATTGTTTTGTTTTACTTTTATTCATATTTTGTAAACATGTAGGAAAGAGAGAGAGAGGTCAGACAGAGTAGTCTAGAAAAATCAAAGCAAAAGAAAAGAAAAATGAATGATATGGGCGTTAGAAAAAATGTCCACGTGAACATTTTTGAAAAATGAGATAAGAGGAGTGTTATATATTGTACAAAGGAAATATGAATTCCCGGTTTTATAAACAAAGAAGTTTTTACAACTGCCCGTTATCAGATCAAGAGATAAAAAATACGTGGGTAGCAAGCTATGAAGACAAAAAGAACCGAAGGGCTTCAGACAGGTCAGTCGTCAGAGTCCCGGGAGGAGAGAGTGAGGGATCGGAGTCAGTAGTCGGCCGAGCAGGACCTCGTATAGTTGGTGTCCGGAAAGCTAGCGTTAATATTTACCAACGAAAAAGCTTGTCGCCCAGAAATTTAATTGAAGGACCGAAAGTTGTAAAGACTGAAATATATTGATTAAACTGACCCTCTCTCTCGAAGTTAAGAAGCTTGAATTTATGTTCAATAAACTTCTGCGAGGATAACTTTGGTGTTATTGTCATCCCTTACAACGAAGATAAAACTATTGCAATTCAGTACAGTGACGACGCGCTATGCAACAATAAGGACATTTCCTTCTCCTGACCGGGATATGCTTGCAGGGTTTGGAGACTGCTTGTGAATTCCATATTTCTTTGTTACATCCATTCATTGAATGGAGCCGGTTCAACCGACCCGGGGTGAATGTCGTAACAGTAGTAGTAGTAGCAGTAGTCGTAGTAGTATTTGAACATATAATTGAAAAATTTTCAAGAATAAAACCAAGAAGATTTCAAATGAATTGAATACGGACCAGTTTAGCTCAGTCGGTAGAGCATCTGATTAAGAACCATACATTTTTGAGTTCGATACCCGCTATCGCAAACTTAATACAGGAGTAGCAAAACTTGGATCTGTGCGGAGCAGATGGTTAGTATGGCGCACTACTTCAGACGCAAAAACGATCTCGTAGATCTATCGCTATTGAAAAAGGGATAAACTATCTTACTGTCTCGCAGATACCGACGATAGGCCACTTCACCGACCGACTTATACTGATGTTTAATGTGTTTTTATTTGACATATTACTCGAAGGTGCGTGGTATAATCGTTACCGTCATAGGAAATGGTTACCGTCATAGGAAATGGTCACTGAGTTCAAATACTGTACGAGACTGTTTGCATTTCACATAGTGCTAATACCTTTGGGAAATGTATGAATCCAACTATTCTTCTTTCAGCTATGAGTAAATAGTAGGACTGGCTGGGTTCTTGGTTAGGCAATCAAAGAGAAGGAAAACTTTGAATTCAAACCTGTTAAACTTCGCTAAAGAAATTGACCTTGTGTCACAGCCTACTCGTGTGTAGGGGTTAAAATTAATATATCAAATACCAATAAACACAAATATGACCAAAACTACCTTCAATCCTAATGGCACTTAATTCTTTGCTTACTTTAATCCACTCCCAGTGGATCTACTGCCACTGCGATCCTACCTTAAGTCGCTCTCACACGAGTCACTCATTTACACTTAAAAATCACTACGTGAACACCGCTGCCGTCTTTGTTTGTTAGTGAACCAGCCTGAGATTGGTACTTGATCCTTTTGCAATAGGGAACGAGTTATGAATTTCTCAGATCGTCCGCATTCATGAGAAAGGAACTGTTTCTACGCATACCAACACTCAAGCAAAGTACAAAAACTGATCGTTAGTTTATTATAATTGAGCAGAAGAACTCAGATTACAACAATAATAGGACTATTTGAATAGAATATGTTCTGAGGTGAATTGATAATGAACTTTGAAATATCCCATCATACAGGTAAAAAAATACCAAGAAAATTTTGTACAGCCGAGTGGGAAATTTGGTTGGCAAAGAGTTAAGAAAAAAACATCTCAATAAATCCATTACAACATCCTTTTCAATTTCTTTATCTAAATTACGTAGCATATCTGACCCTAAAAGTTAACGCAATACTTTTTTCTATAACAAGATCAAATTCTTGTATAATTTTGATATAACTAAATTCTGATGGTTGCAAAAAAAGTAATTTTATTTTATAAATGAATAAATAAGTAAATAAATCTAATGCATGAATAATTAGGAAAATGCGAACAAATCATTCGGAAAATCGATTTCATAACAGGAAAAGGCGCAATGGTTTTAATTGCCCCGAGCGCTTAATCCCAACGCTTCGCTGTTGGTTTCAAGTAATTATTTTTATTTACAATGCACGACACCATTGAAGATGTTTTTAACACAATGTTTTGATGTTACTGGGAGATAAATATAGCTTTCAACAGTAGAGGAAGAAAAAAAGCTAAGTGCTACTGTATGGATGTACCACTTGAACCTTAACGAAACACCTAGAGAATAAACTAGATGGGGTCTGTACAAGAATGAGTGTAATCTTAAACAAATCGTGGAAACAACACTCCACAAGAAAGCAGCTGTACGGTCACCTGGCCCATCACACAAATTATCAGAGTGAAATGAACAAGAAATACTGGGAAGTAAGGACAAACTCATAAGCGGAAATGAGCACATAGGCACGCCAGTGTGGTCCGTCCAGCAAAGATCCACACTGACCAGTTTCGTGTGGATACTGATGCTGCATAGAGGATCTTCCAAGGGCATTGAATGACAGGGGGCGGTTGGCGATAGATTTTTATGGATATGCGTGCTACTAGGCCTCTATGATGTCGTAGACTGTAAATAGGAATCATTTGTTCGCACAGTTATATGATTTCAAGTTAATAATAATAATAATAATAATAATAATAATAATAATAATAATAATGGTCGGTTTAACTCAGTCGGTAGAGCATTCATCAAGGAATCTTAATGTTCCTGGTTCGATACCGGTCCCCGCCAACTCAACACATGAGTAGCACAGCTTTGGGTAATCTGATCTGTGTGATAGAGTGGGGGCTACCAGTAGATGTGGTACTTCACCCCAGAAAAATATCTTCCCGGTCAAGCGCTGTCCGACTTATACCGGCCACCCCACCGACTTTTTTATATTCTTAATGCAAGTATTCCTATTTGATATCAATAATTTTCAAACAATTCTATTTGACTCATATATATGACTAACAGATACTGCCACTGAGTTGGACAGGGAATAATGGCAATGAAGGGGTACTCCACACTCCTCGGATGTCTAGAACTGTAGTATCACCATCAGATGTTGTTTAGTAATTTTTAAAAAATGGCACTAAGATTAATAGTCAAAGTTACGGTCAAGTCACCTTGAAAGTACGGGTTTTAGCTAGATCGCAGAAGTTAAGCAGCGATAAGTCTGTTCAATACTTAATTGGGTGACCACTTAAGCAACTGCGGGTAATGTACGAAACCTGAGTCCTTGGTTAATTAAAATGACTTGATTCAGCATTAAATGACTCAAAAAGGGTTGATATGCCGTAAAATAAAACAACCAAGCCAAACCATTTCTAATGCATTTCTATAGTAAAAATGAATTCCAATACATTCTTATACTAAAAATCATTTCCAATGCCTTTTTATAACAATCATTTCCAATGCATTTTATAGTAAAAATAATTTCCAACGCATTTTGTATAATAAAAATCATTTCCAATGCATTTTTATACTAAAAATCATCTCCAATGCATTTTTATAGTAAAAAGTATTTCCAATGCTTAATTGAGTGACCACTGCATCAGCAGATACTGTAAGCAGCCTGAGTCCTTTGTTTAGCAAAATGACTTGGTTTGGCATTAAATGAACCGAAAAGGTTGTTATTCCGCAAAACAAAGCAATCTTGGTAATCGTAAATAGAAAGGAAAGAAAAGAAAAGAAAATACCACATAATATATAATCGCTCCACAGGACTTTTTTTTATCCCCATTAAAATTCTATATTGAACAAGACCAAGTTTCTAGGGCACCCAGCACAATCTAACGTAACTAATTACGCAAACACTTCGGATTTACACAGCAGTTATATCACATAATTTGCAGACAGATAAATGGAAAAGTAAATTGAGGTCGGAAGAGTCACTGATAATTCCGACATCCAGTCTAAGGCATGAACCCTAGGTAAAGTCATCTACGTATAATAATTTACAACCGATTGGCAAAAAATTGTCTATTAACGGGAAGAAAAATACTTTTTGCGCATTTTCGAGATTTGTTTTTTGATGAGAGTCACCTGCAATAGAATGATGCCACAAAAATGGTTCATTATCTTCTGTCAAAGACCTCTGATCTCCTTTTACAAACACTAAAGGATGCGGAATGACAACAATATTTTTTCATGAGGCTTTTCCTTTTCAAATTGATTCACCTGAAAATTGAACGCACGTGCGCATATATATATATATATATATATTATATATATATATATATATATATATATATATATATATATAAATATTCACAAGTAGAATAACAATATATATATATATATTTTATATATATATGTGCTTGTGTGTGTGCACTGGCAGACTAACATGTATGGTTCAGGAAACACACACTCACATATATCTATGTTAATAACAATATATATATGTGTGTATGTGTGTGTTTGTATATATATATATATATATATATATATATATATATTTATATATATATATATATATATATATATATATATATATATATATATATATATATACATTGTGTGTGTGTGTGCCCGTGCGTGTGTGTGCGCGTTTTATCAGAATAACACTGCGTTCTTCCGAAAAAAATGATATTGCTAAAGCAAATTTTGTTTATCAGAAAATAATTGTATTTGCTTTCTGTACAAATGTCTCTCTCTCTCTCTCTCTCTTATATATATATATAATATATATATATATATGCGTGTGTGTGGGTGTGGGTGTGTGTATGTATGTGTGTGTGTGTATATATTTTATTTTTAGATATGGAAATATGCACTGATGTTTGTACGTATAGGTTTCTCTCTGTTCTCTCTCTATATATAACCTTTGGACTTTGCGCCGAGCACTTTATCTTGCAAAATTACATTAACCCTATATATATATATATATATATAATATATATATATATATATATATAAGTAAAGAAGATTGAAATAAATCCGAGATATATTGAGAAGATTAATGGAAAAATATAAATATATTTGCCTGGATGAAATTTACCATATGCTAACACGTGTTTTGATGGGATTTCTTAAAAATCAATACATTCTGCTCTTTAGAAGACGTCCTATTTACATATGGTTTTTAATTATTATTTTATTTGGCTTTTAGAATAATTCTTAATTAAAATGGTGTATGTGTAAACAAATTACCTATTTAATCCATACAAATATATTTATATTTTCCCATTTATATTCTCTCTTCCTCTTTTTTTCTTTTCGTCCTCTCTCTCTCTCTCTCTGTCTCTCTGTCTCTGTCTCTGTCTCTGTCTCTCTCTCTCTCTCTCTCTCTCTCTCTCTCTCTCTCTCTCCTCTCTCTCTCTCTATATATATATATATATATATATATATATATATATATATAAATAAATGAAGGAAAATACTTTAAATATGCCTATTTCAACTGCAACAAGCTTAATTCGTAACAGCATCTTCAGAAACTGAGGAAAACATGGGCATTACTGATTTTTCGGTATATTTTTGAACATATATAGCTATTTTTCTTTTTGGTGGGGTGTTATTGTATGGCTTTTTGGTTTGATTGGATTTTACGGCATGGCAAACCTTGTTGGGTTATTTTATGCCGAAGACGTTTTGTTTAATTCATTATTGATGGGTACTTAATTCTTTTTAAACTTAATTTTTTTAACACATTTTTTCAAACTCATTTTTCTATTTAACCCATAGGCACTACGACTCCTAGTCAGAGTGGGTCTAGGAGTAATGGTGATGTAAAGATACTCCATATTGCCCACAGATCCAGAATTGGAACTTCACCATCAGATGACATTAAGACTCCAGCCACTGCTTTCTAGCAGTGATAAAAAAGATTGTGGGTTTGCCATACGGGGAATTGTATGGCCCTTTCCTCATTAATGTTTCGAGACTTTAAAAAATCGGACTTGTATCGTACTTGTATTTGCATTTTTGGTATGAGTAATAGAGCTCAGAAAGTGAGGAGTGGCGTAAACGTTTATCTCTAGACGACGTTTATCTCTAGACGACGTTTATAAACTTATAAGTGCTCACAAGTCATTGTTCAATTTTATGTCTATGTTAATGAAAAAACAATATGGTCTCGGTGGAAGTCGCAACTGTGGTGTAGACTTCTCGTCTGTTTTGGCTGCACTTGTGCACATTAACTCATATGATGGTCTGATAATCCTGGTAACTCAAAGTAGGTGCTATCTATAATCATATGGTGACCATGTTCGATGATTGTATATATTAGAGACACAAAACACCGTTGACTCTGTGTTTACGCTATCCTTATATGTATCTATATATCTATCTATATGTATGCATGTATGTATGTATGTATACTCCATCATAGATAACAGTCTGTGTCACCAATGAGACTTATTTAAGCTTTTGCTGTAAGCATTATATTGTTGTATAGATGTCGTTGGAATCTTTCTTTTGTGCATGAAATATGTTTTCTCTCCCTCAACTCGTTAGCTATATTTAGTGTTAAAAATAGGCCTCAATGGTGTCGTGGACTGTGACTACCCTCCTTTTATAGATATAACAGACTATATATATATATATATATATATATATATATATATATAAGAGGGTGAATCAACGAAGAGGCAACAAATATCGAGTAAGTTAGAATTTTGATTGTCGGGAAAAAAAGAAAGAAACCGGATGGGTCGGGTCGGAACAATGACGAATATATAGAAGTGTTCAATACATACGCAGAGCTGATTTAGAAAGCCGATTAATTGTTGAAGATATCTACCCAGATTTCACTTAGAAGGATCTTCAGGACAAATCTCTCGCCCCTGTCTCTGCCTGTGTATTTTTCTGTCTTTTTCTCTGCCAGTCTGTCTGTCTGTCTGTCTCTGTCTCTCTCTCTGTCTCTCTCTGTGTCTCTCTCTGTCTCTGTCTCTGTCTCTCTCTCTCTCTCTCTCTCTATATATATATATATATATATACTTATGCAATAATGTAACTCGAACCCATCAAAACAATACATTATATCGAGATTTTATAAAAAGAATTCTATAACAGACAATATGTCAATGTTCAATCGAACTAATAACTGAATGTTGATTCTGTGGGGGTCACTATTTACACTGAACATTATATTTAACTCTTTGCCTACCAAATTTTCACCACAGCTGTATCAAATTTTCTTGGTATTTTTACCTGCATGATGGGATATTTCAAAGTTCACTATCTATTCACTTCACAACTCATTCCATTCAAATACGTAGTGATTTTTCAGTGTAAACAATTAACACATGCGAAAACCGTGACTAGCGGCTTACTGTAAGATCAGAGTCGTGGGAGAGCTGCTGTGAGCGGCCTAAAGTAGGCAAAAAGTTAAGCAGTCAAATTATAACTATAACAAAGAAAATGATAAAATGCTGATTAAAATATTTCCATCATTCCTCAACAATACCATCTAAAGAGCATCTGATGTTTAGGTTACAGTTCCGGAGATCCGGGTAGTATGGAGTACCCCTTCATTGTGATTACTCCTAGGTTCTCACTGACCCGGAGTGGTAGTACCTGTTAGAGACCTATCTATAAATCAAATAGACCTGTTTAAAATCATTTGTATTCTATTGGACTGCGTACAAAAAAAGAAAAAGAAAAAGAAAAAAAAAAAAGAAACAACTGCACAAAAAGGAAAGTGTAATCGAACAATAAACGTGATTCCCTAACCTCTAAGTATTAGTAACAGCAGGTAGAGTAAGCAGACTAAAGTATGTGTGCCAGACAGGCTAAAGAAAGTTTCGTAAATAATGATCCGTAAAGTAGATAGCTGAAGTTAAGCAAATTAAACTCTAATGGGTAACCACTTAGTAATAGCAGGCACCGTTAGCAACCAAATGCATGTGTCAGACTAAACAAAGCATATTAAATCTATTATTAATAGAGATTCAATCTCTAGTTGTCTGTAACCGAAACTACGTCACTGCCTACGTCAGAGTATTTTCAGGAATTAAGTTTCTCAATGAGTATTTAATTTATAGTCAGTATCAATACTACATAAGAATATTAAAATTCTATGAAAAATCAAATAATTGTCAAATTTGCACAAAATGTTCGATACTTATTCACTTTTAGATGAATTTATGTTTAAAATAATTTTATCCTAAAATATATTAGGGGAAATCTTTTTACTAGGTTCCTCCTCCCTATTTCATTTCATGAAATCCGAACAAAATATATTTTACTCTTGCAATTTTAAATTTTTTTCTCTAAAGATAAGAGTCTAAATAATTAAATCAAAATTTTTAGAAACATTTTCGAGGTCCCTACTGTCGTAAAACAAAACAGATATCTCAGTCGAGTGGAATGAATATGATGCTTTTTAAGTAAGTAAGTAATTAAAAAAAATTAAATGTTTTATTTTATTTAATTTTCCCACCTCATCAAGCAATATCTTTCAATTTTTTACACTGGCTGGAGGATGTTTTATTTTGCTAATAACAATAATGAACAGTAAAATTAGCTGAAATTAAGCAACATGGAGTCTATTCAGTACTTAGATGGGTGACCACTTAGTAAGAGTAGGTACTGTAGGCAACCCCAGGCATGTATGCTTGACTTAATGAAAGCTTTATGAATAACAAGATAATGAAAGAAGTTAAGCAGCGATGAGCCTACGCAGTCCTTAGATGGATGAACATTTAGTAACAGCAGCGTAAAGCATCTGTGTCAGACTGAACAGAACTTACTAAATAACAAGAAAGGGAAAAAAGTTAAGCAGTGATGATTCTGCTCAGTCCTTAGATGAGTGACAACTTATAACAGCAAGTACTGTAAGCAAGGAAAACTTGGTAAAATAACAATAAAAAGCAGTAAAATAAATAGCTGAAGTTAGGCAACAATGAATCTGTTCAATACATAGATGGGTGACCCCTCGTAACTGCGAGTACCGTAAGTGCCAAACCAAACAAAGTTTAATAAGTAACAATAATGAATAGTAAGATGAATATTTGAAGTGAAGCAACAATGAGTCTTATCAGTACTTAGATTGGTGACTACTTAGTGTCCTGGGTATGACGCTAAAATGCATCTAATGACAAAGTTCCAGTTTTGGAGCTCTGGGGAATGTAGAGTACCCCTTCATCACTATTGCTCCCAGGTCCATTCTGACCCGGAGTAGTAGAACCTGTTATGGTATCACTATGAGTTAAATAGAAAAAAATGAGTTTAAAAAGTGCTTAAAAATTGAATTTTAAAAAGTGTTGAATATCCATCTAGAATGAATAAAACAAAACGTCTCTGACATAAAATAGTCCAATAAGGGTTGACATGTCGTAAAAGCCAACCAACCAATCAACCAATAACCAACCACTTCTTTAGGGCAGGTACTGAAAGCAATGTAAACCATGTGTACCAAAACATGGTAAATATAAATTATAATCCGTAAAATAAGTAGCAAACGTTAAACAACCATGAGTCTTCTCAGTGCTTAGATGGGTGACCTCTTAGTAACAGTAAGTATTGTAAACATGATAAACAAAATCGATTTTCGTCCATTGAACGGTGATCATTGTGTGTGTGTTGTATGTGTGTGGGTCTGTGTGTGGGTCTCTGTGTGTGTGTGTGAGAGAAAGAGAGAGAGAGAAAGAGAGAGAGAAGAGAGAGAGAGAGAGAGAGGAGAGGGGGGAGAAAATAGGTAACAAAGAAAGGTTGTGCTGAGAAAGAAGGTGAACTGAGAGAAATAGAGAATAAGAGGGAGAAGGAAGTAGAGTGTAAGAGAGAGAGAGAGAGAGAGAGAGAGAGAGAGAGAGAAGAGAGAGAGAGAGAGAGAGAGAGAGGAGAGAGAGATTCAATTGTCATTCATCAAATGAAATGCGTGACTGTCCTGTAGTGAATTCCCGCGGCGGGAACTTTGGAAAAGTGCGGTAAAATGGTCAGATCCGTTGGGAGTTGAAGACAACATGCAAATATATGCGACACATGACTAGAGAGAGGGAAGGTGAATCATTGACGTGCAGTTAAATTTATCCTTATTATTATATTTCCCTCTATGCGATTTTTCCAACACCAGTTTTAACTGATATCTTTTCACTGAAGTTTGTGTGACAAAATGTCTACTCAGCTCTCCAGGAATCTTCTCAGTATTCTAGCTAATCTTAAACTGTACTGTATTCTGGCTGCTATTGATTCATTCTCTGATCTCCACTTCACGCATTTTCCAGACATTTGACCATTGTTTCAAAGGTAACAAATTACAGTTGGTATCACCTTTACTCTCATGTTCCATAGTGTTTTCAATTCTCTGTCTTGGTCGAAGTATTTGTCTATCTTTTCGTTTTCTTTCATTTTCACTCTGTGGACAACAAAATACACTAGATGACAAGTTCTTTTCTTCTTGTTTATTAGTGGTGCTATTTTTTTTTTCATTTTCGGCAAAAGTTTTGATGCCATCCATGTACATAAGGTGATTCATGTTTTCTTTAGATTTAGTAAATGTGTAGCCCCCTGTACATTTTCTAAGTATATGGTTAAGAGGCATCATTGCTATAACAAATAGCAATGGTGATATGTTTATTATTATTATTATTATTATTATTATTTTATTATTATTGGCCCGGCTGGGTGGGAAAGGTGATACACAGGGAATTTTCAAGAAACTAAGCTCTGACCATGTTACCAAATCGTATATACACAAGCCGGAATCCATCCTTGACGCATAAGATTCTCTGGAACTTTGAGATACAGACAGATTCCCTAATCTCCACCAGGAGACCAGACCTAGTATTGATTAACACGATGAAAACTTGTCATCTCGTGGATTTTGCCGTCCGGCCGATCACTGAGTAAAAGTGAAAGGAAACGAAAAGATAAACAAGTACTTGGACCTTGCCAGAGAACTAAGAAAACTGTGGAACATGGAATTGAAGGTTGTGCAAATTGTTATTGGTAACCTTGAAACGGTTCCCAGAGGTCTGGAAAAGAGTCTGAAAAATGAACTGGAAATCAGAGGAAGAATCGAGACCATCTACATTTCAGCACTGTTAAGATCGACTAGAATACTCAGATGAGTCATGGAGACCGGAGGAGACTTGCTGTCACTCTGCCTCCAGTGAACCACCGGCTAAGGCGGGTGTGAAAAACTCGAATGGAGCGAAATAATAGTGATGATATAGAAGCGTTGGTGTTGTAATGGTCATTATCGAAGAAAATGGAATGGGTGTGTAAAATTCCAATTCTAGATGAGACTGTTTTTCATTTCTCATTTATGATTTTAGGAAAGGCAAGCATCCATATTTAATCCCCACCCCCAGTCGTGAATAAAATAGTTCGGTAGAATCGGACCTCTGGCCTTTGTGTGGCGACTAGTCTAGGAGAAGGAAAACTGAATCAACGGCTGACACCCCTAACACCAATTCGAAACTGTATTCCTCTTGATTTTGGCAACTCCAGCGACGAAACAATACCAAATTCTATTTTACAATGCCCTTCCCTTGGACAACAATGGTGTCGTAAAAGTAATGTATCGTACTTGCATAAATAAAAAGACTGCAGTATGGGAAACCGCCCGTGAAGCCTAAGTAAAGGCCGAATTCGAGTGTTGTATGTCATAGACTGCTCAGCAACTAGGATTCCGTTCTTAAACATCATGGATCGCCACTCACGGCCAACAGGCGACCCCATGGGAGTGCCTTACCCCTCTGCAGAGGTGCAGTCAGTGTATTTTACAACCCAGCCGACAGGGCGGTATAAGGTTCGGTTTGGTATCTTTATTTAATGGCATATCAAACTTCGTGAATTGTTTAATGTCAAAACTATGCTTGTAGAAGAACAGTAGTGATACTATTTAACGCATAGCTGTGAGTTATATAAGGGTGCAAAGAAAAAAAACGAAAAACAAAAAAAAAAACGCAAATGGTAATGGTAATCCTCTCTGTATTCAAGGATTCAAATTCATCTGGCTGGTTGGTTGGTTGGTTGGTTGATTGGGTTTTACGGCATGTCAACCAATGTGGGGTTATTTTATTTCGAAAACATTTTTATTCATTTGTAATGGGTATTCAAGATTTTTGTAAAAATCATTTTTTCTATTTAACCCATACATGGGACCCTAACAGCTACTATCACTCATCCGAAATAGAATTGTGAATTGTTTGAAAATATTATTTAAAGATGAACAAGAAAGATGCTATTGTTTGTCAAGAGAACCATAAAGCCTAAAGAGTGGACCTGGGAGTAATGGCGATGAAGAGGTACTCCACACTCACCAGAGCTCAAAAATTGGAACTTCATTAGATGCAGTTTAACGTCATACCCAGGACACCAAATTTGTCTGAAGATTAAATCTTACGACTGGCATCATCTATGGGAATTAGTCTGATTTTTGCATATCTTAGTTTTGGATTGTTTTCTTTGTTAAATGGCATATCAACCATGTGGGTTATTTAATGCCTAAGCCATCCTGGTAGAAGAAAAGCAGTAATACTATTTAACCCATAGCAGGTGGATGAGAGGTTTCCCACTTTTCCCAAGGGCATTAGTCCGAAAGTGAACTAAAAGTATGACTGGAGTTCTAATTCGCTAACTACAATGTCACAGACCAGCATGGTAGCCACTCCCCCACCTTTTTTTGAGGATCTCAAACACAACCTAAATTTGTATTTTCTATACACTGTGTAGATTGATAACTTCTATGGAAATTCTCACTCAGTACACCCTCTTTCTCTTTTAATTATAATTAAATATAGTTACTTAATAAGCTTTGCTTAGTTGTGGTATGAGGTCAGAATTATGAGGCACAGTGAGATTCAAACTCACCAGTAAACTTATCCTGACTTTCAATTGTTTTGTTTTCATATGATTTCGATGATACGTACTCCAGCTTAATGATTTGGTTCCTTTGTTTTAATGGGGCATCAACATTCATGGGTTATTCAATACCGAAAGTCATTCTTTTAGAAGAACAGTAGTGGTACTATTTAACCTAAAGCTTGGAGAGATAAGGTAGTTCATACATTTCCGAAGGGTATTAGTTCGAAAGTGAACGTCATACCGCGACTGGAGTTCGAACCCGCTTACATTAAATAACGAACGAAGGTTGATATGCCATTAAACAAAGAAACCAAAGGAAAAAAAAAACTTTCGAGGCGCCACTCGTGTATGTGATCTCAATTTAGTGTAGATAGGGAAATCAAATAAAAGTTGAAGATGTCATTGGTTCGAGGCGCATTGAAATCCAATATATCCAGAGGAATTTCCCATCAACTATGCAAAACTTTCTTAAAACGCTATATCGCATTACAGTCTCTGGCTTTATGCTTATGTGTTAATGTTAAGTAAAACCCATTCGTTTCTGAAATCGGCTACACATTTCTTCATTAAGTCGAAGGTAAGCGTTCGAACATAGCTGACGATTTTGAATGCTTATTTTCAAGGCAGGACTTCTCTAATTACAATGTCGGGCTAAACATAATCTCTTTTCCCATTTAAAATTTGTCGTACCTATCTAAGCTTATTTAATATCACATCCGGTGTCGACGTCAAATTCATATGAAAAAGAGTCCTATTCGTATGTATCATTCTCAATACATACATACATACATACATACATACATACATGTAGGAGGGTATCGTATGTAACAGTTATCGTCGTTAGGATATAGAACCTTGAAAAAAGTATCAATCCAACTATTTTCCACACCCATCAGCTATGGGTAAATACTTGGGCAGACTAGGCACTTTAACTTGATTTGGCAACCAGTCTTGGAGAAGAAAAACTTTGAATTCAAAACCAGTGTACTCCACTTAAAAATTGACCTTGTGTCAAATCGTGTTCGTAGCGAGGGAAGTTGGGTAAATACATATCTATCTATCTTCTATCTTAGTCATTCATATCTATCTATCTATCTATCTATCTTCTATCTATCTAAGACCCTTCATTATATTTCTATCTACTATTTATCTATGGCTCCTCCATTTATGTCTACCAATTAAAGCTGAATTAAAAAGGATTCCATATACAGACATTTATGGAATCTTTTGAAAATTTGTGTTTATGCACGGATTTACTTTCTTTCTTTTTTCTTTCTTGTATTTTATGGCATGTCAACCCTTGTTGGGTTATTTTATGCCGGAGACGTTTTGTTCAATACATTCTTGATGGACATTGAAAATTCTCTTTTTGAACTCATTTTTTAAACACATTTTTGTTTACTCATTTTCTTCTATTCAGCGCATAGATGATACCCTAACATATACTACCATTCTGGGTCAGGGTTTACCTGGACCTAATGGCGATAATGGGGTACTTCATATTCCCCAGAGCTCCAGAATTGGAGTTTCGCCATTGGATGAAGTTTAGCGTCCACTGTTTTAACATGATTTTTTAATACACACACACACACACACACACACACACACACAACCACACTTAACACTAAAAGCACCTCTAAATTTTAACCGGATTTTACGATCGTAAGATATATATTATATATATATATATATATAGTATATATATAGTGTGTTGTGTGTGTGCGTGGTGGTGCGCGCGCGTGTGTGCCTGTGTTAAAAAAGAACATTTTGACACGTATATTTATGCGTATTAGAATTTTAATGTAAATATGTATTGTATTAAAGGCGCTATATAAATCGTAATTTGTTACAGTACTCAATACACAAACATGTACAGTTATATCGATATATATCATATATAAAAATGTAAGGCAGGGTAAGAACTCACGACTCCAAGTTTCACGACTGCATTCGATAGCAACATGGTAATAACACACGTCTGACATCAGCCGTGTCGATTACCAGTCGTGAGTTTTTTTTTGGTGCTTTCCATTGCTTATACTGGTAATATTTATTTTATTATATATATATATATATATATATATATATATATATATATATATATATATTATATATTAGTCCCTCTCGTTAATATATATATTATATATATATATATATATATATATATATGTCTCCCCAATACTATACATATATGGATATATATTATATAATATATATATATATAATATAATTATATATATATTAGCTTGAGACAAAATTACGAGCATAAAAAGAAAGAAAAAACTGAAAATATCACATTGTTTATTATACTGTTTGCTGATATAAAAACAATTGTTGCCAAGGAATTAACATTTTTGAAATACAATCTGACCCAATTTATGACAATATCCTTTACTAATCAAAACAAATGCCAATCAAATATTTTTTGAGGTCGTGACTCAAGTAACATACGAGCACCTCCAACATGTATGTAAGTATATGATAGTATGTATGTAGAACAATACATACGAGTAGGAATTTTTTTTCGTATGAATTTAACCACATGCGATATTAAATAAGCTTAGATAGGTACAACAAATTTTAAATGGGAATGAGGAAGAAGGTTATGTTTAGGCCAACATTGCTATTAGGGAAGTCCTAACTTACGAAAGTGTACCGAAGAAATTCCGATTGAATCAGCTAGTAGCCGTACTTGAAACAAACATAAATACCGTTTTCCCGAAAATAAGACCTACCTGCAAAATAAAACCTAGCATGATGTTTCAATGTGATTTTAATATGAGCCCTCCCATTAAAATAAACCCTAGTTGAGACCTACCTGCACAATAAGACCGAGCGTGATTTTTCAATGTGATTTTAATTTAAGATATACAAGGAACCAAAACAAACTAAACCTTTAACTTATTGCAGATATGAATATATTGGTAATCATGCTTTTAAACACTGATATTATATATAATATATTATATATATATATATAATTTATATTTTTTGAGGCAAATTACAATGCGTATATCGTATAAATTCGAATAATTATTGAAAATAATATAACAAGCAAACTCGGCGAATACGCGTGCGACGTGTGGAACACACATATACAGCTGTTTCAACCTTATGTCTCATCAGCAGTGTATATCTACGATCTCCCTCCGACAGAGATCGAACCGGAAACCCAGCAAGCAGAGTCAAAGACTATATCTTATATATATATATCTATATATATTATAATAATATATATATATAAGTAATTGGCGGCGTGACCTATTGTCGGTATCAGCCGCAAAGCGAAGGAGTCTATCCCCTTTTTGCTAGCACTAAACCAGAGAGATTATTTTGGTAGGCACGCGCCACAGCATACCGTCAGCTCTTCACTTTACCACTCAGATCAGATTACCCAATATGTGCTACTCAGCGCTGAGTTGGCGTTGATTGGTATCGAGACTGGGAATCTTGTTCTTGGCAGGTGCAAACCGATTGAACTAAACCAACCCTATAATATATATATATATATATATATATATATATATCTATATATAATAAATAGTCACGGCCTTCCTGTTAGGTCCAAATTCCAACAACGCTATTATTTGCTCTCACTTTCTTTAGTATATGGTTGCTACATTGATTTTTGTTTGGTTTTGGGCATTTTATGTTCTTTTTTTATATATTCTAATATTGATAATATTTTATTTTTTTTTTTTTGCTGAACGGTGAATACGGTGAATCATCCGAATTTTGCAATAAAGTAAAATTTTAATCAAATAGTGTGAATGTTTGGATGAATAAACTTATGCATTTGCGATCACATAGTATATTAAAATTACACTTTATTTTTTTCCTTTGTTCTTCTCTCTTCTCTGTTACGTTTGTGGGTTGAAAGTAGAATTCATACTTCTTACTAGAAATGATCGACAAAAAAGGAATAGACACAATATATATCTATATTCTATTATATTGAGTCGAAATCATTTCTGTAAGAAAGTTGAAAAAAAATAAAAGTTGCCCTTTTCAACGTCCCAGTAATCAATGACGACGAGTAGACGGCAATAAATTGGGTTTGACTAGGACTGGAAGGCCGGTGAATAGTAAATGGTTTATTTATAATTATATTATATATATTTATATATGAGTTGATTATACTATAAATATAGGTGTGTTTAGTTATCTGTTTTGAGATGGGCGATCAGTCGTCTCGATCCCGGCTCGAGTGCAACTTGGGGACTGAGAGTGGTAGTGAGGGCTGTATGTGCCGTGGGGCTCAAATAATCCTGGTTTCGTTGCCAGCAAAGGGAGATCTTCGCTTTCTGGAGCTGTAGAAATAGTCACGCGATTTTTTACCTTTATAAGTAATAAATAATTCTATTATTTTGACTCAAATAATTACGACTGAGATCCGTTTATATTACACGTTCGATGCCTATATAAATATAAATAGATTATGTAAAAGTCGAATTAATTTATTTGGATCTGACTGCTTGGTGGTTCTCCGGTTATATTCAGATTCTTCACTTGTCGAGAAGGGAGATCGTATGATATACACTTAGCTGATGAGACTTAAAGGTGTAAACCACTTATTGTTGTTTCCCACGTCGCAGCGTTTCCGGCTTTTTACAAAATATTTGGTCCACTTATATTTCGAACCTTTAGAGAGAGAGTAGGCATTGTTCCATTGTTTCCACATTCATTTTAAATTTTGATACGATAACCAGTATTATGCCGATTTGAATTGCATTATATACAGTAATTTCACTGAGTTCAGGCTTTCATTTATTAATTGCTAACTTAAGTTACAAGGTCGTTTTTGTTGCTGGTCATCTATGTGTGTAGTTATCGATATTTCAAGATTAAAATCATGAATTGTAATACGCTCAGGTTTATAATTGCCAGTGTAGGTTCAGATCGTTGACGGGTTGATTTGTTTAATGGGGAGAGAGGGCACGATAGTAAGAAGAGAGTTAGAGCAAGATGAGTAGGGGAGAGATTGTATTGTGACGCAGGGTATGTATAGTTTATCCGAAGGAGACAAGAGAGAGAGAGAATGGTATTTTAGTTTTGTTTCAAGTACGGGTTAGCTTAGTGCGATTTCATCAAAGTACGATAACTACATCTTTCGGTATCCACCTTTATCGTAAGCTTAGGGACTTCCCTATAGCAATTGTTGTGGTTCTCGAAACGAATATACTATGAAAACCTCTTTTCTCATATAATCCCTTAAAAATTATTGTTGGTACTATCATCGAAGCTATATTCTGAAATCATACTCAATATAATCCTGCCTGGTGGTTAAATCATACTATTACAAGTATCAGAAATAAAATTTCTACTCGTGTATTGTTCTAGGTTGATCATCATACTATTTACATATTTTTAATGTTTGGGTGCCGGTATGTTTTGAGTCACGACCATTATCTCTAAAAAAATATTTTGATTGGCCTCTATTTTGATTAGTAAAGGAATTGGTATAAATAGGGTCGATATCTCTCAAAAATTAATACAGTACCTTGGCACTCATCGTTTTTTACAGTACAGTAAATAACAATGTGAGTTCAGTTTTTAATTATTTTTATTAAGCAGTTAATCCTGTTTAAGTATATCTTACCAAAGCTTTTTTCAAATTATTTCATAAACTTCTGTTTTCAGATTGCAATAATAATCAAAGTATAGTTAGGCTAATATTATCTATATTGGTTGACATCGTAATAATCAATTGGAAGGCGTTTATATAATGTAGTTAAATTTTTAGCTCAATGTATATCAAAATTGGTCATCACAATATAGACAATAGTTAATGTATGATAAAGCAAAATTAAATATTATTTTAGTTAGTTCTTAATTACATCGTCGTGGAAGGAGTTCGTTACGTAGTTTATCGGGAGGGATTATGGTGTGTGTCTTGGTTGGCTTTTATGTATGCCCGTTGTGATAAATTGAGTCGTGATTTTAACTGGTTTGGTTCTGGCCTTTAGCTTTTTTTATTTTTGATGTATGAATCGGAATATATTGTATCACGGTTCTAGTGTTATTGAGTACGGTACAAAACATTAACCGTTTATATAGCGCCCTTTGTAAACCTTACCAGACATAGTTATAGTTAAAATTCTAATATTCGTCAATCAAATATATGCGTTGTCAAAATTGTTTTTCTGTTTAGAGCATGTTAGTTGCACTCTCCATGCTCACTTGTGGCTCAACACTACACTACACAGTCACATCTCTAACAAACATCATCCACTAATTATATTTTATAAATATATTTATCTCAGTATATTTTAAATACAACATATTATTTAAAAATTTACGTATTTATTACTTACGTATCGTAAAAATCCGGTATAATAAGACCTTAGAAGTTGACGTTTATTTAGGTGTACTCTGAACAGTGTGTATGTACCAATTGCTGTCGTTATGTAGTAGGTGGTGGATGATGTCTTGGGGAGTTAAGTGTGTCTTCCCTCCAGTGATGAAGGGGGTAGAACCAGTATTCCAAAAGCTCAAGCACATTGTAACTTCAAACCAAAAATTAGAGTGTTCTAAAGTATACCTAACCAAGTAAATTCTCAATGAGCGACCACCGAAGCGCTTCCTGCACGCATCATTAATGATAAGAATAAGGGTTAAGCAGTCTTGCAATAAGGACAATAGTTGGGAACGACCATTATCGCCATGTAGTCATGATAGGTTTCTCAGGGCTGACAGCTCAGCCGAATAATCGTCAGGGGGCTCTCTGACCACCATGCTACAATCGAGATAGCAAGTGTCTAAAGTGGAGTGTTTGCAACTATGGACTCAGGCTGTGATGTTACATAGTTCCCTCATCCTAAGATCATGTTTTCGCACCACACGGAGAAAAGGTAACCTAATGAGATATGTGTTTGTATAACGTCTCTAACATTGAAGGAAGCTGTTATCGAGTAGAGTGTCAAGGCATAATTTGGATGGGAGTAGTGACATATAGCGATGTAATGGCAAATTTAATAAATATATTATAATACTGGATTTATCAAAAACGTTTTGAGAGCATGAGGAGACATAATATCTGATTATTACTATGGCCATTTACACTCTGTAATGAAGGTTACATTCACACTCAGAAATAGCGTACTCCGCAGACCCACAGATAATAACTCATACCTGAGCACTACAGAGATGCTATGTTTGATGATTTTCATATAACGTTATAAACTCATTCAGAAAGAACAATGACAGAACAAGCATAGAAGTTAACTCCAACTTCCAAGACCTCTCATGATTACATCAAAACTACAGATAATTAACATGATTTCGAAGATCAGATTTAATCTTTGCTATGAACATGCTGAAATGTAATATTTCGCTGAATACCTTTTTTAATTCAAGCTTTAATCTGGTAAGGACATAGAAGATCGATCCCCAACGGCTTATTTATTTGTTAGGGGGGGTTAATAATTAAGAATTAATCACACTTCTAGTAATAGGGGATTAGAGGGTTCATTGCATTCTTCAATGACTAGCAACGTATTACAGGGACTGTTGTGGTGCAGATATTGTAGGTTAAGCGAGTAGAAAAGTGACACAGGTAAAATATTTTAAAAAGAATTTTTGTCCAATTGTATATAACAACATTAATAGAACATAAGACTTAATTGTTCATGAATATGGGTCTAATAAACGTGTAACTTACTCCACTTCCCTCGATATACTTCTATTTTCTTGAAATTGTATGATCACCTAGGGTACATTTTTTATAGTTGGATGTACATACCTGGTTTTTGTTTAAAAGTTCTGTTCCTTTCTACGACTGGGTCATAACAGTTAATAGTAGCCTATCGCTAAGTATCCCCATATGATGGGTGTTGGAAAATAGTGTTTGATACTGTTGTTATCTCCTATATTGGTCTTATCACTCGCACGATAACCTGTTGACCACATACGATAACTAACCTACATATATGTATAGTAATATTGTATGTAAGTAATGATTGAGAATGAAATAAAAGAAATAGGAAACTAAATTTTTTACGAAATAATGATTTTCACGTAACTCGGAACCACATTCGAGTAAATTGATAATCTTTAAACTATATAGTTTTATCAATAAGCGTCTTACTTTCTCTGGAGGCAAATAAGTTGCGATTGTATCTATGTTTGGTTCATTTGAACGCGCGGATTCTTGTTGAAATGAAGAAGGGGAAGATTTACCGCCGCTTCGAGAAATGCTCTTCCAACAATCGAGAACAGTCTAAATAAATTGTGCAACAGATATGTTTTATACCACTTTCCTTGGTGTATGTAAAAGAATTGTGTAGCGTATTTTCAGAAACCCGGAAATTGGGTGTTACCTTTAACATTAACACCATAGCTCACAAGCCAGAGTATGTAACTGCGATATAGCGTTTTAAGAAATAGTTTATCGGTTGTTAATTATGTTCATCGTGGAAAATTCTCTGGATTTATATTTGGATTTCAATCGCTCGGAACGCGATCTTCTCACTTTTATTATTGGATTTCTCTATTCTACCACTCTTCAAATCGGCTGAAATTCTGATTTATTTATTTTTTGGATATTTCACAGTTGACATCGAGTTGGTCCCATCGGCAAGTCTTTTTTTTCTTCTTTGTAGTGTCAAGGGTGAGAATATTAGGTTATATTTGCATCATATCATTATCGCTTTTCCGTTCCGATCGGTTTATTCTCTACTTATGCTTTTAAGTCGCGGAGTTTCGTGATAAGAGCTCTTCATGGTAAATTGTAACTGTTTCTAACTTCGAAACTATACCTCATCTCGGGCATAATGTATGAACTATCTTCTTTTCTTCTCCAGACATTTAGGTTATAAAATACTTTTGGTTGTTCTTTCTAAATGAAAATCGAGTTTTCGTATTAAGAAATCTAGAACCATGAGAGACATTGCTATTTGTAATGTGTGCTGATCCACTATTAATATTGCAACATAGGAGTAATTTCAATGTTAAGCCTGGAGTGCGAAAAAGATTAGGATACTTATCGTATCTGAAAACATGTTTTATTTCAGGATAGTTATGGTGAGTTGAAATCTCAGGGTGCCCATATAATTACTGACCTCATTTACTAACTATAGCAAAGGCTTATAAAGCTAAATATTTAATTAATAATTTAAAGAGGAAAGAGAGACGGATGTACATGAGTGAGAATTTTGCAAATAGAAAGTTATCAGAGTCCTACATCATGTATAGGCACAAATACAAATTAGGTTCTTGTGTGGAGACTGACGCAGGGAAGTTCATGGTGGGGGAGTGGCTACAGTGTACCTGGTATCGTGACAGTGTTAGAGAGGATAGTTGCGAAGATGCGTAAGAGTATAGAACTACCATGTCATACCAATTAGAACTAGCTCACTTTTGAGCGAGAAACTGAGAAGAAGAATGCCGTAGTAGAAAAGAAGGAGGAGGAGAAAGAACGGAAGACATCTCGCAATGAAGAGACCGCCTAGACGAGAAAGTAGGAGGAGGTAGTGATGAGCAAGGTTAAAGGGTACATTTAACTCTAGGACTTTGTCTTGTCTAACATAGGAGTGTTTAGGCAGTATAAATACCCAACATGGTAATATAGCTCAACATTTTACAAAAAGAAAAACATCAAATAATGATATGCAAAAATCGAACTAATTCCAAAGATGATGCCAAGTCGAAGATTTATAATTCTTCAGACAATTATCGGGACTAGTCCTGAGGACGGTATAGAGTAAAGACTGCCAGTCAATGAGTTCAAGAGTATAGAGAAGGACTCTGGTGAAGAGTGAGGAGTAGCAGAGAGAGCTAGAGTACGAGAGAGAGAGAGATGAAGAGTAGAAGGAGTAAGCTGAGCGAGTAGTATAAGAAAGTACTATGTAGAGGGTAATATTATACAGTGGTAATTTGACGAGTGGTGTCAGAGACGATAAAATGATGAAAATTGCAGTAGTGCTTTTAGAGGAGGAGAAAGCAAGGAGTCTGAGATATGAACATTCAAGAGACAGAAATATATCAACAAGATATTCTTTATTCTAATTTGCTGTTAGTTTGACTTGTAGGAACACTAAAGATGCACTATAATATAACATTTACGGAAATCAACATGGGGAATATAAAGTTCCAGCAAATAAGTTAAAGAGATTGTTCAAATGTAAGCACCCAACCAAGAACTCCAGAAATTACCAAAAAAATCTGAATACGCCATTACAAATGAATAAAATGTTTCGGAAAATAAATATAACCCAACAATTGGTTGACAATGCCGTAAGACCCATCAACCAACAACCACCACCAGCCAGATAATTTGAATCTTGAATACAGAGCCGGATTACCTTACCATAATTTCGTTATAGATTATTGTTTTTGTTTTTCGTTGTAAAACTTGTTTCTAAATGACTGCGGCCACAACTCAAAAAAAAACTACAACCTACAACACCGGCTCAGTCGAACAAGATAACAAAAATATCAAGATACACAAAACAACATAAACATAGAATAAACCATAAACTAACATAACAGTAAACGTAGGGAGAGCTATGATGGTTGTGATGTGTAGCTAGTTACAACTATACTATCCCCAGACACAAAAGATACAGTTCTCTTGAATCTTAGCTGATCCAAATTGAAATAGGAGTGATAACTCTTACGACCTTGTCCGCCGATGATGCTGTACAACAGCAAACCCCGCTACAGCTCTACATTGTAGAGCTAAATGGCAGTTGACAATAGATATTAAATCTAACACAAGGTATTCTGTTATCAAACATCAAACTCATGCTTGAGTGTGAGTATGAGTAGCCTTATTAGTAGACAAAATAGAAGTCACATATTCTCCAACAGCCGGAGATTCACGAGCCTGTTTAGAAAATAGAAGTTCTTGTAGAGTCTGGTACTTGAGATCCAATCTGAGTGTTTTTTTAACGAACAGGAGATTTCTTAACGTAACTGCACTGGCATACGAAATCTCTTAGGTGATACATATCCATGAACACACAGGTGACGAAATCCGAGTACACTAGCAGGTGTCAACCTCTAGAGGCTTAAATACTACAAGCATTCAAGTAAGCTACCTTACGAATAATCGGTCGTGGACAAGGTACTTATTGTCTTAGAATTCCCTACAGTCTTAATGAATGTGAACGGATATGCAGTAGCTGTTCTTACGATCAGCATTGTTTGTGTCCAAGGGAAGGGCATTGATAAATGAGAATTTTGGTATTGTTGGTCGTGCGAGTCGTGTAGCTACTGCCAAGACATCAAGAGGAATACAGCTGTCGAGAATTGGTGTAGGGGTGTTCAGCCGGGTGATAATTCACGTTTTCCTTCTTCTGACGTAGTCGCCACACAAAGGCCAGTAGGTCCGATTTACCTGTACTATGTAATTGTATGCACGACATGGGTGATGGAGAGAAGAGAGAGGAGAGGAGAGTAGAGAGAGAGAGAGGGGAGGAGGAGAGAGAGGAGAGAGAGAAGAGAAGTTAAAAGAATATTAGTGAGAAAGGAGCAAGAGAGGACGCAGGATTGAGAGAGGAGCGAGGGAGGAAAAGAGAAAACAGAGAACGTTATGTGGTTAAGTTTGTGACGTCTATGTTAGTATCCATAAAATATAGAGAGAGGTGAAAAGCGGGCGGATTAAATTGGATGCTTGCTTTCCTAAAATCAATAAATGAGAAATGAAAAACGTTCAACTAAGAATTGGATTTTTCACACCATTCAATTTCTTTCGATAATGACCATTCAACACCAACTGCTCTATAGTCATCACTATTATTTCGGCTGCCATTCGAGTTTTTTCGACACCCGCCTTAAGCCGGTGGTTCACTGGAGGCAGAGTGACAGCAGTCTCGCTCCGGTCTCATGACTTCCATTGGTATTCTAGTCGATCTTAACAGTGCTGAAATGTAGATGGTCTCGATTCTTTCCCTCTGATTCAGTGTTCATGTTTTTCAGCTCTTTTTCCAAGACTCTGGGAACCGTTTCAAGGGATCCAATAAATTTGTCAAACAACCTTCATTCATGTTCCACATTTTCTTAGTTTTCCTGGCAAGGTCCAAGTACTTGTTTTATTTTTCGTTTCTTTCACTTTTATCGTGATCGGCCGGGACGGCAAAAATCCACGGATGACAAGTTTCATCGTGGTTAATCCAATTTTTTACTAGGTTTTCTGGTCTCCTGGTGGGATTAGGGAATCTGTCTGTTCTCATAGTTTCCAGAGAATTTAGCCGTCAGGATGGATCGGCTTGTGTATATACGATTTGGTAAATGGTCAGACTTAGTTTCTTGAAAATTCGCCTGTGTATCACTTTCCCACCAGCCGGGCCAAATATAATAATAATTATAAATAATATAATATTAAACATATCACCATTGCTATTTTGTTATAGCAATGATGCCTCTTAATATACTAGAAAAATGTAACAGGGGCTACACATTTTACTAAATCAAGAAAACATGAATCCTATGTACATGGATGGCATCAAAACTTTTGCCGAATATGAAAAAAAAAATATAGCACCACTAATAATCAAGGAGGAGAAGAATTGTCATCTTGAGTGTTTGTTGTCCACCAGTAGTGAAAAGAAAGAAAACGAAAAGATAGACAAATCTTCGCCAAGACAGAGATTGATAACATATGGAACAGTGAGAGTAAAGGTGATACAACTGTAATTTGTTTACCTTTTGGAAACAATGGTCAAATGTCGGAAAATGCGTGAAGTGAGAATTCAGAGAATGAATCAATAGCACCAGAATACAGTACAGTTTAAGATTAGCTGAGAATCCCACTGAGATGATCCTGGGAGAGCTGAGTAGAACATTTTGTCCGCAATTTCAGTGAAAAGATATCAGTTAAAACTGGTTTTGGGAAAAGATCGCATAAGAGGGAAATATAATAATAAGGATAAATTTAATCTGGCAGTCAATGGATTTCACCTTCCCTCTCTTCTAGTCATGTGTCGGCATATTATTTGCATGTTGTCTTTCAACTCCAACGGATCTGACCAATTTTACCGCACTTTTCCAAAGTTCCGCCGCGGAATTCCACTACAGGCATCACGCATTTCATTTGCTGAATGCAATTTGGAAGAATCTCTCTCTCTCTCTCTCTCTCTCTCTTCTCTCTCTCTCTCTCTCTCTCTCTCTCTCTCTCTCATCTCTCTTAACCTCTACTTCTTCTCCTCTTATTCTCTATTTCTCTCAGTGTCCCTCTTTCTCAGCCAACTTTCTTTTGTAACCTCATTTTTCCCTCTCGCCTCTCCTCTCTCCGTTCTCTCTCTCTCTCTTTCTCTCGTCTCTCTATCTCTCACACACACACCAGAGACCCACACGACAACCACACACATAGCACACACACAGCAATGAAATCACCGTTCAATGGACGAAAATCGATTTTGTTTTCATGTTTACAATACCTTACTGTTACTAAGAGGTCACGCCATCTAACACTGGAGCAGACTCATGATTGTTAACGTTTGCTACTTATTTTACGGATTTATTTATTTACCATGTTTTGGTACATGGTATTACATTGCTTTCAGTACCTGCCTAAGAGAAGTGATTGGTTGATTGGTTGAATTTGGTTGGTGTTTTTGTGTGGTGTTTTTTTTTTTTGTTGTTTGGTGTTTTGTGGATGGTGTTTTTCATGTGGTGTTGGGTTGTGAGGTTATTTTGTTTATTGTTGTGTGGTTGGGTTTTTGGCTTGAGTTTCTTTGCTTGTTTGATTTGCTTTTTTGTTTGGCCTATTCGTTGTGTATTTGGGTTGGGAATCGTTTCTGTGTCCTTTGGAGTTTTTTTTTTTTTTTTGTTGTGTGGTTGTTTTGTGGTTGTTGTGGGTGGTTGGTGGTTTATGTTTGGGTGTTGATGTCGTATATACATATTCGTGAATCAACTTTTATTTGAGGACATAATTTTATGTATGATGCGCATGCCCATTTGTGTACTTACGCGGACAGACAACCAAATTTATATATATACATTTGGTGGAACATGTAATATGAAGAACAGCCCTGTTATCTGTGGCTGTAGAATATGCAGACTGTACGGCTGCTGAGGGGTAAGATCCCTCCATTTGGGTCACCTGTTGGCTACACGTGATGCTTAAGGACAGTATCCTGGTGGTTGAGAAATCTATGACACGCAACACTCCATTTTAGTCGTTATTGGGCTAGACAGGGGTAAGAAAGGCCCCCTTTGATCAATCGGCTGGTTACGTCAAATCCTAGTAACTATATGATTGTGCCGACAGTATTGCTTTTATGGCATCCCTAACTCTTCTTATCATATGTGTACTAAAGGCGGTAGGTAAGGGTCGTAGAGTCTTGGGAGTGACGTTAAACTCTAGTGTTGAGGTTCCAATTCTCGAACTTTGGGATTGTGGAGTACCCCTTAATCTCAGGTCCACTCGGAACCGGAGTGGTAGCGTTTGTTAGGGTTCCATCTATGCGTTAAATAGATAAAACATGAGTTTTTAAAAAATTGAATGAATGAGACATGCCGTAATAACCAACCAACCAACCAACCAACCAATAGAAGAAAGAAATATGAACTATAAATTTAGTGTTAAAACTCCGTAATTAAAAAAGATAAATGTATAGCAATTAACATTTTTTCCGTTTCTTCAAATATTCTAATCAATCAGACTGGACCATTTTTAAGCCGCTTGTCTGTCGATCGTTTTATTGTATGTTTTATACCCTCCCACTAATTCTCCCACTAATCCTCTCACTGGCTTCGTTTATTCAAACAATAAAAGCTCCGAATGAGTTTTTTCTTTTTAATTTGTATATAATCGCATAGAATAATTGCATACGGAGAAATTTCGCTAAATTAAAGCAATAGTGAACCTGTTCAATGCTTAAGTGGGGGAATATTTAGAAATAGCAGATAGTGTAAATAACATGATATCTGTATGCCAGACTAAGAAAATAAGAAAAAGAAGTTAAGCAATGATGAACCTGTTCAGTGAAAAAGTGGGTGATTACTGAGTAACTGCGGATACTGTAAACAACCAGTGACCCTTATTCCAAATGAAGAGAGGTTTGGTAAATGACAAGAAAATGAAAGAAAGAAGTTAAGCAAATATGAACATGTTCAGTGCTTAAATGGGTGACCACTTTGTAACAGTAAATACTGTAAACAACCTGAAGCCTGTGTGCCAGACTAAGAAAACAAGAAAAAGAAAGGAAGAAGTTAAGCAATGATAAGTCTCAAGAAAAAGAAAGAAAAATTTAAGCAAAGATGAACCTATTCAGGCTTGCTGGGTGACCAATGTAACCAACATGAGGCCTGTGTGCAAACTAAGAAAACAAGAAAAAGAAAGAAAGAAGTTAAGCAAAGATGAATAGGCTCAGTGCTTAACTGGGTGACTTCTTTGTAACAGCAGATATCGTAAAAAACAAAAGCAAAAAAAAAAAAAAAAAAAAAACTGAGTCGTATGTTCTAAATGAAGAAAGGCTCAATAAATAAAAAAGGAAGAATTATGAACGCGTGGCGCCGAGAGGTTAGTAAATTACATTCATTGTACATTTATATGTATCCGTTCAGTGCTTAAGCGCATAATCACTCAGTAAAATAGGGTCTGTAAGCGACCCGAAGCCTTTTTCCAGATTAAGCTGAGCTTAGTAAAAACAAGAAAATAAAGAAATAAAGTTAAACAAAATTAATATGGTTGGTTGATTGGATTTTACGACATGTCAACCTTTGTTGGGTTATTTCATGCCGGATACATTTTGTTTTATTCCTTCTTGTTGGGTATTCAATTTGTTTTTTTGAAACTAAAATTTTAAACACATTTGTAATACTCATTTAAAAAAATCTATGTATTCCATAGATGGGACTTTAAAGGTACTACCAATCCGTATCAGGGTGGAACTGGGAGTAATAGCGATAAAGAGCGATAAATGGGGTATTACCCATTCCCCAGAGTTCCACAATTGAAACTTCATCACGAGATGTAGTTTAATGTCATACCCAGGACACTAAAACTTTCGGCTACATATTGTTACATAATACATGGGTATCATATGAATATGTAAGTAGTATAGTATATTTGAATTGAATCGCTGAAGATTCAAAATCAGAGGATTTGAATAGAAAATTACCGTAACCGTTACGGTTATGATTGGCAGGTGATTTATTTAACCCCTTCCGAAAACAGAAATCAATTTTAGTTAGGCAGTTAAGGCCAGTCAGTTACCGATAGAAGACATTCTCTCAAGATGTCACTTCTCATCCGCGCGGTTTCGAGAACACTTGTTGTTTTTAAAAAAATAAAAACAAGTCTTGCGTATTAATTAAAACAAGAAATGAGCAGACACCCAGCTCGAACAGAGAAACAGGAAGAAATCAACTCACAGAAGAAACTCAAAGGAAAATGGCCGGTAAAGTAGACAGAGAATAGAAGTAAGGACAAATCTATCATCCCCTCATCCTCTCTCTCTCTCTCTCTCTCTCTCTGTATCCCCCTCCCTCTCCCCATTGTTTACTCAGCAGACAAGTGGGCATATAACAACATGATAAGAAGGGTTAGGGGTTGCCATAAGGGCACTAGAGTTGGGACAATAATATATGCTAGGGCTAAACATGACCAATCGACTGATCGGAGGGGCCCTCTCAGACAGCCTGTCTAGCCTAAGTAATGGTTAAAGTGAAGTGTTGCATCTCATGGACTGCTTAGCCACCAGAATCCCGTTATTAAGCCTCACGGGTCGTCACATACGACCAACAGTGGCCCCATTGGAGAAGGTTTTACCCGTCAACAAAGGTACAGTCGTCTAACTGACAAAGTGGAAAGATATGTTCGGTGCTAAACAGGGTGACACTTGGTAACTGTAGGTACTATAAACAACCAGATTAAGTTTAGTAAATAACGGGAAAAAGAAAGGAAGGAGTTAAGCAAAGGTGAAACGGATAGTGCTTAAATGGGTAACCATTTAGTAAGAGCAGTTGCTGTAAACAACCTGAGGCTTGTGTGCCGAGCTTGAAAAAAAAGAAGCTTATTAAACAAGTAATGGAAAGGAAGAGGTTTCACGAATATGAACCTGTTCAATGTTTAAGTGGGTGATTACTTCGTAAGATGAGGTACTGTAAACAACCAAAGCTTAGTGATTAAAAAGAAAAAAAAGGAAGAAGTTAAGTAACGATGAACCTATTCAGTGCTTAAGTGGGTGACTACTTAGTAACATAGATACTGTAAAAAGCCCAAATCAAGCAAAGCTTGATACATAACAGAAAAATGAAAGGAAAAAGTTGAGCAAATGTCAACTTATTCAGTTCTTAAATGAGTGATCACTTCGTAACATCAAATACAGTAAATAAATTGATTAGGATAAGCTTAGTGAATAAGAGCAGGCGCTGTAAACAACCAGACTAAGCCAACCTTTTTAAATAACTCAGAAAATGAAAGGAAGAAGAAACAGGAACATGTTCATTTCTAAAGTGGGTAACCACTTCATATGAACAGGTGCTGTAAATAACGAGCCTAAGAAAAGCTTTGTAAACAATATCACAACATTTATTCCCGATGCATTGGAATTCTGAGCACAAATCTTCAATTTTGACTGAAATAAAAGGATTCATTTCTTTCTCTTACTTTAGATATTACGCCAAAATTCTTTTGAAAAGTTAAGTAATTTCTCTTGCCTTCGCATAATATAATAATTTCTAGTCAATAGAAATTGATTCTGAGTTCTAAATATTTGACATTCTCACATTAGCACAAATCTTCAACTTTTACTGAAATTACTTATTGCCAAAATTCTAGTGATTTTCTGCCATAGATAAAATGTCTAAATTAACCAAATTGTAAAAGAGGGGCAATTTTTTTTTAGTTACATTTAATCAATAGGAAAATTCTGGTTCCATTATGCAAGCTATGGGCTTCCAGAATTGTCACTAGGGGGTGGGGTTAACCCCCATTTGGTTGTCTTAATATTGAAATTTGCTGATATATTGTAAATAGGCATTAACCAATTGTTATTTACACAGGGTTTGAATTTATATAAATCGAAGTGAAACAAATTTCAGCGGGAGTTGTTTATATATATATATATAATATATATATATATATATATATATATAATTTATAAAGTGGGAGTTGTAAATTTTATAAATATATTATATATATATATTATATATATATATATATATATTATATATATATATATATATATATATATATATTATACTTCTAAACTCTACCGGTGTGAAAAAACCCCAGATAATTCAGTTTTTCAAAATAAAATAAAAATTTCAAACTGACATCTGGGGGGGGGGAAAAAGAAAAGACCATCACATCCGTACTTTCTGAAAATAATTATCAGTACCGTATATATAAAAAAAAAAAAAACAAAAAAAAACATCGGAGGAATTTTCTACGTTATATATATAAAAAGTAGAGCATGATTATAAGGACCTACATTAGTCAATTGATAAGATAAAGCGATAATTCTACCAAGCTGCAGCCGTATGTATGGTTGTACCATGTGGATATTAATAAAACGATTGGAAACTACACAAGGATACCGCGTGCGGTTCTGAATAAATTCTGGAAGCAGTACCTCACAAAAAATCAGCTGTACGATCACTTACCTTCTATTACACAACCATTTAAGGCGAACAAGAGAGGCTGGACACTGCTGGAGAAGTAAAGATGAAGTCATAAGTAGCGTTCTCCTGTGGCACCTACACATGGATACACCAGTAAAACCTTAAATTGATCAACTCTGTACGGATAATGGATGTCGTGAGGAGAACTTACCAGGAGCGATGACCGACAGGGACCGGTGACAAGAGAAAGAAAGTATGTGTGTGTGTGTGTGTGTGTGTGTGTGTGTGAGAGAGAGAGAGAGAGAGAGAGAGAGAGAGAGAGAGAGAGAGAGAGAGAGAGAGAGTTTAGAATCCGTGCTTTCAGCGTGACATGATGATGATAATGATGATGATGATGATATCTTAAACCAGCGTTGTCATTTTGACATTGAGCAGTTTTTGGATGCTTTTCAACATGGGTTGTTCTTGATTTATTTTAGGGTAGCAGCTTGTTTACATTTTTTGTTTAGTTTAAATATGAATATACTAGCAGGGATAGCCAGTGTTGCCCGGGGGAAAATGAGAATATTAACTGCGCAAACAATTTTCGAGAAAATTAAAATTCATGAAAGTTTGGGAATATACTTTCTCATGTGTCAATGACATTTTAAGCGTTCATATCATTGCAAGACTTTATAATTAAAATAAAATCATCAAATTAATTAATGTGGGTTATCATCAAAATTAAAAACATTTTCTCTTTAATTTGGAATGGAAACGTTTGTAAAAAAAAGTTTGATCTTTCATTAGCAGAATTTTTAGAATTAAATTCAATAGATTTTTATTAGATTTTTATTAGTTTTTTAATTGATTTTTAATAGTTTTTTTTAAATTAGATACTTGATTGTATGTTTTATACGTGTAATTTTCCTATGCTATGTTTACAGTGTTGAAAGAAGTTTTTATCAAAATTATTGAATAATAGATTAGCTTTTTTTATTAGAGTAGTGTGGAAAGGGAATTAGAAATTGTATTCGGAGACACTGGGTAAAATAGATATGACTGACTGGCGATGACCCCGAAGTCAGTTTGAAAACTTGGCTGGGATTAGATGGTTTCAGTAATGGGATCAAACAGTTTTATTAGTTAGAAAAATATGTTTAATTTAATTTAGTCAGTTGGTTGCGAGAACTTAAGGTGCACACATAAGTGAGAGAAATGTATGCTCATATTATTCCACACAAGTCCCTTAAATTTTCGCTAGCCCCCCGAATTTACGACGGTATGTATGTAAGAAAAGATATCTTAGCTAAGAAGTAAATATAGAAGTGTCCACGCGAAGATGATTTAGGGTTTATTCTTCCTAACAAAACATGTCTCCGTGTTTGTTCCTGGCAACGAAACCGAACAAGGCTCGCAACGAAAGAAAGGATTGGTTTTGTTTCTTTGTTTAATGGTATATCAACCTTTGTAGATTATTTAATGCTAAAACCCATCCTTATAGAAGAACAATAATGGTATCATCTTAGATCTGTATGAGATCTACGTTGTATTTTATGCCTTGCTTAAATCCCTTTCTAGTTAATTATGCTCAAGCAATGAAATACCCTGGTTAGAACTTCGGCGTGAATTATTCTCACATTTATTCTGTACGAAGAAACGATACTCAACCAAGCAACTTGTTTAAAAAACATACAGGGACTCTTGAGAGTTTCCATATGAAGCCTCAGTTGATTAAAAAATTAAAAATTTATACTTTTGATACATCTCAATAGGATCCATTCGGTGTTTGACTCAAACTCTCTTTATTCAAACTGGTAAAACAAAAAAGAAAGTGAAACTTCCACAAATATAGACGGCATATCTCAATTTCGATTAATATCAGTTCGTATACAGGTATCATTTGAAGAGCTACATTAAGCGCACAAAGAAAACAAAACACGTGAACACAGAAAGCAAGAAAGCTGTTTTGGTAGAACAATGAGAAAGAGTATCAGTTGGAGTCGGATTCACTTGGAGTCGGACGCTGGTGATGGTGGTGAGGATGATGTCACAACCGACAAAGAACAGTATGGACGAAAAGTCTCGGGACACTTTCAATATATTATTTCAGAATAGCACACCGAGACTTAATGACCACTTCTGTGCGATTCTCTCCGTTGGAGACGGTTGTGCTTGTCGCGGTCCGTTCCTCAGCGACATGGTGACAAGATTCCATATATATATATATATATATATATATATATATATATATATATATATATATAAAAGGGGATTGAAAAGTAACTTAATATTTGAAACTATGTATAATTTATCTCGTGGTGCTGCAAGATGAAATTTGGCCAGATGTCAATACTTGAGAGAATATTGAAAACTTGATTTTTATGCATGATAGTGCTCCTTCACATTCTTCTATTGTTGTTCGTGAATGTCTGAATCACCATTTTCCTGGGAAATCGATGAGTAGTGTGGCCGACCAGAAACCATGATTTAACACCCTGCGACTTTTTTCTTTGGGATATGTTGCAGGAGTAAGTCTACCTTACTGAACCAACGACTTTGTAAGAACTTGAAGGAGGAATACGAGAATTTATTTCTGCCACTCCCCAAGAGTTCCTGAGAATATCAGTTGATACGATTCCCGAGCGGCTTGAGAGGCTGAAGGCGAATGCTGGTCCCCATGTATTTTATTTAAAACGCCATGGTATGTGTGTTCTTCTTATATTCATTTTTTTGTAAAAGTTATAATTCAAAAATATATTTTAAGACTTTTAAAATAGGGAGTTACTTTGCATGGAGTTTTTAGACGAGGGT
>CM042148.1:54135249-54137749 GCA_023376005.1 Doryteuthis pealeii | reverse complement strand
AAATATTCTCGGATTCTAGATAAGTTCGCCCCTAATAATTTCTTTATAAAAAGTTGATTTTCTTCTCAACTTAACTCTTTGCCTGTCAAATTTTCCCACGACTGTACCAAATCTTCTTGGTATTTTTTACTTGTATGATGAGACATTTAAAAGTTCCCTATTTATTCCTTTCAGAACTCATTCTATACAAATAAAGTTCTATTATTATTATTATTATTATTATTATTATTATTAGACCTTCCGCTCAATTATAATGAACTAACCACCTGTTTCTGTAAATCTGAGTGACTCCTCTTTTCAGAGTTAAAAATCGACACGTACATACCAAACACTTTCTTATATATATATATATATATATGATTCTGTTCATATCTATCTTATCTATCTATCTATCTCATTCTGTTCATATCTATCTATCTATCTATCTTGTGTCAACCAAAAACGCAACCTTTGTTTTAGTCATAGATCTTAGACTAAATTGATACTAAATAAGTATACTCCTAACAATTTTTATGAATTTTCTGATTATGGTCCATGTTATGTGTGGTCTTAAGTGCGCAAATTCTGGACGTTTGATTTCTAACGTAGTTTATAAAACAAGTCCATCTCTTACTACTACTACTACTACTACTACTACTACTAATAATAATAATTCCGTTCCACAAGCACTCGAAAGCTCCAAGAGCTTCAAGTTAATCCCTACCGTTTTCATAATTTTAAATTTGTGTTCTTGGAAAATGCTTAACTTTAACTCCAATTTTCTCAGTGAAGAAGGTTAAAAACATGTTCAGGTGATATTTCAAAGCTTGTGTGGAGTTCTTTGTCCTCTAATGGAAACGTTTCTGCGGAAATGCCGCCTTCAGGGCCTAAATTTGACTTTGGAAAGTGTCACTTTTGTAAAAATTCCATAAAATATTTCCATTGAAGACGTCAGTGTGAAGTCATGAGGCCTGATTGTTTTTTTCATACAGCCTAAACCAAAATCTAATCGATCACGCAGAAAGCTGTATCTTTTATACTTAAAAATAAGGTTCTCCCAATTTGATCAAAATTTGCTAAAATTAGTCAAATATGTACGGCAATGATGATAGGTCTCTATATATTTGTATATTAATCTATTCATATTTATACTTATGCATAATTATATATAACTAGCAGGACCTGTGGGTATACCACAGTATGATAATTTAATTATTACGTTTGATATGTTTACTAAAAAGCTATTGCCAAATAGTTCAATATTTAAAAAGTATAATAATCTTGATTTAACTCTCTCTCACTGTTTTTTTCTTTCTTTCCTTCTATTCATCTTTTCATTATATTCGATTGAAATAGATTAGCGTTATTGCTTCCGCGCGCTCACTCCTCTCTCTATTTTTACCCTACTCTATTTCTTTCTTTTTTCTGTATAGTATGTCCCTTTTCTTTCATTTCTTTTTATAATAAAAACGGAATGGTCCATTATTTCGCGGCGGTGACAAAACTCATAAGAAATAATAATTCAGCGGATAAGCAACACCAGATAATCAGGATTTATATTTTGCATTACATTTCGGACGATTTAGACGGTCTCATTTTTAACCATATGGTGTTGCAAGATGATAACGGTCGTACAATTAAGGAACACTAGTATTGATATATAGATTTCATTTATTTTCTTTGTGTTAGTGTTACACTCTAGCTACACCACTTGAACTTTAACAAAACTCTTGGAGAAATAGGTAGATGTTAACTATACAACAATGCTGCCTGTTGCCTTGAACAAATTCTGGAAGCAGCACCACACAAAAGCATCTCTACCTCCTTTCTTACAAACCACCCAAGCAAGAAAAAAAGGAAAATGCTGGAGAAGTAAGGGTGACTTTCTCATGTAGACACCTACACATGCACACACTAATGAAGGCCGACCAACAAAAGCTTACATTGATCAGCTCTGTATGGACACTGGATGTCGCCTAGAGGACTTACCGGGAGTGATGACCGATAGGAACGGGTGACGAGAGAGTCATTCCACTTTTATTATGGTCTTATACAATACAATGCTATTTTTCTTATTTAAAAATGATTTTTTGGGGGACTGGAACAGATTAATCGTATTCCAGTTTATTTCAACTGCATTCATGATTTACTATGAGAAAAAAAAAGATTATTATTTTTATACGGTTAACTCTAGACGTGTTTCTTTTGAGAATAGTTAAAAATTTTACATCTTAGGAAGTTGTCAGTCATCTGTCATGTTTACCAGATATTGCACTTATGTCGGATCAATCAAGCCAGTATTTTGAAAAATCTTTTTATGAAGAAAGTTCAATGAACTGGAAGAGTTCTTTGTTTAGAAAGATAAAAATATAACGCGAGGATAGAACTAAGCTCAAAAATTGGAAGACGATAGAGAATTAATTTGTACCCACCAAATTTTCCCCATGGCTCTCGATGTCAGAGATAAATTGACGAATATTGCAGGATTACTCCATTAGCTCAGTCAATAGAACACCCGACT
>CM042148.1:54090249-54130249 GCA_023376005.1 Doryteuthis pealeii | reverse complement strand
ACGCTTACTTGTCCGCATTGGAACCAATTGAATGATCTTTATTTTCTTTTAATCAGGACTTTTAAAGTTCATTATATATTAGTAATGTTTATTCATTTATTTCTTTTATTTTCTTTTGTCTCTTTCGTTTTTATAGTTTACTTTACTTTATTTGGTCTTTATTTTGTACTTTCTATTTCTCTGTTTCTTTACTGTATTCATTATTTAGTGTATTTGTTCTTTCTTTCTTTCTTTCTTTCTTTCTTTCTTTCTTTCTTTCTTGCTTTCTTTTTAGCTTATTTTTTCTCTTTCATCTTTCTGTCACTCTTTTTTAGTGTATTTGTTCGTTTTCATCTTTCTTTCTTTTTTCTTTCTTTCTTCTTTATTTCTTTCATCCCTTCTTTTGTCTTTCTTTAGTGTATTTGTTCTTTTTCTTCTTTGTTTGTTTCTGTTATTTTAAAAATTCATTTCTATTTTTACTACCTTTCATGTTCTTTCTTTCTTTCTTTTTTCATTCCTTATTTCTTCCTTTTTTTCTTTCTTTCTTTTTAAGATTTAATTCTTCGTTTTGTGTATTTGTTCATCTTTCATCATCTTTATTTCTTTACTTCATGTTCTTTCTATAGTGTATTTGTCCTTTTTTATATTTCTTTCTTTTTTTTTTAATATATTTTTTCTTTTTCCTCGTTCTTGGTTTTTCATATTCTTTCTTTCATTAATTAATTTCTATTTTTTCTATCTTTCATTTATTTTGTTTGTTTGTTTGTTTGTTTTTTTTTCTTTACTTCATGTTTGTTCATGTCTATTTGTTCATTTTTCATCATCATCATCATCATCATCATCATCATCATCTTTCTTTCTTTCGTTTTTTCCGTTATTATTTCTTTTATTCTTTGTTCTTTATAATATTTGTTTGTGTTTGTTGGTTTCTTTCTTCGTTGGTGTTTCTTTTTTTATCTTTATGTATTTAAAGATCCATTTTTCAAATACATATATATATATATATATATATATATATATATATATATATATGTGTGTGTGTGTGTGTGTGTGTGTGTGCGTGCGCGCACGCGCGTGTGTGTGTGTGTGTGCACAAAATTATTATTCACGCTGAATGAAAAATTTAACAATTCAAATTCTTTGTGTAATTGAGATGTCTATGAAATATTAAGTAAAATCCTTCACTCCTTCCTGCAATATCACCATGAGCCTCTGTTACTATGGGATCTCAACGGATTCACGGGTCATCTAGTACTAATTAAACCGTATAATCTCCTCGAATTCAGATAATTTAAAATTATAAGTAAACACAACAGTGAATGTCTGAGTATATTGATGTATCGTCACTACCAAAAGTTATGGGGGATCTGCTGAGATCTCGTATACTCGAATACATATATATAATTAAATTATGCCCTAGGTGAGAACATTTAAAACAATGATTAGAATAATCCTTGTTCCTTAATTGTATTACAGTTATCATCTTGCAACACCCTCTGGTTAAAAGTGAGACGGTACAAATCGTTCAAAAATGTAAATACTGACTATCTGGTGTTGCTTATCCGTCGAATTCTTCTGAGTGTCATAAAATCAGCTTTTTTATCATAAAGAACGAAAGGGAAGAAAAAGAACATGCTACAGAGAAAAAACATAAGAGAGTAGGAGAAAGATAGAGTGAATGAGGGTGCAGAAGCAATGACGCTAATCTGTTTCCATCGAACAAGATAAAAAGAAGAAAGAAAGAAAACTAGTGAGAGAGAGAGTTAAATAAAAATGATTATACTTTTTACATATTGAACTATTTCACAATAGCTCTTAAGAAAACATGTCAAACGTTGTGACAATTAAATTATCATACTATATATATCCACAGGTCCTGCTTGTTATGAATTAATACCGGAAGTTTGGCGGCTGTAAGCCTGACGAACCAAATTCGAATTTCAGTGCAGGCTGATGATGTTTATTTTGTACAAATGCTCAAGTGATTGAAAAGGACTCATTTTTCCTTCTTTGAGTACAGTCGTCAGATAATTTTTGGATAAAAATGTCTCGTCACTTACATGTCACGATAGTGAACGGAAACAAGAGGAGGTGGGAGAACACACAGTCAGGCCAGTCTTCCATAATTACTTTATCTTCCTAACGGCAAAAAGTTATTATATTCATTGTTAGCCTTAACAGAGCTTCAGAACACACACACACACACACACACACACACACACACACACACACACACACATACACATGCAAACACGTGCAAATACGCGCGCGCACAGAAACATATACAAACACACACACACACACACACACACACACACACGTACAAGCGCACATAAACACATGGCAACTCACATGCACACAGAAATACAAGCACAAAAACACACACATGCACAAAACTACACACAGATACATACAAACACACACACACACACACACACACACACACACACACACACACACAACACACAACAACACACATAAACAAACACACACAAATACAAACACAAATAAACGCATTGGATGCGGTTCTGAAGATTATATAAGAAGACAGGGAAAAATGAGAAGAGAAAGGAGTGAATTTTAAAGTTTTATTTCTGTGCATTAAGAATTTATGTAAACATATTATTGCTACTGTACGGCTGCACCAATTGAACAAAGTACTTAGAGAAAAAGCTAGATGGGAGCTATACAAGAATGCTGCGTTCAGTCTTGAACCAATGTTTGAGGCAACACCCCACAAGAAAGCAGCTGTATAGTCATTTGTCCCTATCCCTCAAACTGTGCAAGTAGGACATGCAGGGCACTTCTAGAGAAGCAAGGACGAACTCATAAATGATGTTATCCTGTGGACACCTACACAGGGCTACAACAGTGTAGGGCGAACTAAATTAAACGTACACAGACAGAAACTGGGTGCTGCACGGAGGACATCTCAAGGATGATGGCTGATAGGGATGGTTATCGGGAGAGGGATATGGATATCCGTGCTGCCAGCATGACCTGATGATTATTATTGCGATAAACAGGTCACTATAGTAATGCACACATATGTACAAAACATACATATGTAAAGACAGAAAGATATACAAAATCTTTTCATATATATAAAATAATTGAAAATAAGAAAATAAAAACAAACACAATGTGAAACGTGAGACCAGAGTAAACACATTCTATATGACTATATTAGTTTTCTAAACCTGCACTACAAACGTATTGAGCACATTTATATTCATCTCCTCTCCAAACACACACATACACACACAAACACACACACACACACACACACACACACATATATATATATATATATATATATATGTATATGTATGTGTGTGTGGAGGCGCTATATTTCAACTACATGAGTAGTTGTGACACATAGTCAATTTCTTAAGCAAGAGTTTAACAGGTTTGAATTCAGAGCTTTTTATATATATATATATATATATATATATATATATATATATATGTGTGTGTGTGTGTGTGTGTGTGTGTGTGTAACGGTGGATGTTCTTTGCACGTGTATCTGTGTTCATTAATTAATTATTTGTTTAGTTTTTGAGTTTGAAATAACAGCCCCCCAGTGTAAAGTCTGAATATTTTTTTTATCAATTCTTGAAAACATAAGAGGCATCCAAAAGAAATAGAAACATTCAAAAAGTAAAAATAAAAACATTGAAAATAAAGTTTTTTAAAAAATATTGATGTTCACAAGTGTTGTAAAGAATCGCTTGAAGTTTATGAATGCATTTTGCTAATCGTCTCCTCACTGAATATTAGACACCACATAAACCCATTTGTAATTCTACACCTGAGAGCTTATCTTAATGCAATGTACAATTATTTTTTTTACTGTAATTTTGAATATACCTATATATTAATACGATTGTTCCTTAATCTTCCGACCGTTATCATCTTCCAACACCCCCTGATTAAAAACGAGCCCCTCCACTTTGTCCAAAATGAAATGTAAATACTGATTATCTGATGGCACTTATCCGCCAAATTCTTATTTCGAGAGGTTAACATCGGGCGGGCGAAAAGTCAGTCGGATTTCGCTCCTTGTCAGAGGTAGTGTTGTGCCTAGCCACACTAAAGAGGCGTGAAACGCCGAAACACGGTGTCTCTGGATGACTTATATATATATATATATATATATATATATATATATATATATATATATTATATATGACTTCCGCAATGGGCATCGATGTCGACCCCAAATCGAGACGCTTCCCTGTCACGATACCAGTTCGTCGTTTGGGGTTTCCCGATCTCTCGAGATCGAGAAGTGTCCGGTGGCTATTCTTAGCCTTGTTTTTTGTTGTAATATTTTCTTGTTTTCGCCCAGCCAATGTGGATATACGTCAAACCGCAGGTTTCTGGCCAGCTTAATAGGTGAACCGGCATTTGTTTAGGTCACCTTTTCTAGACACTTCCCAAATGGCTGGGTGAAGAGTGTTAACCAAAGGGCTGCTCAGTCACCCACAACCTCACCGAGTCACATTGCTGTTCAATCAGTAGTAGATTAACATCTGCGTGCTTCCAGCCCGTCAGGTCTGCGCACGTCACCATTCCTCCATCACTGTGGGACTTGTAGAAATATCTGCACGTGTTTTTGTTTGACATGTTGTGTGCTTGTGCAACACGCACCGCATGCTCTCCTTCCCCAAAGTCAAGTATCAGTGACAGGCCGAGGCAAGATGACTGAGAGACTTTGGGGAACGCAGGTGGATGATCTGACGAGATCTATGGGTCCACCACACCGAGAGAAATTTTTTTCTAAGTTTTAACTTAGTATAAGTCAAAATAGATAATTAAAGACATGTTAACTCAGTAGAAAGTCAACAAGTGTACAAGCACTAATAAGTTGGTTTCAGATAAGTCACTGTTTTAATTTTCTTTTTATACAAGAGGCTTCCTCATATATATATATATATATATATATATATATATATATATATATATGATAAGTTGTAAACACGGTGTGTTTGGATATGGCTTTTTGCCGACAATTATCTATTATCAATTATATATATTCAAAATCAAGTAGTGATATATATAAGATAAGGTTACAAAAACACGAAGTCAATGATGCTTAGTAACTGTCATTTTCTCCTCTATGCAATTTTAAAATTAAACAGTTGTTTTGAAAATCAACGGGCGAGAAACCGTTAGTTACCATGCTCAGTTAAATTCATGCCTATGCTCCCGTAACTTTGACATACATGCTCTCTGAGTGATATTGAGCACTCTTTTCTTATCTATATTATCATATTATCAAAATTATAAATATACTAAACGATATTATCAATCTATATATATACACATATATACATACATACTTACATAAATTAATATATATATATATATATATATATATATATATATATATATATATATATATATATAGAGAGAGAGAGAGATAGATAGATCCATATAACATATATGAATATATATATATATAAAAATATATATATATAAAGGTATCTATGAATATATATATATAAACATATATATATATATATATATATATATATATATATATATATATAAAGATAAATAAATAAAGATAGATAGATCGATATATATATATATATATATATATATATATATATATATATATATATATATCTTTTGTAGAAACAGTGTTATATAAGTTAAATGCTAAAAGAAATGTCCTTTTAATACTGGTCTTTTGATCTTGAAAAGGTTTTAAAATCGATCTAAGTAAAATTATATACACATTACAGTACACTATTTTCCATTCGCATTCCATGTTATCTGCCATTAAAAAAATAGAATATAAAGGGAGAAAAATGTGAAACAACTTTCAGAAGTTACAAATAGTTTATATCCTTTGTGTACCTGGATTTTTACAAAATAGAGCTAGAAACTCTCTTTTGACAATAGCATATATCGATTCTTCGTTTTGAACGGTTATGTAGCTTATATGGGCGTCTCAATATTAAGTCACCCTGTCGGCTAAGAGTGTAGAAAAACTGATTGCACCAGTGAGATGAAAAACAAGCAGGAGAGTTCAATCTTGGTATTTTATCATTTTTATCATATTTTCTTTTCTGAATTTAAACATGAACGCGACAGACTTTTGGTCGGTAATAAGTTTGAAATGTCGCCCAATTAGATAGTGCCTACATTTTATCAATGCCTCTACTAAAGCATATGCTTCCTTCTCGACAGCTGAGTGTCGCTTTTCAGATTGCGACAAGTTCCTTGAAAAAAAAAAGAAAAAAAGAAAACACCGGACGACCAGATTGCCTTAATGAGACAGCAATGACACAATTGGACGCATCTGTCTTCACCACTAGGAAGACATCAGGGTCCATGGCAACAATCACAGAATTGACTATATCATTTTTGAGATTTTTGAAGGCCTCAATTGCCGTAGATGAAAGAGGAAAACTACTCATTTGTACCAATGGGCATATCGTTTCTGAAAAAGAAGCCATCTACAGCAAATAATGAGCAAACATGCCTTCAGGTCGTCGAAGGGCACGCATGTTAGCAGAAATTGGCAAATTTAGTAGAGGTTTTAATTATTCAGGTCCTGGTGCCATGGAGCTCTTGTTCACAGTGGACTCCATCTGGTTGATACTCTTCACAAGAAAGGGGAATTTGTCGTTATTCAATGTAGGATTATATTTATTGACAGCTATCATGATTCTTTTCAGATTGTGATTGTGTCAGAATCAGGGTCAACGTCAAATAGCCGTGAGTGTATAAGGTGTTTCAGTTGGATTTCTAGCTGAATAAATTGTAATTGCAACTTGATAAAGATTATTCAGCTTAGAATAGTACGGTTTGGTTTGTTTTGTTTTGTTTTACGGCATATCAACCTCAGTGGGTCATTTAATGCCGATAAAGTTTTGAAATAAATCAATTCTTAATGGATAATACAATTTTTTTATAAATACATTTTTCTATTTAACCCATAGATGGGACCCTAACAGGTACTACCACTCTGGGTCAGAGTGGACCAGGGAGCAATGGTGATGAAGGGGTGCTCCACATTCCCCAAACCTCGAAAACTGGAACCTCACCATCAGATAGAGTTTAACGTCATTCCCAGGACATGTAGACCCGCAGCCACTGCCTTCTAGCACCCATATGATAAAAAGGGGTTGGGGCTTGCCATAAGGAGAATAGTACGGTACATATAGTTATTTATAGTGTCTATAGAAAGAGAGTTCCTATTGAAGGGAGATAACCACCACATTTTGCTAATTATATTACATTTTAGTAAAAGCTAAAAAAAAAAAAGGAGGAGTATATAATAACAATTCAGGAGAGTGATATAACTTAAACATCTATTCAGCTTAGAATAGTGCAGTACAGATAGCTATTTATAGCGTCTATAGAAAGAGAGTCTCAACTGAAGAAAGTTAACCATCACATATTCCCTCACATTATGCAAATTATATTGCATTTCAGTAAAAACGAAAAAAGAGGTGGAGTGTGTAATCATGTTTTGGGACAGTGATACAACTAGGGAAAACATTATTCAACTAAGAATAGTGTGTTACGGATATATCATTCTTTATTGTGTCTATAGAAAAGAGTTCCAATTAAAGGGACATAACCACCAACAAAAGTGGTAACTCATTTCGCAAGATACTACAGTATTTTGTTTTATCTTTGAGGTGAATACAATTTGGTATTCACTGATATGTACTTCTTATCTAAAAAATTTATTGATACAATAACCACAATGTTATGAAAGATTGTCTATTGTTTTTAATTTCAATCAACAAATTTATTTTATTTTTATTTATTATCAAATAACATTAAGTCGGTTGACATCTTTATAATTTTTTTCTTTATTCAAAATTGTAGGGGATTGGAACAGTGTCTAATACTATTTTTAAATATTTAAAAAAATCTTTTTACTGTTATTGCATTTTCCCCTAGGAGCATGGCTTTTATCAATCCTCTATGCGGTGCCTTCATCGATTGAATCAATGGAAAAATCAATTTCAAACATTGTTTAAATTTAATGAAAACGTGTCACAGTTAATTAACCAACTTTTTAACGTGTTGAGTTTATTGCAAAAGTCGTTTTTTTTTCCATTTGAGAGGAAACAAAACTGGAACAATGGCATTAATACTTAATGAACAGAGACGGCGAATATACCACAGTGTGATTATTTACTTGTTACAACGGTTGATATGTTTACTTAAGAGCTATTGCAAATAGTTCAATATGTAAGAAGTATATGTTGATTTAACTCTCTCTCTCGCTCTTTTTTCTTTTTTTTCTTTTTTTCATCTTTTCATTGTGTTCGATAGAAACAGATTAGCGTTATCACTTCTTCGCGTTCACCTCCTCTCAATATTTCCCTTCTTTCTTTCTTTCTTTCTAGGACAACGCTGGAGAAGTAAGGATGGACTTATAAGTGACATTTCCAGCAGACACCTACACATGAAGACACCAGCGTAGGCCGACCAGCAAAAACTTATCGATCAGCTCAGTCCGGACACTGGATGCAGTCCAGAGGACTTACCAGGAATCCATGCTGTCGGTATGACTTAATGATAATCAAGTATTTATTAAACGTTATTAAATGATGAAGATAGCTTATATGTAATTACCCTTTTCCTCAGCACAAGCAGAATAATTAAATTATCATACTGTGGTATATCCATAGCTCCTGCTAGTAAACAATAAACATTTCTGTGATTTCTTAATACTTTGGAGACCTTACCTTTGGGACTGCCTTTTTGTAGATAAGTCAAAGGTTTAAGTGTGTAACATAATGGGGGAGTAGAACCATGAATGTAATCTGATATGTAAATTAGCACAGAAAAGTTTTTAGCAAGAATTATGTGTTAGAGAGAATGGAAAAGTTTAATGATGAATCATCAATGCCACATAGCATGTTTCCATTGAACGAGCCGATGAGACGTGGATAAGTGGCAGAGAGGAGGAGTGGGTGGTTAGAGTGTGAACTGAGTTTGGAATTGGTGTGACGTCGGAGAAATAAAAATCTCAAGAGAAAAAGAAGTGGCCTTGAGTTATTACAAAAATCTCTAATAGCACAAGGAAAAATATCCCTCAGCACCCCAAGTTTTCAGACTCCAAACATCAGGAATTATCAGCCAAATCCAGCATCGACTCAGCAACCAGGATTCGAGCCTCTCCGATGTAGTTCCGGTACAGAGATAAGTATACAAATATTCCTACCATCAACACGTCATCTTCCCATTCTGTTTGAATGTACGATATTTACGATATGCAACCAATCACAACATTGTTGGGATGTGACATGAGGCCGGAAAAATATAGTGTGCCCCGCAGGAGGCAAGCGTCCGGGGCGGAGATCAAATATAGCTCCAGTTCCGTTAGTATTTTCCTTAATTTTTCAACTGTTTTTGTTTTCTTTTATTCATTTTTGTATTTATTGTATGCTCAAAATACATAAATGATTAATAAACGTTGCAAAAATTCGGGTCAATTTTTGATATCTCTATTTCTACAAGGCAAGTCGAAGCCCATTTGATCAATAGTCAACCAATTAAAAATATTTCCAGATTGATTCATTACTGATATATCCGAGTTAAGGGATATATTATGATGTTGGTATTTGGTATATTAATCGCAGTAGTAGCTGGTACGTCGAATAGCAGTACCTCTTACGAGCAATCGGGGTGGTAATCTGGCGAGTAAGCTGAGGATGGTAGGATTAGGCTTAGGCGCTTAGTGTATTTACATATTCATTACATCAATACTATGCTCGGATACACAGGGAACACCTGAGGAAGGCCGGAGGAATACAACAACCGAAATATTGTGTTTATACATACCACAAAATGATAAGGACAACAGTCCGAAACATCAAAATTATTCACATCAAGCCTTAAATACAGACGAATAAAACAAAATTATATTTCTACTATTTCGAAGCCAGAAAACAAGCCTTTTTTTTATTTTTAAAAATTATCCTTGTCAGCAAGTCTTTGGCATGTTTATTAAATTTAACAGATTCGGTGCACGGAATTAAAAAAAAATGACAGTGAATTACAATTTGGTTTTGGTCTTTTCTAGACGTTTTAATGTGTGAAAATCTCATGTGAATTCTGAATTGAATTAAACGAAGTAGTTAAAGTAGAATATTATTTCGCGAAAACTTGTTTCCTTGTTAATATAACTGGATTATATTTAAACCAGTGAGTTTTAACACTTTTTAAACAGCATTAGTTACGCTGTTATCAACCAATGAATTGAGTTATCGACAACAAGAAACCATATTACAAACTCCAACAAATTGACAGCAGGTAATGTATTTTTTCGCCATGGGAAATTCTAAAGACAGACCCATTTAAGAAAAAAAAAGACAAAGCCAGCCCCCCCCCAAATAACAAAACAAAAAATAAAACAAAAACGACGAATTCAAAAATTGTATTAATTTAAAATCTGGACAATATTTTTAACCCTCAGTTCAACAACTTTAATCAATTGAATTATCTCCCTTAGCTTCTCATATTCTGCATATCATTTTTTTCCTATCCATTTGCATTTGGGTATATATATATATATATATATATATATATATATATATATGTATATGTGTGTGTGTGTGTGTGTGTGTGTGTGTGTGTGTGTGTGTGTAATGCATGAATCGTGAAAATTTTTTTTTTATTCCGTTTTTTTTTTGTTACAAAATGTCTCCAAATGCAACAGCACAAATAAGTATAATTTGCCAGATTTCATCCCTCAAGCTAGAAGGCAGTCCTATAAATACCCTCCACACTCCCCCCCATATATATATATATATATATATATATATATATATATATATATGCAATATATGTATATATATATAGGCAATGTATATATATACATACAAATATATATATATCATTGCATTATATATATTATGTATATAACTAGAATCCCCTTTATAACTGAAATAAAAGCTGTGCATTTAACTCAGACGTTGTTAAAACCTGGAGCATTAACAAGCGAAGCTCTGTAAAAATATATACCCCTCCCCAAAAAAAGCATGAAATAATTGTTTTATATTTTAGCAAGATCCTATAGATACAGAAGTACAGGGTGTTTAAAAAATGTTAAAATTTTTATTGGAATTTCAAATCTTAAATCCTTCACCTATTAATCATCCCTATCAACACATTATTGGAATCTTCCAATTGATGGTCTCAGTAATATTAGTTTTTAGGTTTGGTTTGGTTTAATAGCCTGAGGGTTATTTAATACCAAATCGTTTTATATATATATATATATATATATATATATATATATATATATATATATATATATATATATATATATATATATATATATATGATTTGTAAAGGGATAGTTTGTGAGTAAATATTTTGTTTTAAACAAATTGTTAAAGTGCAAAACAATAGCTGATTATGAATTATTTATAGGTGTATTATTGTAGAACTTCTTTTTTTATCTATTCAGCCCATAGATGGGACCCTAATGAGTCTACCACAGTGAATCTGGGAGTAATGGCGATGAAGGGGTACGCAACACGCCCTGAGCTCCAGAATCGGAACTTCACCACTAGATGCTATTTAACGTTACACCAGGACACCTCAAGAATGTGTTGACAGGAATTGTAAACGTGTGGATATCACATTTTCTTTTCTTGTAGTACTGTTGTTTACAATAATTAGACCATCATCTTGCTAAATGCTGTGATATCCGGGGTCTGTTATTGTGTTAACGTTATATGACCCACCAACTAGCAGAACTTAGCTTCTTCAAAGGAATCAATATATATATATATATATATATATATATATATGTGTGTGTGTGTGTGTGTGTGTGTGTGTGTGTGTGTGTGTGTGTGGTAATATTGTTGCGTGCTGTCTTGAACAAATTTTGAAAGCATCACACCAAATAAATCAGCAGTACAGCCACTTACACTGCTATCACACAAAGCATCCAAGTAAGACAAATAAGATACACGGGAAACTGTTGGAGAAGTAAGAACGAACTCGTAAGTGACATTCTCACGTGGACACCTACGCATGGACACACCATACCAGCTAAAAGATGAAGTCATTTTCAGTCCAATTCATAAAAGGCAACATAATTCACACTAAACATCATTAGGAATCATGCAAAATTTTCATGTGATTTTCATCGGCCAGTCAACATGCGTGATTCTAAATTGTTACTTTTTTCCCTTTTCATTCAGTTCACACACTGGCTCAAAACCTTTTATTTTTTAACCGTCAGTAAAATCCTGTTACCTGACTCTGCACTCGATAACACATTATGTTATAAAATATTCATGGATGTTTTTGATAGAAATCAGAATTTCATTGAATGGCCATGATCGGTTTGTGATAATCTGTCAGAATAATTACTTTAAAAAACAAGACACGAAATGTCATTTAATTTGAATCCATGAAATTTTGGATATCTCAAGATTGGCAGAAACTTAAACGGCTACTTTTCTTGGATATTTTAATTATATACATGCATATTTTCTGAAAATGGTTTACTTCTGCAAAATATGCTACTATCTCTAATGTCTTTCCCAGGAAAACTATTTAACCGGTTAGTGTTGTATAGAATTACTTGCACCAAGAAATGTTTACAGGAATCTTTTTGTGTATACTCCGATTGATTGGATTTAAAGGCGTATCGACCTGGTTTTTTTTAGGGTTATTTATTTCCTAGATGTTAGGGAAACACGTTCATTGTACGATCAAATTTACATTTTTTTGTGTAATTATTTCTTTTTTTGCACACTGTCGAATACAAATAATTTTTAAACAGATCTATTTGACCCACAGATGAAACCCGAACAGGTACAGCACTCCAGGTCAAATCTCCACAAGTACAGTCTCACTACCAGATGTAGTCGCCTGTTGGGACAGTAGAATACACCGACTGTACCTATGCAGAGGGTGACGACCAGTGATGCTTAAGAACGGAATCCTGGTGGCTGAGCAGTCCATGACATGCAACACTCCACTTTGGCCCTTACTTAGACTGGATGGATTAGAGGCCGTCTCCGATCAAACGGTTGGTCACGTCAAGCTCTAGCACCTATATGATTGTCCCGACTATATTTCCCACACGGCAGCCTCCAACCATTGTTATGATAGATGTGCTCGAAGGTGGTGGCTGACAGTCTTAGTGTTCTTAGTATGACGTTAAACTACATCTAATGTTGAAGTTTCAATTCTGGAGTTCTGGGAAGTGTGGAGTACCATTTCATCGCCATTACTCCCATTACTACTCTCATCCGGTAGTACCTGTTAGGTCCCATCTATGGGATAAATAGAAAAGGAGTTTTAAAAATATGTTAAAAATGTGTTAAAAAATTAAGTTTAAAAATGTTGAATACCCATCAACAATAAATAAAACTAAACGTCCCCGGGATAAAATAACCCAACAAGGGTTGATATGCCGTAAAATCCAACCAACCAACCAACCAACCAACCAACTGACCAGACGCAGTTTAGTGTTATACCCAAAACATCCATTTTTTTGGAGGATTCAGTCTGTTTCACCGAGGACTTGAAAAAGTAAAAAAGGTTATCAATAAAATCAGACATTTGGGAGCTGTATCAATAATTTTAAAGACCCTTCAATTAATTATTTTGATTTTTCGGACTGTTGCCCTTATCTCTGTTGTAGAAGGTGGTGGCTGAGGATCTTAATGCCCTGGGTATGACGTTAAACTCTATCTGACGGTGTGCTTCCAATTCTGGAGCTCCGGGGAATGTGGAGTACCATTACTCCCTGGTCCACTCTGCCAGAGTGGTAGTACATGTTAGGGCCTCATCTACCGGTTAAATAGAAAAAATGAGTTTAAAAAATGTGTTAGAAAAAATTGAGTTAAAAAAATTGAGTACCCATCAAGAATGAATAAAACAAAAATGTCTTCGGCATAAAATAACCCAATGGGTTGACATGCCGTCAAACTCAACCAACCAACCAACCAACCAACCAACCAACCGAATGTCAAAATAATACATTGCAAGACTCGTGTAAAAATCCAGACATATGATACTTTTGAAGGCATTAAGTAAACACTATTTTGTCCCGAGTCTTCTTACTCTGGCAGTGAATTGGATTCAAGACAATTTGGAGACAGTGATGATTATATTACTGCAGCTGATGAGATATCTTATCATATCAATGTGCTTTCCCAACAAAGTCGAAAAGCTGTAATGTTTGATAGTAAATAAGTAAGTAGTAGGCGGAATGGCCTATTGTCGGTATCAGCCGGATAGTGAGGGAGTCTATACCTCTTTCGCTGCACTAGACCAAAAAGGTTGTTTTTGCATCTGAGGCAAGTGCCACATTTACCATTAGCTCCCCATTTTACCGCACAGAAGATCTGCTACTCATGCGCTGAGTTGGCGAGGACCGGTATCGAACCCGAAACCTTGTAGTTTCTTACCGAATGTTCTACCGACTGAGCTAAACCAAATATCTAATAATATTCGTCATTGTATAGTGTTCCACTAGAAATAATAAAATCTCAGTATCTTCGGTTTGGAAGAAAATTATGTTTTCATGAAGAAAATGGTAGGAGCGTACATTATTATAGGTGAGACTGTATTTACATAAACTAATCAAAGTCGTTTGCTTAGTTCCTAATGTAGAACTGATCCTACCCCGTCGTGTGTGTGTGTTTTTTTTAGTCAGAAACTACAATTAATTGTTAATTTGATTTAAAGTCTCGTCTTTTTCTCCACACAGACACTTTTGTTGCTTTTCGGTGTTTTTGCTTACAATTGGTATGACATAATTAGTTTGTAGAACTTTGTTTTTTTTTACAAAAAGAGAAATGCAGTTTCTTACTTTTTCAGATAAGAGACGCTTTTCACATTTTAAATGAAAGGGTCTTTTATCTCCAAGAGACATTTTGTCTGTGATAGATTCTGCCTTTTCAATTGGAATACAAGTTTGCATTTATCTATATATAACTAAAACTAGCATGTTATGTTTGTAGTGTAATTGTTATCTTAGTAGGAAATGGATAAGGCGAGCCGAATTTAAATCCTGAACGAGTTTCTATTTCACACAGAACTAACATCCTTGGGAAATGTATTAATTTATTTGCCCTTTAGTTATGGTTTAATAGTAGAACAGACTGGAGTCTTTACATTTGGTTAAGCTACTAGTCTAGGAGAATGAAAACTATGAATTAAGACCTGTTAAACTCCACTTAAGAAATTGACATTCTGTCACATCCTACACGTGCAGGGTTATATATATATATATATATATATATATATATATATATATATATATATATATATATATATATACGGGTGACCATTACAAGTGCGCCAACTACAATTGTTATTACAATCCCATCATATCATACAGGTTTCTCAACTATCTAGTAAGATCTAAATATTTGTCTATTATTATTATTATTATTATTATTATTATTATTATTATTATTATTATTATTATTTCACTCTTTGTGAGTTTTTCACACCAGCGTTAGCTGATGGTCTTTCACTGGAGTCTGCTATAATAATAATAATAATAATAATAATAATAATAATAATAAAAATTCTCTGGGACTTTGAAATAAAAACGGATCACCTTATCCCAGCAAGAAGACCAGACCTAGTGTTGATAAACAAAAAAGAAAGAACTTGTCAACTGGTGGATTTTGAAGTGCCGGCAGATCACAGGGTGAAGCTAAAGGAAAATGAAAAAATAGACAAATATATGGACCTTGCCAGAAAACTAAAAAAGTTATGGAATATGAAAGTGAAGGTGATACCAATTGTAGTTGGTGCACTTGGAACAGTCCCAAAAGGATTGAAAAAGGGTCTGGAATGTTTGGAAATCAGAGGAAGGATTGAAACCATTCAGAACACTGCACTGCTGCAATCTGCCAGAATACTCAGAAGAGTCCTGGAGACCTGAGGAGACTTGCTGTCACTCAGACTCCAGTGAAAGATCATCAGCTAATGCTGATGTGAAAACTCAAAAGGAGAAAATAATAATAATAATAATAATAATAGCAGCCAATAACATTATTATTATTATTTGCTCCCAGTCGTGTCTAGTTTTGTATTCTCGTTGTGCTAGTTTGCTACATTCGCAGAGTATATGGTTAACAGTCTCATCTCTATTACCGCAAAGTCTACATTTACTATTTTGTTGGGTCTTATCAATTTTCGCTTTGATGTAGTTTGTCCTTATGGCATTATTTTGTGCAGCAATTATAAGTGATTCTGTTTCTCTTTTGAGGTTTCCCTTTCTTAACCATGTCCAAGTCTTTCCATGTGCAACCTCATCTATTTGTCGTTTGAAGCGTCCATATAATTGTTTTTCTTCCCATTTTTTTTTCTAGTCTTTGTCGTTTTTCTGTTGGTCCATCTGCCGTTTCTACTATTGTTGGTCGCCATAAGTAATTTGTCTTTGCTCTTCCTTGTGTAAGTTGTTGGATTGTGGTTTCTACGCATTCCTCTATGTTGGCAAGACCTCTTCCCCCTTCCTTTCTTGACACATACAATCTATCTCTATCATCTCTAGGGTGGAGAGCCTTGTGCATGGTCATTAATTTCTCGTCCTTTGGTCTATCTGTCTGAGTTCTTCTTTTGTCCATTTTAAGAATGGTCCTGAGTATCTTATAATGGGGACAGCCCAGGTATTAATTCCTTTGATCAGATTTCTGCTGTTAAGTTTCGTTTCTAGAAGTTTTCTAGTTCTCCTGAGATATTCTTTTTAAACTTTTCCTTTCATTTCTGCTTGCATGATATTGTCCGCTCTAAAATTCCTAAGTATTTGTAGCTTTCATTTTCATCAAGAGATTTTATAGTTTCCTGATTTGGTAGTTGTATTCCATTTAATAGTTTTCTTTCACCCCTTTTTATTACAAGCATAGCACATTTTTCGATTCCAAATTCCATCCCTATATCCTGGCTATATATTCTAATAGTTTGTACTAGGCTATCCAATTCTTTTTCATTTTTTGCAAAAATTTTAATGTCATCCATGTACATAAGGTGGTTGATCTTGTGAATTGCTAAATTTGTATCCCCCGGTACATTTTTTCAGTATATGGTTTAGCGGCATCATTGCAATAATAAAGAGTAGTGGTGATAATGAGTCTCCTTGGAAGATGCCTCTTTGGATTTTTACTTCTGCCAGGGATTGTTTTCCAGCTTTAATTGAACTCGCCAATTTTCCATGGCTTTTTTAACATTTGTAGGCATTCTAAAATCCAGGTATGTGGGACCATGTCATAGGCTTTCTGTAATCAATCCAGGCCATTGCAATATTTTTCCGTTTATTTTGACTTCTTTAAGAATGTATTGGTCTATATAGAGTAAGTCGTGGGTTCGCGACATCCTTTATTATTATTATATTATTATTATTATTATTATTATGTTTTTACACCTGCCGTAGCCAGTTTTTCTCTGGAGGCTGAGTGAAAACAAGTTTCCTCAGGTCTCCAGAACTCTTCTAAGTATTCTAGCCAATTTCAACAGTGTTGTAGTCTAGATAGTCTTGATTCGTTCACTGGTCTCCAGTTCCTCCAGTCTCTTTTCTAAGATTTTGAGGAACGTTTCATGGACATCACACCTAATTTGTCTCACCATTACTTTCATGTTCCACAGCCTCTTCAGTTCTTTGGCAAGGGTCTCTTTTTAAAATTCTTCACTGACTGGTCCGATGGAACGGCAAAATCCATTAAATGACAAATTCTTTTATTCTAAATTTAAACTCCGTCTGATCTTTTGTCTTGGATTGGGATATCCATTTGTATCTCAGTTGTTAGATGTTTCATCTTCCAAAATAGATTCTGGTTTGTGTATATACCACTTATCAGCGAGGCAAAATTTGGGTTTCTTGCACAATTCACAGTGGATATCATTTCCCACCCAGTCGTGTGTGTTCTTGTAATTCTTTTGTATTAGTTTGTCGCTGGTTGGTGGAATTTTATTGGCATATCAACCCTTGTTGGGTTATTTTATGCCAAAGACGTTTTGTTTTATTTATTCTTGATAGGTACTCAATTTTTAAAACTATTTTAATATACTTTTTGTAAATCACTTTCTTCCATTTAAAGCATGGATGGGAACCTAATAGGTTCTACCACTCCGGGTCAGAGTAGACCTGGGAGTAATAGTGATGAGGGAGTACTCCACATTCCATCGGATAGAATTTAACGTCATAGTCAGGATACTAAGACTCTCAGTCAACGCCTTCGAGCACATATATTATAAAAATGGTTGGAGGTTTGACGTTAACCCTAACGATAGGGTTAGGACAATCATATAGATGCTAGCGGTTGACGTGATCAGCCGATTGATCGGAGGGGGGCTCTCCGATCGCCCGTATAGCCTAAGTAAGGACCAAAGTGAAGTGTTGTATGTCATGGACTGCTTAACCACCAGGATTCCGTCCGTAAGCATCACGGATCGCCACTCACAGCCAACTGGTGGTCTTATTGGGGGTGGTGTCTTACCACTCTGCAGAGGTTCAATCGGTGTATTCTACTGCCACACCGACAGGGCGGGTGCATTCTTGTAATCCCTTTGTGTTAGTTTGTTGCATTCAATTATTTTGGGATTAACTGTTTCAAACCCATCACCACATAACATACACTTGTTCACCTGCACATTATGTTTGCTTTGTTAGCAAAGAAACTACATAACACACACACACACACACACACGCGCACACACACACACACACACACACACACACACACACACACATATATTATATATTATATATATATATATATATGTGTGTGTGTATATATATAATAATCAGTTTGAAGATTAATTCTCTGTTGACGTCAAAGATGTTTTATATATTTTCATTATCTTTTTATTTTGTTTTTTTGTTTTTGTTTTGTTTTGTTTTATAGTTTAAAAATATATTTTTTAATAATTATGTTTTTCAAAATTCAAGACTCTTACTGCGTCATCAGAAATTTTTTTAAAATCTTTATTTTAAACAACATCATGTGGTGACGTAGAAAGTTGGGAAAAACAACAAATAAACATGTTATTATTAATTTTTAACTAATACGAGGGGCGGTGTCAAAACTTTGCAGTATTTTGATTGGTTGGATTTTACAGCATGTGAACACTTGTTGGATTAATTTATGCCGAAGACATTTTGTTTTATTCATTCTTGATGGGTATTGAAATTTCTTTTATTCATATTTTATTTACACACATTTTTAAAACTTATTTTCTTCTATTTAAACCATAGATGGAACCAAAACAGGTACTACCAATCCAGGTAAGGGTGAACCTAGAAGTAATGGGGAAGTGATATTTCACACTCCCCACTGCTCCAGAAATGGAACTTCACCATTACATGCAAAGATAGGCGATATTTAATGTGTATATATATCTACTTTATTGTTAACTGTTGTATTTTCGTAGTTTCGACTGGACTTACATGCATACATGCATATATACATACACACTAAACTGCCTTTTATATATGTATAAATGAAACCTCATCATGAGTATGTATGCATGCATGTATGTATATATGTATGCATATATGTATAGGGGAAAAGATTAGTCCGTATGAGGTTGGGTCTTATTTCTGGTTTTAGACCCCCGGTGGGAGTCTAGACACATCACACCCGCAGCTAAAGGAAGGGGAGGAGGAACTGTAGTTCTAAATTTGCTGTCAAAGTTGCTTTAGCCTTTCAATTCAGGGTTTGACTGCTGCCACAAAAGTACTTTAACATTTTAGAATCGCCAGGAGAATCGGTCGTCTACATGAATAAACAAAACAATGACATCAGCTTACAATACGGTTGCTTAGGTAACTGAATGGTTTTCATTTATACACACACATACACACTAGCGCGCATACACACATAGACATATATATATATATATATATATATATATATATATATATATATATACTCGTACTCACACACACGTACGCACAATTGCCCGCATGAACAGATGAACGCGCGTAAATGCACACAAGTGCGCGCGTTCACGAAAGCCAGTTGCTCAAGCATTGAGTTGTAATGAAAAAAGTATTTCTAGAATAACTGAAGAGGAAACATTTTGTTTACTTTTATTTTTGTTTCTTTTGCAGTATTACCAGCCGATAAATCCTTGCTTTAAAAGAGTGTTCCTTTTCTTCTTTTTGTTTGGTAAATTATCTCGGAAAGGATATCGTATTTATCGTTAAGGACACTCGACCAACAGGAAATCAGATAACATATATAAGGATTTTAAAGATGTATTAAAAGAAAACCATCAATTACCGAACGTAAGTCTAAGACATATATATATATATATATATATATATATATATATATATATATATATATGGAATAAAAAACAAATGAAAGTGTTTTTAATAACTAAAAGATAACGAACGAAAACTATCGTAAAGTTAATAACTAAAGTAATTTTAACTTTTATGGACTGAAGTTGAGTTGAAATAATAAAAATCACGCATCATCATCATCATCATCAAGACGTGATTACAACACGAATTCTCTTGACCCCCTCTCACCAGCCGTTCCTATGGGTTATCGCTTTTGGCTCGACTCTGTTTTATTTATCCGCATGCAGCCAACAACACCTCTGAGGAAGACGACGAGTCTATTCTCTCTCTCTCTCTCTCTCTCTCTCTCTCTCTCTCTCTCTCTCTCTCTCTCTCTATCTATCTATCTATCTATCTCTCCATTGTCGATGTTGTCCAAGTTAAGGGTGAGGGCCAATACAGCGTAGAATCAGGGTCGTCGTAAGTTTTGCTAGAACAGGATTGAAAAAAAAGGTGCCGTACTATCCTATAGATTCCAGCTCTGGATTTGTTTTCAGAGTTTGCCTCAGAAGTTTTTTTTACATGAGCACCTATTACTGGGGTGGGCAAATGGAGGTCGAATTTTTGGAACGAGTGTTTTCTATGGCGATTTTTGCTGCTGATTACGAATTCGATATTTTTTGGATATGGCGTAATTTTAGGTTGGTTCCGTAATGATTTTCAAATTGGCGGCTGAAAACCGCTATTTTCTCAAAGAAAATTAACAATTTTAGGAGTTACAGTGGTGTAATATGTCAAATTATATGTTTTCTGGGTCACAGAAAATGAAAATATATTCATTTTAGGGATTTAACCTACTCATTTATTTTTATTAGGTATTCGAAGAGAAAATTATTCATATGTCCAGCTTTTTATGCTATTTTGTACTGGAGGATCATAAATTTAAAATATTCATTTTCATGTGTTTTTTTTATATCTGTTCATTCATGAGAAAGACAGATCTGACATAGCCAGAGTCATACAAGGAATGTGATCCAGTTCCCTAAAGTTGTAACCAAGTCTAAAATGGCAGACAGAAAATCAAGAAGTGAAAGCATGAAAGAACGTTTTGGTTCTACATACATGGAGATTAAGGAATTCAAACCTACATGAAAATTATCTCCTGTGTCTGTGGTGTATGTTGTATTTGTGTAAATAGGATTAAGCCAGTAATATTGTTGCGAATTAACTATGGACTGACTGGATAGACAAAAATGTGTACCCATTAAATGAAAAATCAGTTGATACTAGAGTGAAAGATGATTATGAATGGTTCAATGTTTTACAGAAATCTTAAAAGCTTAAAACAGCAGTGCTAAATCCAAAAGCTAGGTTTGGTATGCAAAAGCATTGGAATTCATTGCAACTTACTTTATATGCCTATGACATTTCTTATAAGGATCCATCCTATCACATCCAAAGGAAGAAGACTTTAGTGTCAAAATGACACCTGACGATCGGAATTAATGAAGAAAACTGTTTCAGAGCTTACAAGACAGTTTGCACCAACACAGTTTCTAAAGATTGGATAAGGATGAGGACAAAAAATTGGAGTCGAGAATGTTCTGCAAAGAAGAAGTGACTTGCAAAAGAGGAAAAGAAAAAGAACAGTAAGAACTAGACCAATTAATGATGATTGATATCTGGTTTTGATGAAAACTGTGAAATTAGATGTAATTTCCAGGACAGTGAGCAATCTATATAAAAAAGAACTCTATTTATGAATAGAAAACTTTGTTCTCCATAGGTTGATGAAAATGACACCGCCACCAGTTGTGCTCTTGCGTTTCCTGGATGTGAAGGTTGGGAATGGACACAGACCATTACATGAACCTGTGATTCGTTGTTTGGTCCAATGTTTGTCAGAATTCACAGTTCCCCCACATGAAGTTTGGAGAATATTTGCCAATGTAGCCAATATGATATTTAGTTAACGGTGAAAGGAGAGATGAGGAATTTGAGATATATGGCCTTGATATTCATAGAGGTATGATACACTTTCTGGTGATTGATGAAATAGCCACCAGTGATGTGCCCCCTGACAGAAATTGGACTGGGATTAAAGTTTTCTTTGAACCCAAATTGATTGTTTTCAATGAATTAAAGGATATAAAACAAGAGAGTGAACCAAATTGGATTGAAAAGCAGCAGTAACGGAGAAAGTTATTGATGCTGTTAAGAAAAAAACGTTTGGATGTAGAACACTTCTAGCAAGATGATGGCGGTGACAGAGAGGCACTGTAGTATGCACCACTCACAAACTGAAGACATGAATCCCAGTTTGCTACATTTAATAACCAAATCAGGACAAATCTCTGTGTAAAGTGACTAACTTATATGGAAAATTCTTATGTGTCAAATTTAACTATTGCGAACTTCATGTGTAATTGGTGATATCTCTGGGCAAAATTGTCACTAATCTAATTATAATTTTCATTTTTTACATGATAAAGAAATTAGAGCTGGTTAAATCAATAAAATGAATGTATTTTCACATTCTGTGACTAGGAAAACAATGATTAGACATATTACACCATGTATTGTCCTTTTCTTTAGCAAAAACAAGGATTTCCAGCCGCCATTTTGAAAATCCTCACAGAACCAACCTAAACTGACATCCTAGGCCAATTATCTCAACAAAATCGTAATCAACAGTAAAAATGGCCATAGAGAACACCTGTCTTATTCAATTCTTAGGAAAAAAGTATTCATTTGCCCACCCCTACTATTACCACAAAGCAATAGTGTTTTTCAATTAGTTTTCCTTCTCCCATACAATCATTGTGGTGCAAGCGGAAAAGAAATAATTGTAACTTCTTAAATCTGCTTTCTCATTTTTCATTTAGCTGTAACTTATCAAAGCGACAATCACTAAGTTTACACTTATTGTAACATAAAAAAGAAGAAAATACTCGAGTCAACCAAAAAGTTTACAATATTCAGGTCACGTGTTAGTCTGCGGAACGTATATCACGTGAACAAAGTAGTTAAGGTCGTAAAAAATCCTCGCTGTGGTTGGTAGTATGGTGCTATTTGGTTAGCTTTTTTTTGTTTGACGGCATATCAATGGGGCCACCTGTTGACGATGAATGGTAGCCCGTGATGCCTAAGGATCGATCCCTATGGGCTGCTCAATCCATTACATACAACACCCAACTTTTATGTTTACATTTAGGAAAAAAGCGCAAATACTTGGAGATTCACTGTATATATAGCAGGAGGGTGAATTGTAGAGTTGAAGATGGAGTTTTGAAATATAAATGTTCAGTATGAAAATCTTTTTAAAGAAATTAAGATTATAAGTCAAACTTAATCTTATCTAGATGGTGAATGTATTACATTCTTATATAGTATTTTATATTTATTTACCAACCCCTCCACATAAGCAGGAGGTGACACATGGTCAATTTCTTAAGCGAGGTCTTAGTGTCCTGGTTTAAATTCAGAGTCTTCCTTATCCTAGACTGGTTGTCTAACCAAGGTTTAAGAGCCCAGTCTACCCTACTATTGTTGGAGGGGAATAGTTGGATTCATACCTTTTCCAAGGGTATTAGCGCTATGTGAAATGCAAACAATCTTGCCCAAATTTGAACCCGTCTCGTCATGTCTATTTCCTACAACGATAATCATTGCACCACACGCCTCCATCTTTTTATACATTACCACAGACATTTCATTAAAGGTTTATTCTGTAAAGGCTATATAAATATGTAGAAATATTATATAATATTTGTCCGATATTTGATATATAAGCAGTATTCTTATTAACCTTTATCCTGCCAAACATGAAAACAGTAATGCAATTATTATTTCTAGTTTAGAAGGTGTTATTTGAATTGAGACATATTTACCCTTGGAGAATTTTCCGAATTCTATCGTAACTTTTGTAATTGATTAATAAATACTCAGGAATAAATATTCTACAATTTCTGTAATTTATTTTTTTTATTAAAAAAAATTAGTATTACTGGCAAGAATATGCACCTTCCCGGCAAAAGTATTTAAGTTTAGATGTAATTAAATATATTAAATAAGCAAGACTAACGAATTTAAATAAGTACACATATAAAAGTATTACACTTATTTTAATATTTTAATTGGTTTCTATTTAACATCATTCAAAGGATTGATTTTAATACGTTGGAAAATAAAACAGTACTACTAGTGATCAATAACACCAAATAATCATTTATTAAACCCGGTTTTGTTAAAATCAGTATGCAAATTATCCACACCATGCATTATTTCTTTCTTGGGGATATATTGACACATTGCAGGATTTTAAACACACTAATCACATGGTCTGTTTTGAGTCAAATCTAATTCAGATTTTAAAAGGACATCGTTAATAAATAAGATTTATCCTATGTATTAATCATTTTGACTATAAATTAAATACTCATCGATAAACTTATTAAGGGTTTTGAGACGTAAGCAGTGATGTAGTTTTGGTTACAGACAGAAAGACACCGAATTTCTTGTAATGATAAGATATACTGTAACTTCCGTTTTCTGTTTGTGTGAGGGCACCTTGGGTCAGTTTAGCCGGCTCCATCCACCGAATTCATCTGTGGTGAATTCATGGAAGGAGTAACAAGGGAATAGAAAATTCACAAGCTGTCTCCAAACCCAGCATGCATATCCCGGTCAGGGGATGAGATGTCGTTGTTTGCGCAGATTTTCCATAGACGTAGAGACAAGTACGCCAAAAGTTATTGATTCCTGACGATGATAGAGATGCCCTGTGGATTTTCGCCAGAGCCCCTTTGACTGGGTTGTGGCCCAAATACCACTGGGTGCTAGACCTGTCTGCCTTGGGTGACCCTACCAGGAACTTGAATTCCCGATGGCATCATTCTGACATGACATCTATCAAGTTTAAACAGCTTTGCGGTGATAAGGATGGGTTGGACTTTAAAAACAATGTAACAACAAACACCGAAAGAAAATCAAAGCAAATTTACTTACCTATATCCAGATTAACAAATTCAAGTGAACTTAGCATAATGACATAAAATAGATGTTTTGTTAAAATATTTTGTACTAGAAGAGCTACCTGGGGTTGCCCGGAATTTAAAAAATAAAGATAAATCTATAGTTATATATACATTAATAAAAATTATTATTGCATATATTAGTTTTTTTTATCTTTAATTCTTAATATATTCTTGTTTTTAAGTTGTTCATTATTATTATTATTATTATTATATTATTATTATTATTATTATTATTATTATTATTATTATTATTATTATTATTATATTATTTCATATTTATTTATTTATTTATTTTTTGTCTTGTATTAACTTTTCATTATATCTTATCCATTATTAATTAATCTTATTTTTAGTCATTTAAATTTTCTTTAATATATCAATGATTTATACTCTTATATTTTTTATATAGCTTTTCTTATGAAAAATGAGGGGTGATTTTTTAAAATCCCATTTTGGACAAAATAGGGTTTGGATTTTATTGAATGTTGATCTTTGATGGTCTTCACTAATTTTCTTTTATACACAGACAAACATACATACATCAGATAGTCAGAATCTTTCATATATATATATATATATATATATATATATATATATATATATATAGAGAGAGAGAGAGAGAGAGAGAGAGAGAGAGAGGTAGATAGATAGATAGATAGATGTAGAAATCTTAAAGCGGTAAGAGAACTTATATTACAACTCAAAAGCAAAATTTATGTTCATCGTTTATTTTTACCAAACACCGTTGACATCTTTGCATGTTTGCTACATTAACTTATATATATATATATGTGAAATAAAAGGAAATATATATATATATATATATATATATATATATAATATATATATATATATATATATGTGTGTGTGTGTGTGTGTGTGTGTGTGTGTGTGTGACATGATGGTTTATAGATATAAATAGTATTAATGAGTATATAGAAATAAGCTACTCAAATTTCACCATAAAGGATCATGAAGGTTAATTGTAATGAATTAATAAGATATTGATTATTTACAGGCAATTGCAGAAGGGAATAATACAATTCTGGTTAAATCAAACTTAACGGACCTAAATTCCGCCATCATATGTCACCCCGCTGAAAGAAAAAAAAACCCAAAAATCAGGGAATTAACCGAATTTAATAAAATTTCAGTGTTGATATATTAAGGAATAACAGATATAATACACCAGTTATTTTATTTAAAAAAACTTTACATTTTTCCAGGTCAGTTAACTTTAAACCACGTATCTTTGAAAATCTGTGTTACGCCTCAAAGATACGTGGTTCAAAGTTAACTGACCTGAAAAATAACTTTTTATTTTTTTTTTTACTTATACTTGTAATAGAAATAAGATAAAAATACTGTGGCACTTTGACTTACAAATGCTCCAACGTATAAGTTTTCGAGTTACGAGCTGTCACTCGGTCGATTTTTTACTTTGTATTGTGAGCTAAAATGTGTGGTACGAGCGAGCTTCCTATACGCTTATATTAATAAGTTCACTAAAAGCATTAAAGTTTTCAAATTTATTGCGATTCAAAATTTTTTACGGCAAAAAATATTATTTATAAAAAATAAACATTAAAACATACTCATCATTCATTAAATTCTATTTTATCATGTTTTTATACAATACTGTGCTATTTTTCTTAATTTAAAAACTTACAAAAATAGGGTATTTTTTCCTATTCTATAAAAATGAACAATAAAGATATATGTTGTTATTTGGCATAGATTTTAGGTTGATTACAGTAATTAGAGGTGCGCTTAGTTATTACCTAAATAAGACGAACAAAATATTCTGGACATTGCTGGAGAAGTAAGGACGAACTCATGTGACGTTTTATTGTGGAACGGATTAATGGCACTTCAGATTATTTCAATAGCGAAAATTGATTTGATACACGATGAAATTGAGTTAGGATAGGAACGAATTAAACTCGTAAGTCAAAGTACCACAATGTAAATACATTGAAGGGCGATGCAGATTTTGACCAGGGTACTGTATGCGCATGCTCGTAAAATAAAATGATGATGTAGATTAGAAGAGAAAGACTACGCTTTTTCTGCCATGATATAAATTAGATATTCATTCTTTCTTTTTGTAAATTTATTTTTTTTAGTTACAGTTTTTTTAGCAGCATTTCTTTTTTAGAAACATTTTGCCGGTGCATTATTTTTCCCCTATAAAAAATTGCTAGATATATTCGACTTGATTCTTTTCACATTCCCCCCCCTTTTGCATCGATTTCTGTTATTTTTCTCTTATTTATTACCACAGGCTGAAATGCTATTCACTGACATACTGACGGAAAATAACGTGAGAACTCCTTGAATATGCGTTTGAATCTACTAAACATTAGACACACATATAACATATAAGGGTTACTGTAAATGATTGCATATACACATCAATACATGAACGGGTTTCAAGATAAACAGTACGCAAAAAAGGTACTCCACATAGATGCACTCTATATCTCCCTTAGGCGTTGACACAGGAACTTGTATTTATACAATCGTACTGATGACGAATAACATCTTGCAATACTTTTTGCTCTCGCCACCGCATGAGCTTCGGTTTGTGCGTGGTTCTCCACGTTAAAATACCGTGTGTTAATCCATCCAGGTAAGAGAGTTGGAAAATTACTTGCAATACGTTATTTCAGACTGAAAACTGACGATTTTTTAATCAGAATTCTCCAGAATTCTACGTTACTTGTCAAATCACGCTGAAAGCATCGGTCCCCGTGAGACTACCAAAGTTAAGTAGCGATGAGCCTGTTCAATACTTAATTGGGTGACTACTTAAGCAACAATAGGAACTGTAAAAAAAAAAAACACCCGAACCCTTTGTTTATCAAAAAATGACTTGATTCGGCATTAAATGCTCCGGAAAGGGTTGATATGCCGTAAAACAAAACAACCAAACCAAACCTATCTCCTGTTCATAGGAACAGAATACACACACACACACACACACGCGCGAGCGCGCACACACATATATATATATGTGTGTGTGTGTGTGTGTGTGTGTGTGTTATTCTGTTCCTATCTATGTACCTATCTCATTCTGTTCCTATCTATCTTTTTATTTATCTATCTCATTACGGTTAAACCACGCTGAAAGCATCGGCTCTCACTAGATCACCGGAGTTAAGCAGCGAGCAGTCTGTTCAGTACTTAATTAGAAGTACTGTAAACAACCTGAGTTCTGTTTTTTTATCAAAATGACTTGATTTTTTATTAAATGACCTCAAAGAGGTTTGATATTCAATAACTAACAATTGAATTCCATAGAAAATCTATAGTTTCTATATCTAATTAAGTAACACTGGCTTATCAAGTGTCTGTCATTGTCTCCTGAACTGATAAACTTTATTCTTATCTTACATCAAAATATTTATCCTATCACACACACACACACACACACACACACACACACACACACACACACACACACACACACACATATATATATATAATATATATATATATATATATATATATATATATATAAGCCTGTTAGTTTACTGAAATAGTTGGGAGTCTATTTTCACTGCCAGTGATCATTGTTCTGATAAAGCATTTTGAATGCTGATATTGCAAAATATGAAGATTCAATGTTCTGTAATATTTGGGTCTTACACTATGTTCTTACCAATAACAAATATATTTTTTCTACTTGTAATATCTAAAATATGAATTTGATAATAGATGAATGTGAAGATAAATGAATGAATGAAGTCACGCAGAAATCACCACTACCTGCTATATCACCAAAGTTAAGAAGCGATTATCATGTTCAATATTTAATTGGGTGACAGCATTTGGTGTAATCAGCCTGGGACCTTTGTTCATTGAAATGACTTGATTCATTTTTAATGTCATTGTGTATTTTTTGCTGAAAAAGGAAATTAGGTTTTTTATATTTTGCTCTGTATCTATGTACTTTTATTCATATATATATATATATATATATATATATATATATATATATATATATATATATATATATATATATGTGTGTGTGTGTGTGTGCGCACATACATACACACACACACACAGACACAGACACACAGACACACACACACACACACATATATATATATATATTATATATGGAAAAAAGGAAGTGAATCCGACTAAATATAATTTTGTAAAAATGACAAAAACACAATTTCAGTGACGGGAGATGTTTATTAAGCCGATGCTATAACATTTCAGTTTGTTTATCAGACTTTTATTCGGGGCATTCATATGTTCATATATATATATATATATATTTGTGTGTGTTTTATATATATACATTAAGCTCCTATGTCTCAACATAGGTATGTATCCAGATACCAAAATCTTTTGATAATAATCACCTATATATATATATATATTGAGAGAGAGAGAGAGAGAGAGAGAGAGAGAGAGAGAGAGAGATGTGTGTGTTTATGTGTATTAAATACATCGTCTGACGAAACTCGGTGGGCCTCAGATACCCACGAGTGGAAATGGTACATAATCACGAGGCCCCTAGTATTTAAGGCCTTTTTATCCCCCCCATATATATATATATATATATATATATATATATATATATATATATATCTTATTATAATGGAGATTGTGTGTTTTTCTGTCTGTAACCGAAACTATATTACTACTCAAGTCACAATTCCCTTCGTTATTTACATCACATTCTTCATCATTTTATTTATATTTAAACCTCAATTATTAATAAAATTGCTTCACCTTTTTATTAGTGTTGTCCATATCTACATACAAATAACATGCAATTGTATTTATATATACAAAAAATAGCGGTTTGCAGTGTGAACGGGAAGGCTAATTTGCATATTGATATTAAAAATGTGATTTTATTAAATATGTTCTTAGTATTATTGATTTCTAATTGTTTGGTTTTATTTTAATGAATATAAGCAAAAATCTCTTCAATGAATCTTAAATGAAATCCATTAACAAGAAAAAAATACATTTTATTCTTTATTTCCTAATTTAACTAAATAGTTAAATAAGTAAAATTCAGCAATGAAAGACGGGACATTTCTATTTTTCTATTATACCCCCACTCTGTTACATATCTTTTATCTGCCTTCTTATTAGACTTTCTAATTTAATACGATATTTCATTACATTAAGACTTAAATACTTGCACCCGGAGGGTGCATATATTTGCTAGTATATATAATGTGTATCAAAAAGTATCGACATTTTTTGTACTTTTGTACTTTTTGACACACCTTGTATTATGAAAAAAAAAAACGTTCCATTCATTCTTCATTTCTATCTAGGAAAATACAGCTTTAAACTTTGTACTTTTTTGAATGAAAGAAAAACTTAACTCATTTTGTTATTCTTTCTTAGTTTATTATTGCTCTGTGTATAATTAATTAAGTTAAATATTGCTCTGTATATAACTAATTTATTGGTTATTGTAAATTGAGGTCTCTTGGGGATTTATAAAAATCCTTTTATTGATATATATGTGTGCACCTACAAGAGCATACAGTATGGTTATACAGTGAGATTTCGATGATACCAAATAGAATCCTCCCTTAATTACCATTCATTTGGATTATCTTACACACACACACACACACACACACACACACACACACACACATATATATATATATATATATATATATATATACGCTGGGAGATTTAAAAATATTAACACTAATATATTAAGTGTCGAGTATATATATATATATATATATATATATATATATATATATATTCGCTAGGTGATTTATAAAAAAATGATTAACACCCTAATATGTTAGTTGCCGCATGTATATATATATATATATATATATATATATATATATATATATATATATATATATACATATATATATATGTATGTATATATATATATATATATATGTATGTGTGTGTGTGTGTGTGTGTGTGTGTGTGTGTTTGCCTGTATATATTACTTTAAATCTATTAATTCAATTGGTTTTTTCGCGCGTTACGCTCATCTACATAGCCTCTTAGCAACCAAATGTTATATTCTTCAACCCTACCCTCGACCAAATGAGATTTTCTTCTGCATCTCAATCCTGCAGCCAAGTGCGATAATCATCCACCCTGCCTCTCAATCAATTAGAATATTCTTAAACATCGAAGCAAACTTATTTCTTGGCCTAACCTTGCCGATAAGACACCTTTTCGAGGCTAGATATTAGGTGTTAATCATTATATGAATTCATTCATTGCTCGAGTGTATACGGTAATTTTTACCAGCAGGACCCGTGAAAATTCCAAGAAACAAAAAATAAATCAAGTGGAATTATTTAAACAAAAAAACCTGAACTGCAGTTTTATTACATATAAATAATATTGCTACCCTTGCAATAAATAATATATGAATACTAGCGGGGCCAGTTGATATACCACAGTATGAGGATTTACTTATAATAACGTTTGATAGGTTTACTTAAGAGCTATTGCTAAATAATTCAATATGTAGAAAGTATAATAATATTGATTTAACTCCTCCCCCCTCTCTCTCTCACACACACACTCACTCTTTTTCTTTCTTTCCTTCATTTCATCTTTTCATTGTGTTCAATAGAAAAAGGTTAGCGTCATCATTTCGGCGTGCTCACTCATCTCTTTATCCTTTCTTTCTTTCTTATTATAGTTTTCTGTGTAGCATGTCCTTTTTTATCCCTTTCTTTCTTTATAATAGAAACGGAATGGTCCGTTATGTAGCTGAGGTCACGATACTCATAAGAAATAAGAATTCAGCGGATAAGCAACAGAACATAATGAGGATTTACATTTTTGCATTTCCTCTCGGATGATTTGGACGCCCTAATTTTTAACCAGATGTTGCAAGATGATAACGGTCGTACTTTTAAGGAACACAAGTATTAATATATAGATATGTGTTATTTTTACTTTTTACCTCTCTATTACTCATCCCCCCACGGGAGGTTATCAGCACAGCATCCAGCATCCGCGTAGAGCTGAACAATCTAGTATTTGTTGGACAGCCCACATTGGCATGCCCATACGCTGGCTTTCACAGGAAAATGTCACTTATGACTTCGTTCTTGCTTCTCCGGCAGTGTCCAACGTGTTTTATTTGTCTTACTCGGATATTTTTGGTTATATGAGGCAAATAGCCGTTCAGCTATTTTCTCGTGGGGTGTTTTTCCACGTTTTAAAATTCAATAACAATATATATAATGCTTAATGCACATATTAGTATTTAATTCTACTGTAACAAAAAGATCAGTATATAGTTGCATATTCTCTTTTGTGGATAATCGTATTGCAGGTGACGAGTAAGCTCTTTTTCCTTTTAAAGCTTCGTTAGAGCATGTCAGATCTAAAGATCTCATTGGATCTTAGGAGCTCATCAGATCTTCAGCTAACCAATATAAAATAATCTATGTGTACTGTGTTACTTTTGAGGATAGATAAATTAACACTAGGAAATTCCATTGGAGTTGAACTCAGTGTTTGATCCGATGAAAAATCATCCTATCTTGCTTAAATAGATTTTTTTGATTTTTGTTTCGTCCTGTGAGATTTCTGGGTTCTGCCAGTAAGTATTATTATTTCTTTTCAAACTCAAATCTATTATGCCAGTTTAAAACTAAAATCGCAGTGATATATATATATATATATATATATATATATATATATATATATATATATATAGAGAGAGAGAGAGAGAGAGAGAGAGAGAGAAGAGACAGAGACAGAGACAGACAGAAGACAGAGAGAGACAGAGACAGAGACAGAGAGACAGAGAGAGACAGACAGACAGACAGACAGAGACAGACAAGCAGACAGACAAATTCTAATTTTGCAAGAGATTATAAGTGAAGAGTTTGTATGAATCTCTCTCTCTCTCTCTCTCTCTCTCTCTCTCTCTCTCTCTCTCTCTGTATGTGTGTGTGCGTGCTTCTGTGTATGAATATTGTAATAAAGAATATAGTAGCAAATAAAATAGTGCTCAATACAAAAAATATTGTAGAATATTCAAAATTTGAAAAATCAAAATATCACCCACTCTAACTTTCATGGTCTTTTGATCTGTCACCAACACTAATAAGGCCATCAAATTATTTGTGAATATAATATTTTAGTAGATGTATTCAAAATATTAATCTTTTAATGCTTTACGTTTGTCTCTATTTATACCATGGCTTCTCAGACCTATCACGTGATTCACCCCTTGTAACCAAATTCAATTTAGATTGACCCTCAAATAAATTAATTGATTTTTGACTATGAATTAGATACTCATTGATAAACGTACGCAATTCCTGACGGTATTGTGACATAAGCAGTGACGTAGTTTCGGTTACATAAAGACACAGAATCTCCATTATACTAAGATATTAAATTACAAAACATAAGTAATTTACAAGTGTTCAATACAATTTACATGAGAAAAGTATCAGTAAACCGTAAATACAAACGCACCTTTAATTATTTTTTAATGGGGAGAATGAGTTAAGTGGGCACTGAGGAATATTAGGTTGCAAGTTTGTGAGTTTGAGTTCGTAAACACGTTTTATGTTTAAAGTTCTTTTCTTTTTGTTTAGTAAATAATGTACAGGCTAAACGAATTTGGAAAAACTTGTAAAATGAGTTCACCTGTTGTACAAATCTTTTTTTTTGTTTTATTACAGTTTTTTCGTTCATTCAGTTCTTTTAAATAAATACTTTTATTCCTAAAGACATCTCATAACTTATTACAAAAAGTGATGCGTTTGAATTCAGTACTTTTATTAAATGTTTTGTTTAAAATATAATTGTTTTTAAATATAATTTAGGAGAATATTGAACATATGGAAAAATCATAGATATAGGTTATGTAAGGATTGTAAATGTGCAATGGAAAAACAATAATTTCAATGTTGAAATATAAGGAACGGTTGAAAGGTCTCAGACCTAATATATCTAACTGCAAAGTATTATTATTATTATTATTATTATTATTATTATTATTATTATTATTATTATTATTATTATTATTTCACTCCTGTGAGTTTTACACACCAGTGTTAGCTGATGATCTTTCACTGGAATCTGAGTGACAACAAATCTCCTCAGGTCTCCAGGACTCTTCTGAGTATTCTAGCTGATTGCAGCAATGCAGTTGTCTGGATGGTCTCAATTCTTCCTCTGGTTCTCAGTTACTCCAGTCTTTTTTTCCAAGATTTTTGGCACCGTTCCAAGTGCACCAACTACAATTGGTATCACTTTAACCCTCATATTCCATATCTTTTTCAATTCTATAGCAAGGTCCAGGAATACCTGTCTATATTTTCGTTTTCTTTCATCTTCACCCTATGATCTGCTGGAACTGCAAAGTCTACGAGTTGACAAGTTCTTGTTAATCAATACTAGGAATGGTCTCCTGGCTGAGTTAAGGTGATCCTTCTTTATTATTATTATTATTATTATTATTATTATTATTATTATTATTATTATTATTATTATTACATAAACTAGCAAGAGTATGCCCGCTCCTCCGGGTGAAAGTGTTTAAGTTTTAATTTAATGAAATATATTAAATTAGAAATACGAAAGAAATTAAATAAGAACGCATATAAAAAGTTTGCACTTATTTTAATTATATTTTAAATGGTTTCTATATAAAATCATTCATAGGATTTATTTTAGTACGTTGGAAAAATAAAACAATAATATTAGAGATAAATAACACCAAGTAATTATTTATTAAACCCGGTTTTATTAAAACCTGTATGCAAATTAACCACACCATTTATTAACCTTTATTTCTTAGTGATATATAAGACACATTGCTGGATTTTAAACGCTCTAATAACGGGCTGTTTTCAGGCAAATCTAACTCAGATTTTCATAGAGATCATTGTCAATAGATAAGATTTATCTATGTATTAATGATTATGACTATAAATTAAATACACATCGATAAACTTACGCAATTCTTGAAGTCATTGTGACGTAAGCAGTGCTATAATTTCATTTACACACAGACAGACGCTGAATCTTCATTCTAATAAGATGTTTTCTTTTGAGAAAATGTGATTATAGGTGTCGTTAACAACGCCGAAAACATCCGGATCTTTTTGGTCAGAGTCAGATCGTACGTTCATTAAATGAGCCATATAATTACAATAAATAATTTAAAATTGTAATTTGTAATTATATAATTTGTAATTTATCGTATAATAGTTAATCTATCTTATCATTTTATTATTTGTTTGATTATTTTCTATTATTTTTTATATATTCATATATGTATATTTTTTTAATAAATTAGACTAACTATAAATTGTATTAACGTTTTTTTATATATTCATATATGTATAATCTTTTCATATATTTGATTATTATTTGATGTTTATCTATTTCATAATTTCATTATTTGTTTGATTATTTAAAAATTTTTTATATATTCATATGTGTATAATTATTTTTATAAATTTGATTAAGGATTTTTTTAATATATTCATATATGTATATTTCTTTATATATTTGATTATAAATAATTATCAAATATAATTATTTATTTGATTATTTTATTAACTTATTATATTTATAATTTATTATATAATTTGTAATTATATTATTGTATGGGTCGTAAGTTAACGACACATCCTTAGTGACAATCACATCCAATTTGGAATTCTTCAAAGTGGACGATATCTGGCAACGAGTATACATGATTCAGCGATTTTTGTTCTCCTATTATAAAGGGAATTTATAAATTTAAGCTGGACAAATCCCTCCCTCATGAACCTTTATGCTTTTATCTATCTTGCTAAAATTTTATTCAGCATCAGCGGTCTATATGGGCCACGTTGAGAAGCCTTGACCTTGTATAACATCTATTCATCGAAATAACCGATAGAGGCTCCACATTTTTGCTAACAATACACAAGTTAATGTAATATAGAATACTGGAATTATAATAAGGACTAGAAAAGAGAAAAAAACATAAAAGAAAGAATGAAAGGTAGGAAGACGTACATTCATATTCATATCCACATCAAACAATGTGATATCTTTTACTTTCAGCAACACGGTGTCTACATTATAGATGTAGATGATGGCGTCTTCTATCTTTATTCATTTTTGGTAAAGGAGTCGGAGGAAATGCTAAACGTCTTGAATATTTGCATTTGAGATGTGGAGGAACAATGGGAAATTCTAACAAATGGAAAGATCTAGGTTGATCGAATTTCATTTGGATTTTATTGAACTATTCTTGGCGTAAGTTTTTTGGGAAAAAGTGTCATGCAAAAAAGAAATAAGAAATATGAAGAATACATCAGATACACAGGCGCACTCTTACACACACACACACACACACACACACACACACACACACACACACAAAACAAACAAACAAACAAACAAACAAAACAAACAAAAACATTCACACACACACACAGGTGAACAAAACAATATGTGCACAAAAAAAGATGTATGTTTTTATATTAGACACGCTCACACACTTGAATTTCCCTTACACAGGGACACACATACATATGTATACATATACAAAAGCATTCACACACACACACACACACACACACACACACACACACACACACACACATATATATATATATATTATATATATATATATATATATATATATATATACTTATGTTGGTCAAAATACAGAGAATTTTGAAGTGTTCGAAAAACAATTAAAAAATATTTAAGAGACGCTCCACAGCAATAGAAAATAGCGACGTTGACTATTCTCTGTATTTTGACCGTTTTAACTTCAAATACCAAACATTTTACTCTGATGAAGGCCGTTATTCTTTGTATGGTTAAAGGTTTTATATTATTACTATTTTATTTTATATTTAAAACAATGATAAAAAGAAATACATGTTTACATGAACAAATTCCTGGCCAAAACATGTGTCAGTAAGTAAATCTATTTTATCCATTCAACATTTTCTTTCCTTTATTTATCTTTCCTTTCAACATACCGTCGGATTCATTTCTATTTTCAACTTACATATATACATATATATAGAATATGAAAAAATATTTAGAGCATGCATTTAAAAAATATATATATTTGCCAACGTTTTGTTTTTTAACACACATCTTCAGGGCATTGTTACTGATATTTAATGTTTCATCTAAAAACTAATATTCAAATGAAAAATAAAAAAGTGCGCAAATCTCATACAAAAACGAATACACACTCTTAATATTTTTGATATTCTATATTTACAGACTTTTTTAGATTTGTTTCGTTTTATAAACGTCTTATACATATATATGTAGAATATAAATGTACCGAGATTTGTTGAGAATAAGAAAATGCAAAATGCATAGATATATATAAAGACTGAATAGATTGAAATGTAAGTATTTATAACTCGATGCAAAAATGCGTATGTAAGAAAAAACTAGTTAATACTTCATTCTTTCTTTCTTCTTTCTTTCTTTCTTTCTTTCTTTAATATATATATATATATATATATATATATATATATATATATACCCTCTCTCTCTCTCTCTCTCTCAGTCTATCTATCACAGGACGTTCATTATCTATTGGTCTATATATCCCATTGAATTCACATCTATCTATCTATGTAACTATCTATCTATCTATCTATCTATATACAATGTAGGTATCTGTGTGCGTGCGTGCGTGTGTTAACAGACACATATGCATATACTAATGGAGAGAGAATGACTTACAGATACTTAGAGACAGGGATATATAGACACATAGTTATGTAGATTTTAAGAAGAGACTTATATATATATATATATATATATATATTGATAAATAGATATATAGACAAATATATGCAAAGAGACTTTGATATAATAAAGATTAGATAAATAAATAGGTGCGCAGAGACTTATATATATATATATATATATATATATATATATATAATATATATATATATATATATATATATATATATACTGATAGATAGATAGATAGATAGATATTAAAAAGGTATACTGATAAAAGAATATTGCTATGCTGTATAAAAGGAATTCTTTGGGATTACCCAGAGTCATAATAGAGAAAATAGCATTTTAACAGCAACTCGTAGAGTCCTACAATGTGTTTACTTCCCATTCAAAGATGGAGAGGAGATGCAGAATTGAAATCCAAGACAAGACATAACCTTCTGCAGGGGAAAATATATTTGATATAAAAGGGGAAAAAGACGAAGCCTAACGGAAAAACTACTTAACAATGATTTATCAAGATACGATTTGTTTTGATTCCTCCATTCTTATCTGACAGAGAATGGTGTGCTTTTCCCTACCAAAGGCAGTTCTACAAACAGATGGTATATATATATATATATATATATATATATATATATATATATATATACTAGCAGGACATGTGGATATACCACAGTATGATAATTTAATTGTTATAACGTTTAATATATTTACTTCAGAGCTCTTTGCAAAATAGTTCAATACGTAAAAAGTATAATAATCTTGATTTAACTCTCTCTCATTCTTTCTTAGAAGGGAGGTTGTAATATTATATATATTATATATATATATATATATATATATATATATATATATATATATATATATATATATATATATACCAACATCAACAATGAAAGAGGAAAATGCATACAAATTGAAGCATGCAATATAAAAATTATGTAATTATCTATTTTCTAGAATTTTGGGTTGTATTATTTAATTATTTCACCTCTCTCTCTCTCTCTTTCTCTTTCTCTCTCTGTCTCTCTGTCTGTCTGTCTGTCTGTCTCTCTCTCTCTCTCTCTCTCTATATATATATATATATATATATATATATATAATATGTAGGGGTGACAAAAATTTCGGACCATCCTATACATTACTGTGTATATGCATTTAAATTCTTTTCTCTTTGTATTTTAGATTCCTTTTAAATCAATCTAGTCACATATACTCCATTCTGAACTATAAAAAGACAATGCTTTACGCTTACATTAAAAAAAAAGTAGTGAGGCATAATTGATGGATTGCCTGTATGCACGGTTATTTTATTTGAAATAACAGATAGATACCAGCCCAAGATAAGAACAAGCAACTCAAGACAAGTCAAAGATGAAGACGAGTATACAGCCATGGGTATACGCTCATACTATATATAACGTCGATTGATAGTGAATAGAATTTGAGATGCTTATTTTCAGGCAAATTGCAGAGGAAAAGACAACTTTTTAAATTCCTTCTAATTCTATTCTGTCTTTTCTTTTGAGCTCATTTAAGACACCAACGAATTATTTCCAACTAATCTTGTCTTTTATTTCTTCTGATCGTCTCAGGATTTATCCAATTAATTAATTTACCTAATCTTCGAATGATCATGAATTTTCAACTGGCAACTTCTCTTCAATCAATCATTATTTACAAATGATATGTGCATTAAGTATTACTAGCAGGACCTGTGGATATACCACAGTATGATGATTTAATTATTACAACGTTTGCTATGTTTACTTAAGAGATATTGAAAATATTTCAATATGTAAAAAGTATAATAATGAATTATAAGAATTTTATTGTTGAATTATAAGGATTAACGATTTTATTAGTATTAATTGTTCTTTACTCTAAATCTTGAAGATTTTGAGTAGTGTGACGTAAGCAGTGACGTAGTTTCGGTTACAGACAAATAAAGACCGAATCCTATTATCAATTGATTAGATTGGAATGATTGATATAATTGCGTGCA
>CM042148.1:54050249-54080249 GCA_023376005.1 Doryteuthis pealeii | reverse complement strand
GCAGTAATTTTGGTAGTTAGATACAAATCAAGCAAATAAATGGACCTTATAGTTATTTAAAATTATTTTCCATGAAAATTTACATTCATTTTTAAAGGTTTGTCCGAGAGGAAATGACAACAACAACTAAAAACGGTACTAAACAATATTAATTGTTTATTTTTAAAAATCTATTCATTATTTTAAATTATCAAACATTTGAAGAAAAGATTAAACACAAATTTATAACAGTAATAGAATAAAACATGGATTCATGAATTGGAATGTTACACCCTGTCATCCCCTGTGATAGATAATGGATCAATCCGTTTCGATTTTGCGGATACAGGGAAGTAAAAGAACATGATACATGTCAGAGAGAGAAAAAAGTAGACTTAATAAGAGATAAAGAAAGAAAAAAGTAAAGAAGAAAGAAAATAATTAAAGTGTGTTGGTGTGGGTGGAGAAGCGTAATGCTTTACATCAAATGCCTATTGTCTGCTTTAATGGAATGGGAGGATGGGAGGAAGAAAGGAAGTAAGAAGGAAAGGCTTGAAAAAAAATGGGAAAGAGAGAAAGAGAAAGGGTAATATAGAGAGAAGATCACACACACACACACACACACACACACACACACACATATATATATATATATATATATATATATATATATATATATATATTAAACTAGGATAGCGTGAACATGAAGTCAACGGCTCCGTTGACTTCATGTCCACCTCACCCTAACTTATATATACATGTTCTACCAATTATATTGAGCACTGAATTATATCAACATATACATGTATATATATAAGTTAAAATAGAGTCAACGGAGATTACTAACTTGCATGTTCTCGCGTATATGTTCATCGAGTCGAGAGTTTATATATATATATGTGTGTGTGTGTGTATGTGTGTGTGTGTGTGAGGGAAATATGGGATAAAACATTGAAGTAAATCCAACAGTATGTAGTAAATTTCTCCACATATATATAAATGTGTGTGTGTGTGTGTGTGTGTGTGTGTGTGTGTGTGAGAGAGAGAGAGAGAGAGAGAGAGAGAGAGAGAGAGAGAGAGAGAGATTAGTAAAAGAAAGAAATTAACAACGCATTAATATCCCCCGAAAGTCAACCCATTCTTCAATTTTAATTAAGATTTTAGATAGATTAACTGATGAAAACAAACTGAATATTAAATCCAAAACTGAAATAATTACTCTTATTTATTTAATTACTTGTTTGTTTGCAAAGAAGCGAGTAATGAGGGATAATGAATCTCAATAATTGATTAAGAAATTTTTAAAAAATAAAAAAGTAAAAGAAAATTATAATAGACGTGTATGTAATTCAAAGGGTGCATAATTTAAAAATTTCACAAAGATTTCTTTGTAAATCTATTTATCAAAACAAGAAAAAGAAAACTTAGAAAAAGTGAAATTTCCAACGAGAGTTATTAACATAAAATAAAGTATAGATAATTAGATTTTTTAGATTTTTCCGTTCAAGTCATTTTTGTTTTGCTCAAAAGCATCTCATTTTTTTAAAACAATCTTTACCTTATACTGTAAATAAACTCAATAAATAAATACAAATAAATGGAAAAGCACCTCACGATCACAGCTAAAAAAAGCCAAGAAGATAGACTTCTGCAGTGGAAAGATAAATTCCAGAAAATGCTAGGACCCCCACCTTAAAATCAATGAAAATAATACAATAAAAATGGCTAATTGCCTACTAGACATCAAGGTAGAAGATCTCACAATGAACGAACACTTCCTTGTTCGTCAGAAAGCGAGTAATGAGAAATAATGAATAACGATAATTAAAATTAGAAAGAAATTTATAAAAAAGAAAAAAAGAAAAAAGAAAAAGAAAATTATAAATAACTTTTAAGTAATTTAAAGGGTGATTATTTAAAAACTTGATAAAGCTTTCTTTGTAAATTAATTTATCAAAACAGTTGCCCTCATCTTATTTGTGATATATAAAAACACAACGTTTCGGCCATTGTACCCCCGACCTTCTTCAGGTGTAAAAAATCGAATTTCCAAGTAACACCAATAAACGATATCTATCTAATGATAAAACAAAATGTCTTGGGCATAAAACAAACCAACAAGGGTTGACATGCCGTAAAATTCAACAAACCAACTAACCAGCCATAATGGACAGTAGGGTAGGTCAATTTTGGAACTTCAACGTCTTCCATGTGGCGAAAGTTTCAAATTAACATAAAGAATTACCTCACAAAATAAATTTCTTCACACTTTGCCCTCGTTTGAGGAAATATATTCCAATCTTTTAAAGTGTTATCACTGTTACAGCTTAATTATTAGGTAAAAAGCAATATATCGGAGGTGTCGGTGGTGATGGGAGACATATTTTCAATTTGAATTCTAGTTATAATATTTCATTCGTTTCGTTAAAATTAACCTTTTCTGTTTTAAATATTGAAATTGCTACATTTTCAAACTTCTAGGCTAAATTTTGCGAAAACGAAGATTTTTTGGTGCATTTCAGTAGACGCACTTTGATGCTATTTCCTTAAATAATGGTGAAAGTAAGAGATCTAGTGTTTGGTATCAGAATTCATTGTACCAACACAAAACTTCATAGTTGATATTTAAAAAAAAGCGAAAAATCAACCTAAACTAATGGACAGTTTTATTTATGAAATGTTTTTTTTAGACTCCTTTCCTCGTTTCCATATAAAACATCAATGTTATCGTGGACAACAATTACAATGCCTTACTAATAGGTTCACCAGTCGTCTAATACGCAAACGCAGATGAGTTTATTAAAAAATTAGTGCTAGACTCGTAGATTAGTTTAGTCAGCTTATCGCAATCTTTTCTAAAACTACAGACCCAGTTTCTTCGTTGTTATAATTGCAATTAATAGAAACACACACACACACACACACACACACACACACACATATATATATATATATATATATATATATAGATAGATAGAGAGAGAGAGAGAGAGAGAGAGAGAGAGAGAGAGAGAGAGAGAGAGAGAGAGAGTTTGGTTGTTAATTGTATAGCGCCGCAAGAGAATATTTAATGGTTTCTTTAATGAGCTTATTAGGTTTCTTTTAAAGCAGAAACATACGAACTTCAGGTATACAAAACTGTCAATATCTTTACTTTGTATACATTTGACAGTTTTAAAGCATTTAACAATTTAAAGCACTTACGTTCTAAATCATTATACTACCCATTGGTCTTTGTCACCGCTCCCTATCTCTTTCTCTGTCTGTCTGTCTGTCTGTCTGTCTCTCTCTCTATATATATATATAAAGTTGGTTGGTCGATTGATTGGTGGAATTATACGACATGTCAACTCTTGTGTTATTCTACGCCGAAGATGTTTTGTTTTATTTATTCTTGATGGGTATACAAGTTTCTACTTTAACTCATTTTTAACTTAATCAAAAAAAAATTATTTCTTCTATTTAACCCATAGATAAGACCCTAACTGGGTTAGAATGGACTTGGGAGTAATGGTGATGAAGTGGGACTCAATATTCCCCAGAGCTCTGGAATTGGAACTTTACCACGATGGAAATCCGATCTCACTGACAAATTAAAACGACAATTCTTCCAAGCTATGGTTGTATCAGTGCTGCTGTATGGCTGCACTACTGGGACCCTAACGAGACGCCTGGAAAATAAACTAGATGAGAGCTGCACAAGAATGCTACGTGCGATCTTGAACAAGTCGTGGAAACATCATTCCACAAGGAAGCAGCTGTACGGCAATCTGCCCCTATCTTATAAACCATGAGACGGACAACACATGTAGGACACTGCTGGGGAAGCAAGGACGAACTCATGTGACGTTCTCCTGTGGAAGCCAAAACAGGGACATGCTAATGTGGGCTGCCCAGCAAGAACCTATACTGACAAGCTCTGCGCGGATACTTGATGCTGTACAGAGGACCTCCCTGGGACAATGAATGATAGAGAAGGTTGGCGAGAGATTTTCATGGATATCCGTGCTAATTGCACGATATGATATATATATATATATATATATATATATATATATATATATGTGTGTGTGTATATATATATACTATCAAAAGTTAGCTAGTAATGCTACAATACGCAGCAACCAGGCAAAACTTTAAATTTATCAGAAGCAGTGCCATGCGAACAGTTCCGCAAATCGGTTGATCTTTATTTAATCAATTATATCACTTAATCAGAAAAATCAAATTTGGTGTTTTTCTTAGTTAAAAGCATATTAAAGGGTATGCGAGATTTCAAATCTAAATGACATCCCTTTTCAGAGTTATAAGACATACCACGACATTCTTGAATATATATATATATATATATATATATATATATATATATATATATATATGTTGGTAATAATACAAAGTGAAAAAATACATTCCCATGAAGAAATCATTTTCAATTTTATTGGCGAGTAAAATCTGCTTAACTCCTCGTTTGGTGATACGATAGACACATCCAATCACGTACATATATGTACTTAAACGCACGCTACTTATATATATTCATATACTCACACCCACATGCCTATACGCTACACTTATATACGCACATACTCACATATATGTACGCTCGCACTTACACGCATATGCATTAGTGCATCCAAATATCTGCAGTCAGGTTCAGAAAGGCTTATACTATCTATCTATCTATCTATCAGAGATTCAGAATATACTTATATCTATATTAACAATATATGGTATGGGATATTGCATTTTGGGCTGTGATATTTGTTTATGTAGTTAGCAATTACCAACATTGTATTCGTGTTTATCTATCTATCTATATATCTATCTATCTAAGGTTGTTCATATATATCCAAGTCTGTTCCTTATCTATCTAGTGATCTATTTATCTCTATTTGCAATATATGGTGTAATATATAACATGTTGTACTGTGATATCTATTCAAGTTTTTCGCAGTTGCACACGCCCTATTCGTATCTATCTATTCAAAGTTTATCATTCTCTCTCTCTCTCTCTCTCTCTCTCTCTCTCTCTCTCTTTCTCTCTCTCTCGATCTATCTATCGTCATTCAGATATATCCCCGTTTGTTCCTCATTCTCTCTCTCTCTCTCTCCACACACACACACACACACACACACACACATATATATATATATATATATATATATATATATATATATATATGGCTATAGTTGTCTGTCCACTTTTTATGCTTATTCTACCAATTAATAAATCCCCCATATCTCGAGGATGAATTCTAGCGATGATCGGTGACTGGAAGAAGTAACTCGTGTTTCTTCGGGGCCAAGTGTGTTATAACATTTCTTTGTTACACTTAAATGACATACTATGTTTTAGGTACTTCTTTTCCCATGTGATCTCATATACCTGTGAAGTTGAGTTTAACAAGTTTAGGTAAACTAATGTAGGTGATCTAATTAACTCTATAGAATTCAATTCAATTTTGTTGCCTAACCGAATATATCAAACACCATGGGAGGAAAACATTGTTTTCGACAAAAATCCACTGTTTTGTGTAACTATTTTAATGTTATAGAATTATTTTATTTTATTTCTATATTATATATGATCAGAAATACTCCACAATAACACAACATACATATTCATTTACCTAGAAGGTGACGTTAAGAATACGATAGTTATTTCATATCCCGAGCGTACATATCCGAAACAAGATTAGGGAAACCGGCCTTTAGCCCATGGTGTAATGGATATCGTCGTATGGAAATGGACACGATGAAACGAGATCAAATCTTAACATAACTATGGGCTAAATAATTCCACTACCATTCTTCGACAAGGATGGCTTTAGTATTAAATAACCCACGAAGATTTATATGCTATTAAACAAAGCTCCAATACCCTTGGGAAAGGTATGAATCTAACTGTTATCTCCCTAGATATGGGTAAATAGTTGGGCAGAACGAGCTCTTTGAATTTAGGATAGTAGCGATTCTAGGAAAATGAAAACTGTGAATTGAAATCTGTTAACGTCCGCTTAAGAAATTGATCTTATTTACATCCTGCTCCTGTGGAGGGGTTGAGTAAATACATGCACTTATTGTATTATTTCCTACATATTATTGTAAGTGTATTTGCAATCTATGTTATTTCTGTATAAATAATTATATTTTAGCTCATTTATGGCACAGTATGGTGGTAGACAGGATTGCGGGCCGGATTTGAGCCTTTACTGTGTCTTCATTGTTTATGAAACAGTTTGTGTATTATAGATTGAGAATATAAGGATCATTCCTTTTCGATCAAGGTAGTCAGATCCAATGATACACTGAGCTGGCAGTGTTTGTAAAATGATTGTGCGTATTATATATTGAGAACACAAAATGATTCCTTCTCCGTAAAGTTAGCCAGATTCAAGGATCTACCGAACCATCACTGTTTGTAAAACGCTTGTGCGGGTTATAGATTGATGATCACTTTTCCTTGAAGTTAGTCAGATCCAATGATATACCCAGACTTCACTGTTTTCAAAATGCTTGTGTGTATTATATATTGAGAATATAAAATTATTCCTTCTCTGTAAAGTTAGCCAGATGCAAGGATCTACTGGGCCTTCATTATTTGGAAAATGATTGTGCGTGTTTTATATTGAGAAAATATGATGATTAATTTTCCTTAAAGTTAACAATATCCAAAGATTTACTAATCCTTCACTGTAAATCCAATGATCCATTGGGCCCTTACTATTTGTTTGTTCGTTAGTTAAATGGGTTTTACAGATTGTCAACCCATTGGGTTATTTTATGTCGAATACGTTTTTGTTATATTCATTCTTGATAAGTACTCAATTATTTAAAAACTCATTTTTAAACACATTTTTCTATCTAACCCATACATAGAACCTTAACACGTACTATCTATCCGGGTCAGAGCAGACTTGGGAGTAATGGTAATGAAGGGGGACTCCACATTCCCCAGAGCTCCAGAATTGGAACTTCACCAACAGGCAGAGTTTAACTTCATGCCCAGGACACCAAGACCCTCAGCCACGGCCTTCTAGCACATATATGATAACAAGGGTTGGTGTTTTCCATAAGATCAATAGAGTTGGGATAATCATATAGGAGCTAGAGTTTGACGTGACCAGCCGATTTCTCAAATTTCTCCTAATTCTAATCAAAGCTCGAAACTATTTGAGAAAAATTCAAAAAATTAATAACATAAAAGAAATATTCCTGTTTATCCTATCACTTTCGATCATACTATATATATATATATATATATATATATATATATATATATTCCCAACTGTTAGACCTCTCTGAAAGGAAATTTAGCTAACGGTCACCGCATACTCTTAAAAAATAGCAAGACTCTCCTTATGAGCTCTCCTTTTGTATTTTTAATGACACTCACTGTTTGTGTTGTTATCATTTATGGACAGAGACAATTGATTTTGCATTTTGTAGTCATTACTCTTACTATCAGGAATATGCACTGTCTAGGCGTAAGTATTTAAGTTTAATGTAATGAAATATAATAAATTAGAAAGACTAGCTAAAGTTAATAAGAATGTATACATTTTGACTTTAAATAAAATATTCATTGATATACTTACGCAAATGCTGAGGGTATTGTGACGTAAGCAGTGACGTAGTTTTAGTTAGAGACAGAAAGACATCGAATCTCCATTATAATAATAAGATAACACCGTTCAGTGCAATCAACATTGTTTGTATACAAATTTACATTCTTGATTGAAAATATTTTTTGATTATTACTTTTGTTATTAGATTACTGGTGTGTTTACATCTTTGTCAATACTAACAATATGATTATTTTTCTCTTCTTTTGATAATTAATCTCCCCTACCCTCTCCTCTCCAAAATTTTTCTTCTTGATTATGTTTCTTCTTTTTTTGATTATTATACTCCACTTCTTCTTTTTCCTTCTTTCTTTTCTTTATACATTCCTTTCTTTCTTCTTTTTAGTTACTTTCATGTTTCTTTTCTTATCATTCTATTTCATTTTCTTCTTTCATTGCCTTCTACTCTTACTCCTGTTACTTTTCTTCTTATTTTGCTTAACTTCATTTCTTCTTCTTTTCTTCTTCTTCTTCTTCTTCTTCTTCTTCTTCTTCTTATTATTATTATTATTATTATTATTATTATTATTGTTGTTGTTGTTGTTGTTGTTGATGTTATAATTTTACTTAAATTTCTTCTCTTCTTCTTCTTCTTCTTCTTCTTCTTCTTCTTCTTCTTCTTCTTCTTCTTCTTCTTCTTCTCTTCTTCTTCTTCTTCTATATATAATCATTTCTATAATACTTTTTATTATTTTACCCATAATACCCTCTCGTTTCTGTTTCTCTCCGTTCGCTTATTTCCCTTTTACGTCTCCATTCTTCCACTGTCGATATTTATTTCTAATTAAAACTATTTTTGCATTGATAATAACATAACCATTCCGCTGGTTAATGCGTTGCGTTCGAGAGGAACAGTTATTGAATACACCCAATCTTTGACTCTGGGTTATTTCGAAGCGCATTCCACTTGTATTTTTCTTCCATATCTTTCTCAGCCAAGGGAAATAATTGCATTCAAATAGCCTCTTGTTATGCCGGTGAAAACCTGTCCATGTCCTTAAGAATATCCTAAAGAGTTTTCTTTCGGATTGGCCAAAAATAAACCCGAACATTTCGCAACAATAAATCGACCCCCATCGTTTTTCAGGTAATATATGAAAATAACAGATTCTAATTTCTGCTACAGACAATTTGTAATAGACCCATTGTTGTAATCGATCCGATGGTGACATTGGTTCCAGGAAAAATCTGGATATCGACATTCAAGAACTGAGCAATTTATTTCATACCACGTGACTCCTGTTGTCAATAGATTGAAGTAAATAAATAAAAATCCCATTCGTATGAATTTTTAGACACATGGCGGAACAGGTATGGGTTTAGTTTGGTTTGTTGGATTTTGCGATGTGTCAGCCCTTGTTGGGTTATTTTATACCGAAGACGTTTTGCTTTATTCATTTTGTTGGAATTCATTTTTTAAAAGTCAATTTCTTGATACATTTTAAAAACCCATTTATAATCTATTTAACCCATAGATGGAACGCTACCACTCCGGGTCAGAGTGAACCTGGGAGTAATAGTGATGAAAGGGTACTCCACACTCCAGAATTTGAACTTCACCCCAGATATGGAGATTCAGTTAATACAGTTCTAGGTTGCTAGTTCAATCTTGACCACAGGAGATAATAAGATGGAATATTTAACATAGCTTAACAATTTTACTCAGTCAGAGTTAGCGGAATGAGAACAGTCTATCTCGATGAACTGAATAAATGGTTCGGTTCGAAGTTCCCTGAAGGCTTCCGATTATAGCATAAAGGCTAGCGAGTTCAACAAGGAGTTCCCCGATTTCGACGAGAAGGTTCCAGAATTCGAAGAATTTCTGAATGCGAAGGAACATTATCTTGCGTATGGTGGCTCTCCTGAAAATGATTTTTTGTTTTTTTAGTCAAGATTCCTGGCGCTCTTTGTCGAAGGCTATATAAGCATCCACGGTTATTTTCGTACTGTCAGACACTCACCACGAACCAACCATGATACAATATCAGCTCCAAATCGTAATACCTGCTCCTCTTTGTTTGCGCCTCAAGCTTTGATTACGATCTCCTCCACTTAAGACCCAACCTTTGTTCAAATCAACAGGACCATCAAGTTTTGCACGAGTTTCCTCTGCGAATAGAACTTTCCAGAAAACGACTTTCATGTTCCCATTTGTCCATTTCAAACGCATTTGTATGTGTACTTTTGTCAACTGAGGTTTTGTCACTGATCTCACTGATGTTCCAACCTTTTTTAGATTACAATACCGAGTACTTCTAGACACATTTGCTTCTTCAGTGCTCATGAAAAGTACTCTTCTGGTCCGATCTGGGTTATTTACAGCTTTAAGTTTCATTCTTGATAAAGAACGGCGGTAAACAACCCTCGAGTGACTTTTATCAGCCCTCTTACATACCTTCGTAGGAGCTGCAACAAATATTTTAACAGTTTAGTCATATCTTCCAATTATTTTGTATATTTCTAATTTAGATTTGCCTTTGGAAAATTCAGATGTTATAATATCTTTCTCCGAAGGGGCCAAGTCACGTTTGTGACCCATAATTGCACGATTATAATGATATTCGTTTATAACCTGGAACACTCCTAGATTGTGTTTATATTGCAAATGGCTATCGTTTGTTTCCTATTGAACAGAACAATATTTTATAAAGTCTATGCATGTATCTATTCCAATGAAAGTTCCATTAAATTCCGACAGGTAGTTTTTGGAGAAAATGAAAAAAATGTCACCTCGTTAATAACATGAAACGGATAGATAAATAATGCAGAGCCTGAGGCACAGCCATATATATATATATATATATATATATATATATATATATATATATATATATATATATATATATAATATATAAAACAGAGATTTTGGTATGTACGTGTCGACGTATAACAAAAAAACGGGAGGTCACTCAGATTCAAAATCTTGCATACACATTGATATCGTTCTAACTAAGAAAAATTCCAAATTTGGTTATTGATTTTTATTGATTAAGGGATTTAATCGATTAATTAATCCAAAATCACCCCAATTTGCGGAACTGTCCGTATATCAGCCCCTCCTGATAATAAATATTGTCTCTGCCTGCTTATTGTTAAAGCGATAACAGCAGCGAAGTTTTGATTTTAATGAATTAATTTTGCAGTCTAAGCCGTTCAGCTCCGAATTTATGGCCTATTTATGGTCCAGTCTTTAATAATTTTTATATCGTTAGAAAGATAAGAAAATACTCTTTCAAAATATGTAATTTGTGTGAGTTTTTATTAATTGAATCATTTTTTACAGCGAGTTAAAAAATTAAAAAATGGCTTCGGATAGCCACGCTGCCTATGATTATATACAAGCAGTGCAGTCTATAACAGTCAGATCGGAATCTCTTACCTATTTAGGATTTTAATCTTTAAAATATTTATATCTTTAGTAATAAGATGAAATAGTCTTTCTGATTATGTAATTTGTATGTGTTTTTATAGATTTATTTTTTTTTTACAGCGAGTTAAAAATAAATAAATACTACGTATAGGCGATAATACGAATACGGCAGTTCGGAATCTCTTAGTCTTTCTGAATATGTAATTTGTATGTGTTTTTATAGATTAAATTATTTTTTACAGCGAGTTTGTCCATATTCTTAAATTGTACAGTACACTCATTTTAATTTTAATTTTTGTCATGCATAAAAATTGTAGAAAATCAAAATGCACGCTTTACGGTTACATGATTAAAAAATATTTTAATCCGTAAATAACAGTATCATGAAAATCAGTTTACGTCGTAAGTACGGTTACATATTTGTATAAATTAAACTAAGATTTTCATTTGAATAAAATGACTTTTAATTCTTTAATTTATTTATTTAATTTTTATTGTTAGAGTTTTAAAGGGTTAAAAATAACAATAAGATTGATGAATTTCCTTAGAAACTGTTTTTCTTTTGGTTCGTTAACTAATTATTTTCTCAAACCACGATAAAAAAAAAAAAACAAAGGTTACTAATATGGACAAAATCCGGTGTTTTATCTTTAGTCGAAGGCCCGACTGGAGATAAGTAGTCAAATTTGTAAGACGAAATTTATTTCAAGTTTATCTGACAATATCCAGTTATTGGAACATTTAAAAAAAAATTATATGTAAGTACGAAAAATTGTAAGCGCTTTGTTTATCAAAATGACATGATTCGTTAGTAAATTACCCGAAAAGTTGATAAAACAAAACAACTAACAAGCAACATTTAAATTATTATTCAAAATACAATTTAAAAATTCCTCAGAATTTGCCTTACAAATTAAATTTTAAGTTTTATGATTTTACTCTTCATTGTGAAGTCAATAAACATTGCTGAGTTTATAGTGCAACTTTTCAGTTCTGAAAAATTGGCATGTTTAAATAGAGATTTCATAGGTGACATTTGAACTTTTATGAAAATTCATGTTTTGTAATTAATATAAATTTTGTAATAAAACTTAATTTTAACTAGGGGGGGGGTAGGGGTTAGGGTTAGGGGTGGGTAGTTTAATGGGAAAATAAATAATTTTTTTTGGGTTCCGTTCAAGCGGTTCCGATATGGGGGATCAATTTACTATAAACTTATACGAGGAAATGAGCACCCGTGAATACTCAAATAATAAAGAACTTTTAAGAATTTTTTTTTTCAATCTGATAGATTGGTGTGTAATCGATAATAATCAACTGAAGGGGAAAAAATAGATGGTGGGGGGGGGGGAGTCCAGATAATCAGGTCCACCAAAACGTTTTTAAACAATGTTTTTAAAATACTAGGTACCACCAATTTTCCCTGTGAAATTTACCCCCCCCCCCCCCCCCCCCCTATATTTAACACTATGAAACTTGCAGAAAAATTAATATTTTCTTGAAAAAATTTTTTCCATTTGAAAGAAAAAACATTAAATAAACTCCTGATGATTTTTTAACTTTTTTTCAGCTTACGGAAATAATGAAAATTATGATTGAAAAACAATGTTTTCATTTTTGCACTGTTAAATCAACTGAAAATTAACGTAGCTAAAAACAAGTTACGATAAGAGTTTTTTTAAATTCTATGAAAAATCAATTAATTATAAATAATAACAAAATATTTCCGTTTTATTCAAGATGGCCTAAACTGATCAATTGGTGGTCCTATAATACTATCTTAGGTTTTAGCAAAAATAGATATTGCAATACGAAGAATTTAAATTTTCGATTCTCAGCTTCTTTTTAAACTCAACATGCAATTAGGAACTAAATGTGAATTGTTGTCATGTACAAAAAATTTAAAACAATAACAAACAAATATACAAACGAATACTTTCAATTTGTTGTATAATAATATGAAATAATTTTAAACTATAAAACAGAAAATACAAATCCTGAAATATACAAATTCTCAATGATTTTAGTTTCAAGAATTATTTTCCTCTTACCCCCTCTCTAACTACTGTCTTCCACTTTCTCTCTCACTCCCTGGTGATCCAAATTTCATTTTAGTCCGGTCATGGACCGGGTACTTTAGCTAGTATATATATATATATATATATTAGATAATATGAAAATGCTATTAGGAACTAATAAATGTTATAACGTTGTAAACAGTACAAACAATACCTAAATATTGAGTAAACGCATATCAATCATGTTTACATACTAAGGTAACCATTATCAGGAGGTACTCTAAGCAACCCATTGCCTGTATGTTAGACTAAACAAAGCCAATTTTATAACTCCAACACTTACGTCCAGATGTTTGATATACCCATATGTAAAGATCATTATATAGCGATCAATTCACTTAACTTGATCGTTGGAACGAAACTCGGTCATTAAACGAGGACCAGGTGCATTTTATGTTCCGCTTTAAGTATGCATGGAAGATTTAATCTACTTGCTGTCATATCGTACCTGTGTAATGAAAATTGAATCGTATGTTTTTCCAATAAATAAAGTCTGACGAGACCTCGGAAAAGAGAAACAATGATATCTCACGGAACTAGTTAATTCAACTTTGCAATTGATGATTACTCACCTTGTTCACCTTGTATCTTTGCTTTGTAAACCCTTTTCTCTATCCTTAATACTCGTTGTGTTTCTTCTTATTTCTCTGTAACTTCTAGACTCTCGAGTTTTTTTTTATCTGCAGAAGGACGTAATGGCTAACGTGCTGGACTGTGACATCGCAATAGGTATTTACTCAAACGGTTTGCCACCGGTAGAATATGACAGAAGATCTCAAGTATGGGGTATCCAGTGAGTATCGAACACGCTATTTAGAAGTAATGGATCTGCGAGACTATCTTGCTAACCATCACAACTCGATGCGACATCGTTGTAAGTGAGTTCGCAATCCAGTCCTGCTATTACCTTCAATTTCATTCTAATACACTTGAGAAAGGTTTGAAACTCCTTACCCCCCAGCTATGAGTTAACTCTTTGTCCACTTTAAACCACCCAGAGCGGCTCTCCCACCACTGTGATCTTACCCAAACTGCTGACAGCGGCTCTCGCACGTTTTACTTGCTAACACTAAGAAATCACTACGTGAACATCCCTGCCATCTTTTGTTTTGTCTGTGAACCAACCCTAAGACAGACACTTGATCCTTTTGCAATAGGAAACCAGTTTACCCCCCCCCCAAATATCCCAGTTCCATCATATCTCACGTTGGTGTTGTGCCAGTGGTGTAGTGGCTAACGTGCTGGTCTGCGACATCGCACTAAGCGATTTCGAACTCCAGTAGTGTTATTACGTCCACTATAGGAATAATACCCTTGGGAAAGGTATGAACCCCTGCACCCTCCAGCTATGGATTAAATAGTGCCACTACAGTTCTTCTACAAGGGTGGCTTTAGCAAAATAACCCACGAAGTTTGATATGCCATTGAACAAAGAAATCAAAACAAACTTATCTATAGAAGACAATGTATTATTTTGTTTTATTTACCAATAGAAATGTATTCATTTATCTTTTATTTTATTTTGGAGATAATAGAATTATCAAATTATTAAATAGATATTTCTTATTACAATTAAGATTATCTTAAGACTTTATCGTTTCTAATTTTTTTGGTACATTTTAAATATAAAATAGACAAAATGACTACGCGTTTTGGCATATTGAAAAGAAAGAAAATGTTAGACAAACAATATTCATACGGTATAAACACTTCATTATTTGGTGCAGACAGTTGTCAATACTGCATCTATGGTGCATGAGAATTGGCAATTAAAAAATAACAAACTGCATTTGAAATAGGCAGTGGAATCCTTGCTTAATTATTCTGTCTGTTGCCTCAGACTGGATATACGTGACTTCATTAATGAAGTACAAGAAAAATGAAGATAGAAAATCTATCTATCTATCTATCTATCTATCTATCTATCTCAGTCTGTTCACATCTATCTTTCATTCTACTCATATCTATCTATCTATCGATCGATCTATTCATCTATCTATCAATCAATCAATCAATCAATCTATCTACCTATCTCAGTCTACTCATATCTATCTATTTATTTATGTTTGTTTATATCTATCTGGTTCGTGGTTCGATACCGGCCCTCGCTAACTCAGCGTATGAGTAGCACAGGGATCTGTGCGGTAAAGTTAGGATAAAACATATTATTCCTAAAAATAAATAAACATAAAAACACATTACAGCACATAATTTATTACATTCTAGTTTATTATGCTTGCCGATTTCTCTCAATGGATAGAGCACCCGCCTAGGAATCGCAAGGTTCTTGGTTCGATACCGGTCTCCGCCAACTCAGTGTATGAGTAGCACAGATTGGTAATCTGATCTGTACGGTAAAGTGGGAAGCTGATGGTAAGTGTGGCGCTCTACCTCAGACACCAAAAAAATCTCTTTGGTCTTGTGCTAGTGAAAAGGGATAAACTCCCTCGCTGTTTGGCTGATACCGACTTTAGGCAACCTGACGACATTACTTACTTATATCTATCTATCTATCTATCTATCTATCTATGTCTGTTTCTTTCTTTCTTTCTCTCAATATATCTAAATATCTATATCAGTCAGTTCATATGTATTTTTCAGTCTACTCACATCTATCTATCTATCTATCTATCAATATACTCATATCTATCTATCTATTTATCTATCAGTCTTCTCATATCTATCTATTTATTTATTTATTTATCTATGTTTGTTTATATCTATTTTAATCCACTCATATCTATCTATCTATCTATCTCTGTTTCTTTCTTTCTTTCTTTCTTTCTTTCTTTCTATGTATCTGCAGGGGAGACAGCATATTCTAAGATCCACTGACAAGGCGTATATCTTTAACGTATTATTCATTTCAATTGTATTATATAAGACTTTTAGTCCAGATTAAAAGCGCGATAAAGATAGCCCCCCAATTTTTTTAGACTTTGTCATTGGGGAACGAGAAAAGTTTTGGTAAAACGGGGTAAAGCTTGGTCCTTTTATCAAAACTTTTCTCAAGTTACCCCTACAACGCTTTTAATCTGGACCCTTTAGCGGGACTCAATGAAATCATAGTTTTTGAATTGTTTGAAATCGGAAAATTAAGTAGTACAATCCAACACTGAACAAACTCAGGTCACTAAAAAGAAGATGCCTTTTAGGTTTTGGTTTCTTTGTTTGAACAGTAGTAATACTATTTAACCCATAGTTGGAGAGATGAGGGAGTTCATACATTTCCCAAGAGTATTAGTCAGAAAATGAACGTAATAGCGCGACTGGATTCCGAACTCGCTTATTACGATTTCCCAGTCGAGCACGTTACCCAACACGTCAGGTGACTCCCCCTGACAGTAAATTTAATCTTAGTTCAATGAACACTTGAAACTTGTAAGCAGATATTCACTTTTTTTCTGCACCTCTGATGAGTAAAATTCAATTTGAATGAATCTCTTTCTGAAATAAAATGATATGACACTTCCCGATGAAATGAAGTGAATAGATATTAACTTTATCAAAGAAAATACCTATATCGTTCTTCAGTGGTTGCACTATCAGCTCCTGCTGATTTGATAATAGAAAAAGTAGGTCAATACGCGTAGCGATTTTTGATATTTTTTCTTCGCAATCAATATTTTATCATTTTATTTTAATTTAGTTAGTTCAATCCATTGCTTATTATGATAGTTCTTGAAAAGTGACATTAACACAAATTTGATATTATAAATATAAATGATCATTGTTGAATAATATATCAGATGTAGACATTATTTAAACGATAGTGTAAATAATTTAAACGGTTGTCGCATAAGCGGAAACCGTTAATATCAAAAGGATTTGATTGATGGGTGATAACCATGAGATTTTAGAAATTGGCTATGATTGGATAAATTCAGTCATGTGACTGAGCAGTTCTATTTTTCTTTTTAAATTGATTTTGATTTTCTTTTTCTTCAAACCTTTCCCATTATCTGTATATTATTCTTTCACGCTGTTTCTTTTTAGTAAGATAGAAGCATAGAGTAACTAAGGAAGTTTGGTGGTAGCAGTGGTGAAAGGTGATTATTGAATGTATTTATAAGTATGAAAGGAACAGCAAATGGAACTAGCTCGGAAATTAAGGAATATTTTTTCTCCTCATCTTACGCATAATGTTACATAGTTATTAGGTAGCTTATTAATTGTGTGCAATAAGTGTAGTTTAATTCAAAGTAAATTCAAACTAACGGTTGTGGAAAACACAGGAAAAATGATGGACAGATCTTTGATCTCGTCTGATTCGTCAGAGCGAACCGTGTAAAAATTAATTTAGAAAAGTCAGATTTTAGTCCTCGGTCGAAATAGCGATCTGTCTATTGAAACTAAATTCTCGCCATGGATTTGTTGAACTGGATCTTATAGAATAATAAAGAGCTCTAATTAAAGCAAAGTATTGTGTCCGTTAATTAAAAACTCTACAACAATACAAGATAACTCAAATCCAGAAATAGAAGCCATCTGATAACCCATAGATCCTGCTAAGAATAACAACTACCTGCCCAGAGAGTGATAACAGATAAGATAACAGCCATACGGATAACAGATAGAGAAGATAAGGTCCAGCTACTCAGAACAAGATAAGTATAAATAAGATAAGTATTTCTGTATACAACCACGGGTATACAGGTATACTATACGTAAGATACGTCACGATTGAGTATGATATGCAACGATAAAATTTGAGCAACATGATCACCTCCAACTGAATTTTTTGTGTGTTCTTAAATAAATGAAAATAATTGAAACATACAGAAAATAATCGTACAGTTGGGAAAAAGACTTCATGTATATAATAAATAATATGTACAAAAGAAGTTATCTTATTATTCATCTCAGTAAAGAACATGGAACAGCATGGGGTCACGACAATAGATGGAACAGCAAGAAGACGATGGACGGCCGAGTAAGTTCAAGATGACGAAATGGCAATACAGCATATAAAGAACCAGAGAACAAAATGCATGTTGTGCTAGTAGCACGGGTATCCATGACAATCTCTCACCGATGGCCCCTATCATTCATCGCCCTCGGGAGGACCTCTGTGTAGCAGACCTGTTTAATGTAGGTATTTGCTGGATGGCCGGCACTGGCGTGCCCATGTGCTGGTGTCCAAAGAAGGGTGTCACTTATGGGTTCGTCCTTGCTTCTTCAGCAGTGTCCAGCATGTCTTGTTTGTCTCACTCGGATGATTTGTGTGATAGGAGGAAAGGGGTCCTACAGCTGCTTCCTCGTGTATGTTATTTCCATGATTTGTTTAAGATCGAACGCAGATTTCTTGTGCAGCTCCCATCTAGCTTATTATCTGCAAGCTTTGTTAATGTCCAAGTGGTGCAGCTCTACAGTAGCACTGACACAACTACGGCTTAGAAGACGACTATACAATATTATAATTTAATGGCATAACATTGTTAAATTTTGTTTTGAAAGTTACGCTCGTAGTTTAAGGATTTAGACCCGCAACCCCAAAAGTGACATTTCAGAGGTAGTGCGATATATCTAATTTAATTAATGCTAATTATTAAAAAAACAACAAACAAAATAAACTGTTTCAACAGAAAACTTACAATGTGCATTTATCCTAACTGATCGTATCTGAAAATATTGTTGTTCTATTGTTGTTTTATTTTACGGCATGTTAACCCTTTTCGGGCCATTTAATGCCGAATCAAGTCATTTTGATAAATAAAGGACTCAGGTTGCTTACAGTACCTGCTATTTCTTAAGAGGTCATCCAATTAGGTATTGAATAGGCCCATCGTTGCTTAACTTCGATGATCTCGTGGGACCCGATGCTTTCAGCGTTGTAAAATAATGATATGGAAAAATCAAAATTTGTAGAATGGAAAGTTACTCAGAATTTTCGGATGACGTGTGAAAGGTTACCTGTCGGTTTCTGACTGTTCAGCGAGAAGGAGTGTGAGAGAAAGAAAGAGTGAAGCGTGAGCAGTCTGGGCTGAGTGTATGAAGCGAACAGACGTAAGATGTTTGTTCTCCGATGCATTTTTACTTGGAATAAAATAAATGAGTTAAAAAAAATCGTCTTGTGTTTGTAATTAAAAACTATCAACAGCACAAGACAAGATATCCTAAAAGATTCTAAAGTAATTTCCAGACTCGAAGAACAGCATGCCATCCAGCCCAACATCAGATTCTCCAACAGACACAGACCAAACAACTCTGATCTAGAATAACAGAGCCCAACTCCGATCCAGTCAAGAGAATAGTTGAACAGTAAGAAGATAAATATAGAATTATAATTATTACAAACTCCATCCTTTCAATGTAATCCCGCAATGCGACAGCGTGACTTGAAAAAATTGTACGGGATTAGCCAGATGGAGCTACAAATACTACTTGCATAAGTTCACTTACACCATACAAGATGTGGAAGTGTTATATACCCGTTCATCTGCTGGGTATATAATGATGGAGAGTAGAGAGGAGTTGATGTTCTTATATCTTCTTAGGTGGGTCTGTTTCGTCGGTGGCCATCTTCCTTCTAGTTGATTCCTTCCTTCTGCATTTCTTGGTTTGTTATAATGAAGCAAGACTTGAATAATTTACAAGACGTCTTTATTAGCCCAAAAGGGTTTATAACCACGTGGTGAGAAGATAGCATATTGATAACAAACGACCCTCGCGTCTGCTTACTTAACACTCAGTCAGTTCCTTTTCACGCGTTTCCTTTAGCCAATCAGAAATTGGCGCCCAGGTCAGCGAAAGGTGAACTGCCTGTCAATCACTTCTACAACGCTTAATGGTATCTTTACATTTACCATACCATTATTCAAATCTTATTACACTTACAGACATAATACATAGGCTACCCACGAATAATGTAACTGTAAAAATTTCTGTCACACCCTGTACTTAACATTTTTATACAGTAAGCAATGATTACCTTGCTTTTTGGGAACACAGTATAGTTGTATCTATGCCTGATTCTGAGTGTTGTTTGCAAGTTGATTTTAATTTTCATTGAATACAGATGGAATCAATGATTTTCCTTCAATTTTAATGGACGCATTAATTTGTCGATAGCTGGTATGATCTTTGGTTCGATGAGCTAATGGATTAAAGAAAGAAAAAAGAAACAAAAAAAAGCAAAGATCGAAATCAATTGACAACTAGTTAAACAGAACTGTCCTGTATGACCTGCATCTAATGGTGAAGTTCGAATTTTGAAGCTCTTGGAAGTGCGGAGTACCTCTTCACCGCTATTACTCTCAGGTCCACTCTGATCTGGAGTATTAGTGTCCGTTAGTATCCCATTTGTTGGTTAACTAGAAAAATGAGTTTTAAGAAATGCGTTAAAAACATTGAGTTAAAAAATTGAATACTCATCAGACATGAATGGAAAAAAATGTCTTCGGCATAAAATAATCGAACAAGGGTTGACCTACCTTAAATTGCAACAAACCAAACCTAAAGAGAAAAATGTATTATACGATATTTTCCAAGTTTGGCACAGTAAATCTCTACCTCTTTTTAGTGTAGAATTATGTGTTAGCCAACATATGTGTAGAGTTACATTCTTTACTTGTCACAGTTCTTCCGTTAGGCGCTAGGTGACATTTGCAAACAACCATATAAAATTGGAGGAACCAAAATTAAAAATGCCTTTTCAAACTCTATCCACGGGAGAAGAACGCGCACTAACTGCATCTCCTGTTTCCATGAGAGGGGTGCTTTGAACCCCCAACCCCTTACCGTATGGCACACGATAAAATGGTTTGCATGTAATTGTTATACTTTACTCTATTCCAGCAATGGCTTTACCTATTAGGACATTTCTATACACATGTATAAGCTCTTCTTTGTACTTTTCTATCCTGTTTTGTATTCCACTTCTATCAAGATTTGGCCAGACAATAAATATACTTGTTATTACTTTCGTTGTGAATTGTTCTTTAATATATATATATATATATATATATATATATATATATATATATATATATATTATGAGGGAATAAATGTTTTATTTTCATTTCTATTTCTTCCCTTGTTAAAGTTTCACTTGCCACCTTATCTTATCCTTTTACTCAGATTATATACATACTGTCTTTTAATCGATTTACTGGCTGTTATCTTTTGAAAAAAAAAGCACCGGTCGAAATGGCCCTCGAATTTCCTCCTCTTTTATTTATTTAATTTTTCTCTCTCTGCTTGGTAAGTGATCATGTTTAAATAAAATATAATTCTTCTACTGAAATTATCATATCATATCACACACACACATACACACACACACACAGACACGTACGAATATATATATATATATATATATATATATATATATATATATATATATATATATTTCATAATTTGCTTGAAGCATTTTGTATGTATTGGTTAGGAGTTTGATTTAGAAGGCTATCACAATGCAGTTTGGAATAAATTAAAAATAATAATACGGTAACAATGGTGTTCTGTGTTGACCTGTATTTTTATTCTTTCTTGAATTTTCGAGGTAATACCTCTTTATCAAAAGAATTGAACTGAAGCAGTTACCGTATTATTATTTTTTATTTATTCCAAACTGCATTGTGATAGCCTTCTAAATCAACCTCCTAACCAATATATATATATATATTATATATATATATATATATATATATATATATATATATATATGAGGTTAAGTAAACAAACAAATGTGTTTATTTTTTTTATATGGCTTTAAGCCGACGATTTTTAGAGGATATGTGCTTAATTGAAGTCATACCTAATTCTGAAAGTTAATTAGTTAATAATTAAACATATATATATATATATATATATATATATATATATATATATATATATATATATATATCGTACGAAGAAAGAATAGTCAGCAAATTATCGTTTTTGTACGATAAAATATAAAATGTACAAATTTTCATTGTTGGGCCAAACATCCAATAAAAGCCTTCCACATAAGTTAGCTTAATTGATGTCTGATAGGGAGGCTTTTAAGCTAGGTTTTGGTAGATTTAGTTTGATTTCTGCTTTTCATTTTAATTGTAAAAAAAAAGATTCTAATTTCAGAATAAAATGCCGTTTATTTTTATTATTTCATGTATTCACTTTAAGTTGCGCTTTTTCCCTCACTCTTGATTTTGTGCCAAATCAAACAATGCGTAGGAATATCTCTTCAGTGCAATTTTGTTCGTTCATAATCGTCATTACCAACCTCACCAGACAGAAACATGTCTGCAAGTCTGCTAGAAATCGAATTCAAACAGTATGCAGAGATTTGACATCATTCAACATCAACAATCATCATATATATATATATATATATAGCCTATATATAATATATATTATATATATATATATATATATATATATATATATATATATATACTATATATATATATATATATATATAGAGGTTTTTTAAAAATCTTCTAATTGGGTCGCTGGATCCTTACAATTACTGCTTAAATCCTGGCATGTTTGGCCGAGGAATTCTTCTTCCTGTCATGCCTGAAGGCAATGGGAATTACATGCCAGTGCCAAATTTCCCTGTAAGTATGTATTTCCCTTTGCCATTGACTAGATGTGACACAAGGTATTTTCATGTTTGAATTAATTTTGTCTTCTAGACTCGTTACATTACTTAGGCTAAAGAACCCAGTCTGCCCTACTATCTTCCCATACCTGGCACATAGAACAGATCAGATCGATTAATGCATTTACAAAGTCAATTAGTGGGAAGTTAAACACAAACAGTCTCGTCCGGGATTTCAACTCAGCTGACCGATTCCATTTCATGTGACGATAACCGTTACGCAGGCACACCCTCCCCGCATATAATGTCGGCAATTATTTATAATATTTATATATTTAAAACTTTAAAGCTTATATATATATATATATATATATATATATATATATATATATATATAAGTTAAGGTAGCGTGGACACGGAGTCAACATTTGGTTACTGACAGTTTGTGATCTTCAAACTGTTTGGTCTGAACAATGCATAATGATATTGAGCACTGTCTACTTACAATTATAGCACCCATATTATCTACAAAATATTACTATTAATATATATATGTAGTTAATAGCTATAAAATTACAAACACCGGTCATAACAATAACAATACAACATAATATGTCTATGCATACGTATATATATATATATATATATATATATATATATAGCAGATGTTTTGTTTGCCTATATATATATGTGTGTATATGTGTGCTAAACATGTTATCAATTAACAATTTTCTCATTGCTACACATTAATATTCATATAAAATATGCCATAAACTTTTTTAACATTTACTCGTGGACAATTCACGTTCGACATGCAATGGTTTCTGATCATTAATTTTTGCTTTCACATGCAATTATCGCGTCAGCTTTCATCTATAAACACCAAGTAAATAATGTTAAATAACCTTTTATCACACATTCAACATACACTGAACATCTTTCATCTTTTACTCATACAAATTTAAAAAGTCCTGAAGAAGGTTTTATCTAAAAAACCGAGATACCTAAGTATCGACATAAAGAGTTTCCATCGTTCATGACATCCTGTGTTTGTGTCCTTAAAAAATATTCTCCACACCACACACACACACACACACACACACACACAAAATATATATATATATATATATATATATATATATATATATATATATATATATATATATATACACATCGTAGTTAGACTACACACACATCGATATAGAATAACAAGCAATTGAAGTATGCAATGCTCTTGGATTTCAACAATATTTATCCTTCTCAAGTATTTTTTTCTTTTTTGAGGAGGGGGATATTTCCCCTGATTATATTATTAAAAACCGCTTGAATAGCAGGTTGTTGTTGAATCCCTGCCATATTTTTATATTTTCCGTTTATTTTTCTTTCTCTGGCTTTTCACTACTCGAGGACATTTGGACAATCCAATTTCCGAATCATCGCCATATTGGAACCCACTGGTGCATGCGATAAAACTGGCCATTTAGAAAATCATATTCGAATGCTGCTTATTAAATCACATGTAAAAATCGTTATATATATATATATATATATATATATATATATATATATATATATATATATATATATGAGGTATAAAAATCGAAAAACAATATTAAATATTATGCTAACAGATATCTGTTTCAACATGTGGGGTTTACAAAGTATAATTGAACTGAAATCATTTTAAATTTAAAATGAAGACAATTGTAAAAGACACTTTGTAAACACTGGTCTTCATCAGACCAAATATTTTTGTTGACTGAAAAAAGGAGGAAAATTTAACCGTTTGACACGAGAGGTTCAAATAACGCTCACATTCTGGGTCGGATTGTCTTTTAAACATTTATATAAAAACGTATTTTGGTTAAAAAATTATGTAAATTTTATTTTTAACCTAAAAGTCCTAAAAATATTTAAATTTCTAAATTTATTACGGCAAAGAAAACCATTATTCATAAATAAACATTAAGACATATTACACATTACATTTTATTTTGTTATGTTTTTATACTATACAGTCCTATTTTTCTTATTGAATAAAAACATCACAAAAATTGGATGTTTTGGTGGGTGGCTGGAACGGATTAATGGCATTACTTATTATTGCAATGGGTAAAATTGATTTGATAAACGAGGCAATTGAGTCACGAATTGAAAGAATTAAACCATAAGTCAGGTTACCACTGTATGAATATAAGCAATCTATAGAAACATAACAAGTACTAACACTTGAGATCAGTGTAGACCTGAAAGAAATAGCAATGAAGGGGTACACATCACTCCCCAGAACTCTAAAACTAGAGCCTAACGATCAGATGCAGCTTAGTGTCATACTCCCTTTTGAGGCAGAGGCCTTATCCCTCTGCAATGGAAGTAGTAGGCGTATTCTAAGGCCTACTGACAGGGCTATGGGATCTTCTTAACTATCGATATATGTATGTATAAAATATTATACTATGGCTTGTGCGTTAATAGGTAGCTTTTTAAAAGGCATAAAATAACCCTAGATGGGTTGATAAGCCGTTAAAATCAATCGATCAATCGGTTAGGAATGAAAGATTTTGTTGAAGAATAATGATGGAATTTTTGAAGATCAACTTAATATATAAAATATTAAAGTTCTGTTGCTTTTGGCAAATCCTTCAAATATGTCTGATGTTTCACTGGATTAAAAATTCTCTTAGAATTTTCTTATTGGAAAAAGCCATTGAATTGGGCGCGGCATTTATGTCGATATAAAACCTCACGAGCGTTTCTCAATAGAACAGTCTTTTCTTCTGCATTCGTAGACATCTCGTAGACATGTTTATTGGAAAAACGTTCCCGTACACTTAGCAAGTAACGTCGTCGCGTCATATCTCCCATGGTTATGCTTCTTAATTTTTCTTTTCTTTTTTTTTATCCAGACAGCTAAGCAGCGGCTTTCATTTTACTTATCTGCGGGGTGTGGGAGTGGAAGTATCGTCGAAAAGTTCGGACGTATTGTTTTGTTCTCTCGGATAATAAAAGTTTGTGACCTTGCAAAGAACGTTAGGTCGATACACATTTCATGGCGCTTTGGTATTGGATAACAAAACAAAAAAAATTCGTTCCATTTATTGAGTAAAGATGGAAGCTGAAGTTTTAGAAAGTACTTTTGACATTGGCTTTCTTGTAAATTTTCAATGTTGTTCTCTCATTTTTTTGCTTTTACTACCTAGGTACGTGAATTACCTAGGTAGTACTATCTCATCCACAGAAAGCGATGTTAATGCACACATAAAGAATGCGTGGTCTGCTATAAACAAATTAGCAGTCATATGGAAATCAGATGTTACTGACAAGCTATGGTTAGCGGAATGAGAACAGGATACCCCCGTGGTAGTTCGAAAAGAAGGTTCCCGAGTCCGAGAAGGTTCCGAGTCCGAGAATGTTCCCGAGTTCGACAAGAAATATCCAAAGGCCGGAGGGCATATCGACCGAAACGTTGTACAAATAACAATGAAGATGGGGACAATAGTCCGAATAACGCAGATAATACTAATCTTCAAGTCTCATCTCAAAAATTCAGAGAAATAGGAAGAAGAGACAATTTTAGGATTGCTTGTTCGGAAAAATGCCGAGACAGTAACATTTCTTGAAGTGAGAGTTATTTTGCACAAGAAGAAGGAATTGATGTTTTCTCTTCATGGAATGTAAATAATATTTCTCTGATGTTTAATGTTTACTTAATTTCTTGTGTCTAGTGTGAGTCGTCCGCCATAAAGAAATAAAGGACTAAGATTTTCCTCTAGAGAAAAGGAAATTAGGATTTTCCGAAAACACTTACGAAATTATATGTATTGACAAAGCTGTTTGCATTTCACATAGTGGAAAAGGTATGAATCCGACCATTCTCCCGCTAGCTATGGGTAAATAGCAGGCCTGACTGGGCTCTTTAACCTTGGTATGGCAACCGGTATAGGAGAAGGAAACTCTGAATTAAAACCTATTAAAACACAGCTGTAAAAAATTGACATTGGGTTACATCCGGCTCGTGTGGAGGGGTTGAGTAAATACATATATGTATCTAGTTGTGAGTCTGATGATGATGATAATTATGATGATATAACTGACTTAAATAAATAAATACATAGAAAAATAAACAAAAGTATTCTTTGAACTAGTGGAATGTCTTTTTAATTATAATGATATATATTTAATGATATACTTCGTATCCCCCGAACTTTAGTCCATGAAATGCACAGAGCTTTTTAAATGTATCTTCCTTAGAAAAACAAGTCCAATTTGTTGTTAATTATAGGGAAAAACTAAGTTTTAAAATATTAGACATATTCTAATTACCAGAATAAATCTAATCTTTTTTTTATTGATTTTGACATTAATGACTACTACCCCCGGGAGCGATGGAAGAAATGATAAGAAACAACATATTTTGTTGAAATAAATCTGATATATAATTTACCAAAGATTTTTAAATTCAGAAATATAAAATACAGAGGTACTTTGAATTACGAGTTTAATTATAATATAATAAACAACACCTTGTTTTTTAGGCTAAAAATTTGTTTGAAAAAGTCATTCATTACACGAATACATACGTTACTTTTAATTTTTGAATTTAAAAATACGGTGGTACAATGACTTACGAATTTAATTCGTTCTGCTCGTAACTCAACTTCCTCGTATATCAAATCAATGTTCCCTATTGAAATAAACTGAAATGCCAGCAGCCCTAAAATCTTTTAGATGGGAAAAATAGCACTGAATTGTATAAGAAAGTAAAGCAAAATTGGCAGAGTAGCCTATTGTCGGTGTCAGCTGGACAGCGAGGTAACCTATCCCCTTTTCACTGGTGCTACACCAGGGAGATTGTTTTTGCTGGGGTGGAGCGTCACACACCTACTGTTAATTCCCACTTTACCGTACAGATCAGATTACCAATCTGTGCTACTCATACACTGAGTTGGCGGAGACCGGTATCGAACCAAGAACCTTGCGATTCCTAGGCGGGTGCTCTATTGATTGAGCTAAATTAGCAAGTATAATAAAATAGAATGTAATAAATTATGTGCTGTCATATGTTTTAATGTTTATTTATTTTTAGGAATAATATTTTTCTTTGGTGTAATAAGTTTGGAAACTTAAATGGTTTTAGTGAACTTATTGACATAAACGTATCTGAAGCTCGCTCGTTACTCAAATTTTAGCCAACAACACAAAGTGAAAAATCAATTGAGTGACAGATGGTAACTCGGAACACTCGGAAGTTGGAGAATATTACCTAAATAGTTTTAAACATTAAAAACGTGATATTTCTTAAAAAACAAGGTTATCAATCAAACACTGCTTCACCGCTAGTTTCAAAACAGAAAGCTAGGAAACCAGTCAATTTCACGAATGAGTCAAATTGTACAAACTAGATTCAATTTTTTCACTAAATCAATAAAACCTCATATCTCCAACTTTTCCGAATTCGACACTTTGTTTGGTCTAATTGTAATCTATGTATCAGATTATACATAAAATAAATAAAAGATAAAGACTAACTTTCAATTTTTCTCGAAAATATATACTATGAATGATATAAAGTCAATGTTATTTTAAAACCTCATATCTCCAACAATTCTTCGAATTCCCTATTTTCTTCGGTCTCATTGTAATCTAACCATAGAATTGTACAAAAAAAAGAAGAAAAAGACAATAAAATCTACATTCATTTTTTCTCGAAAATATGTACTATGAATATTACTAAGTCAGGAGTGTTTTAAAACCTCATACCCGACCAATTGTCCAAATTACCCAATTTCTTGGATAACAACAGAGCTACATTGTACACACTTATTCTTCGTGATTATTTTTGTTTTTTCTTTGTTATTGTTGTAACTCGCAAATATGTTTTATGTGTGTAATTAAATTCAGTCCTTCGGGTATAGTACGTGACATGTGGTCCATTTAACGAGAGTGGACGTTCATGTACGCTATGGGCAATGGCAAAAACAGCTACAGTACCCTCGACCGCTGTCACATGATTCTAGCTCTACTCATCTAACTTAATCGGAGAATTGATGCCGTAGGCTTGGAATTCAAGTCAACCGAGACTTTAGCAAAATACCGCGCATGAATAATCTTGATTTAACTCTATCTCCCTCTCTCTCTCTCTCTCTCTCTCTCTCTCTATATCTATCTATCTATCTATCTATCTATCTCTCACTCTTTTTCTTTCTTTCTTTTTATTTTTTCATTGTGTACAATTAAAACATATTAGCGTTATCAATTCCACGCGCTCAACCCGTCTCACTATTTTTCTCCTACTTTCTTTCTTATAATATTTTTTCTATGTAGCATGTCCTTTTTCTTACCTTTCTTTCTTTATAATAAAAACAGAATTATCTATTATTTAGCTGATGTGAAATAAGAAATAAGAATTCGGTGGATAAGTAGCACCAGATGATCATGATTTACATTTTTGTATTTAATATTGGACAATTTCGACGGTCTCATTTTTAATCAGGGGGTGTCGCAAGATGATAACTGTCACACAATTAAGGGACACGAGTATAATAATAATAATAATAATAATAATAATAATAATAATAATAATAAAGTAGCAAAACGAGAATACAAAACTATACACGACTGGGTTGGGAAGGTGATCCACTGGGAGTTATACAAAAAATTAAATTTTAACCATACAACAAAATGGTATATGTATAAACCAGAATCTGTTCTTGATAATGAAACGCATAAAATTCTCTGGGACTTTGAAATAAAAACGGATCACCTTATCCCAGCAAGAAGACCAGATCTAGTGTTGATAAACAAAAAAGAAAGAACTTGTCAACTGGTGGATTTTGCAGTGCCAGCAGACCACAGGGTGAAGCTAAAGGAAAATGAAAAAATGGACAAATATCTGGATCTTGCCAGAGAACTGAAAAAGTTATGGAACATGAAAGTGAAAGTGATACCAATTGTAGTTGGTGCACTTGGAACAGTCCCAAAAGGATTAGAAAAGGGTTTGGAAAGTTTAGAAATCAGAGGAAGGATTGAAACCATTCAGAACTGCACTGCTGCAACCTGCCAGAATACTCAGAAGAGTCCTGGAGACCTGAGGAGACTTGCTGTCACTCAGACTCCAGTGAAAGATCATCAACTAATGCTGATGTGAAAACTCAAAAGGAGTAAAATAAAAATAATAATCTTATTATAATGGAGATTGTGTGTTTTTCTGTCTGTAACCGAAACTATATTACTACTCATGTCATAATTCCCTTAATTATTTACGTCAAATTCTCCATGATTTCATTCTTTTAAACCTTCAGTTATTAATAAAATTGTCTTACATTATTAATACTGTTGACCATATCTACGTACTAATGACATGCAATTGTATTTATATATACAACAAAATAGCGGTTTACAGTTTAAACGAGAAGGCTA
>CM042148.1:54032749-54042749 GCA_023376005.1 Doryteuthis pealeii | reverse complement strand
AATGTACAAACTGTGTCGAATCATAGATGAATATTCAGAATAGTTATATAGTTATTTATAAAGTATATTTTACTTTTGGTGTAAGGTCGGAAGTATGGGACACCCAGTGAGAATCGAACTCATTTCAATGGTCTATTAATCCAGCTAACCATTACAACATGTGACATGCCCAGAATGAATATCTAAAATAATTCTTTACTAAGTTTACTTTAGTTTTGGCATTATGTCGGAATTGTGGCACACCCAGTGAGAATCGAACTCAGTAACAATGGTCTATTAATATGGCTTTCTAACAATTTTATCACGCATACACTAATATATATATATATATATATATATATATATATATATAACCGTTGCTCAACATGCCACCGCTTGCATATATATATATATATATATATATATATATATATATGTATGTATGTATGTATGTGTGTTTTGTGTGTGTGTGTGTGTTAGATTTATAGATATACAGAGAAAGGGAGGTAGATTTAAAGATTATTTCATAGCAATGCATATGAACATGAACACACACACACAAAGATATATATATATATATATATATATATATATATATATATATATATATATATATATATATATGGACTGAATGAAGATGTCAGATCTGAATTCCACGGAGATCAACGACAAAGAATAAATAAACCAAGAGGTCACACCTGCAACATGCAAACCGAGTTCAAATCCCGACTGAGGCTATTTACGTTTGATTCGTCGCTAATGCCCTCGTGGAAAGACAATAACCTATCTTTCCCCCAACACCGCCAGCTATGGGTAAATAATAGGGAAGACTAGACTCTCTAACCTTGTTGGTAGACAAGACCAGTCTAAGAGAAGAACAAATTCTGAATTTAAAAGAAGTCAGATCAACTATTGCAGAATAGTTCAATATATAGCAGAAGTGACGACACTTATAAGAAATAAGAATTCTGCGGATAAGCAACACCAGATAATCACTTCTCATTCGCATTTCATCTTTGATGATTTGGACGGTCTCCTTTTTAACCAGAGGCTGTTGCAAGATGATAACTAATAAGGAACATGAGTATTAATATATAGATTTTAAGAAAACCTAAAAGGTTGAACCATGCTGTGAATCGGATAGTTCACTGACAATGTCTTTAGTTGAAACATTGGTCAAGGTCAGCTAAGATAAAAGTGCAAAACCAACTCAGACTAAAAAAATCGTCAGCGGGTTGCGTAGACAATTGTCGAAAAAGAACGAAAGAAATAAAAGAAAGAATATTCTTTTCTTGTCATCGGCTTATCAAAGTATCAATAATTTATTTATAACATTTAGTATAATAAAAGTTATGTAAAGTTTCTGTTATAAATAGTATTTTTTATAAAGTTTGGAAACCCAATTTAAAAATCAGGAAATATATATACAGTGGTACCTCTACTTACGAGTTTAATTCGTTCAGCTCGTAACCCTATTTACTCGTATATGAAATCAATTTTTCCAATTTAAATAAAATGAAATGCCATTAATCCATTCCACCCCTTAAAACATACGCTAATTCTTTTTGTTACGTATTTTTAATAAGAAAACTAGCACTGTATTGTATAAGAACTCATTAAAATAGAATGCAATGAATTATATGCTGTAATGTTTTAATGTTTATTTTTTAATGAATTATATTTTTCTTTGGTGTAATAGAATTGGAAACCTAAATGTTTTCCGAGAACGTATTAACATAAGCCTATCTGAAGCTCGCTCATACCTTAAATTCTTGTTCTCAACTCATAGCGAAAAATCGACCGAGTCACAACTCATGACTCGGAAAACTCGTCAATTGAGACAGGTATCCCTTATAAGTCAACTGTATGTTTTCTTTTCAATTTAAAAGTATTGCTGTGTTTTATTATATCCCCAAACTTATAAGATGTTTTTATATAAATATCTTTTTCTCTTGGATTATGTGAAACGTGACCAGATGTTAGTTGGCAAGATTTTTACATTGAGTAATAACAATGAACTGCTTAAGGAAGTTAATAGAAAAATGGAACTCTTTTATAAATGAAATCAAAGAAAGATATTGAAATATACTAGGGATTTCAATAACTCCGTAAATTTTTTATCAAGGGTTTCCAGCCTTTTGTAGCAGACTGTATAGTAAACATTAACTATACTATCATTAATTAATCGTTACATACACCTCCTGTCTGTGAGGCTCAGAATACGCTGACTGTACTCTCTCCAGAGGGATAAGACTCCTCCCCACAAAAAGTGCTGTCATTGGTATGACACTAAACTGAATCCAAAAATGATGGCATAGTTCGGAGATCTGGGAAATGTCATGCACCCCTTTATTACTTTACTCGGAGATCAATTCTAACCTGGAGTGGTAGTATCTGTTAGGATTATATATATATATATATATATATATATATAATATATATATATATATATCTGTGTGTGTGTGTGTGTGTGTGTGTGTGTGTGTAAAGATAAAAAGAATAGATTTTTTTCTGAAAACATAATACATTTTGCGGACCTTCTTTTTTTATAAAATATTGAATTTTCTCCCGTTTGGAACCAGAACAACATTATATATATATATATATATATATATATATATATATATATATATATATATAATCTAACAGATACTACCACTCCGGTTATATATATATATATATATATATATATATATATATATATATATATATATAGAGAGAGAGAGAGAGAGAGAGAGAGAGAGAAAGTAGCCTGGATTCGATAGAATTGTATAGGAATACGGGAAACCATAATCGTTGACTCAGTACTTTTATTAGTTACTTGAAACCATATAACCGTGTGGGTACAATGACTATTAAAATAGAAATAATTACTTTTATTCTCTAGGCGGAGGTGCTGACGTATAGTTGGAAACGCCGGGGCCAGGCTTACTTCATTTGTTTTACCATATCGTAGCCGAACCTTTTAAGTCTTTGCATACTAAATTTTCCCCACGGCTGTACCAAATTTTCTTGGTATTCCATTCAACTGGCTCCCCATTGCAAAAGATCAAATACCAGTCTCTAGGTAGAAAAAAGAAAAAAAAAGATGACAGGGCTGTTCAAATTGTGAGTTTTCTGTGTTATGGTAGGAAAGCGGTGGTTGGAGAGACGCTGTGAGCGGTTCGAGTAGGCAAAGAGTTCGAAAATATAGTTCATAATAATCTAAGTTATTCGGTTTCTTTTGTTTAACAATATATTTATTTATTTGTTTATTTTTACACTGTGTTTATTTAAAGGAACAAATGGAAACATTTTTATCGTTAAAAACAAATGCAACGCGTTTTGTGCATAACAAAAATGGCCCCAATGGAGAGAAAAAATGTTAAATTTTTCATGCATTATCAATGTTTAAATCTCTTTTTTTTCAGGTGCTAAATGCATTAAAATGATGAATAAATCGAACAAAAATCAAAATATCGATATTGTTTAGAATATTTATTTTAGAACAAATATTGGTGTAATTTCTTTTAAAATGTGTTTTTCGACCTGCCTATGAATTACTAAAAGCAAAAATGAATACACGAATAAAATAAATAGATAAACAAAATTAAATAAAATAGAATAAAATGAAAATAAACTTAAAATGAAATAAAATGGAAAAAAAATGAAAAAAAAGGATACGATTTTATTCTTTATACTAAAAGGAATTATAAATGAACTTTATTTAAAAACTTCTGAAACATTAATTCTAGTTCATAAGGAAAATAGAAGTGAAAAAAGAAATTTAAAAATCCTTAAATCATGTTAATGTTTGTCTGAAAGCATAAAATATTAAAACCGTAAGTTATGTTTTTGATGTACTTAGTTACCTTTTCTTAAAATATTTGAACTCTGAATAAACTTGGACTTTTCTTTTGGGGAAAAAACAGACTTTTATTTCTTTTACGAAAATGTAAAACCAAAGTCGGCGGAGTGGCCTATCGTCAGTATCAGCCGGGCAGCGAGGGAGTCTATAACCCTTTCGCTAGAGTTAAACCAGTTTTTGCGTCTGAGGGAGAGCGCCACACCTACCGTCAGCTCCTTCCACTTTACCACACAGATCCAAGCTATGCTACTCATGCACGTGGTTCCTATGCGGATGCTCTATGTATGCGTCTATAATTTTACCAAAATAATATCTTATGAAATATTTAATATATTTATTTATATCATCATGATCATCATGATCAGGATCATGATTATCATGACCAGGATCAAGTTGATGATCCTCATCATGCTCATGATGATGATAACCATCATCATCATCAACATCAACATCCAGGCGTGTCGACAGCAAGGATTCCCCTTCTTATCCCCCATCTGTCCCTATCGGCAATAGCTCTTGGTAAAATTCTTCTAAACGACACCCAGCATCCGCATGTAAGACATGATAATTCAATTAAAATCGTTAATCAAAATTTAAAAAAAGATTGAAATTAAATCAATTTCTTACCAAAACAGCATTCGTAGAAAAATAAGTTAAAAAGTGTTACTTTGACTAACGAGTGTCCTAACTTAGGATTTTTCCAAGTGACAAGCGATCGATTTTTTGTTTTGTGTTGAGAGCTAAAATTTGAGGTACGAGCGAGCTTTAGATACGCTTATGTTAATAATCCCACTAAAACCATTTAAGTTTCCAAATCTATCACTCCAAAGAAAATATTATTTATAAAAAAATAAACTTTAAAACATAATTCATTATATTCTATTCCATTATATTCTTATACAATAAACTGCGATTTTCCTTATTTAAAAAAAAACGTAACAAAAGAATTAGGATGTTTTCATGGGTGGAATAGATTAATGGCATTTCAGTTGAAAGTTGATTTGATATACGAGGAAATTGAGTTACGAGCTGAACGAATTAAACTCGTAAGTCAAGGTACCACTGTAGTTCTGTTCTCCCTTGGGTTCAGCTTAAGATAGAGAGAACAATCCTTTTAAGATGAATTAAGAATTAATTTGATATACGAGGAAATTAGGTTACGAGTGGAACGAATTAAACTCGTAAGTCAAGGTATCACTGTAGTCCTGTTATCCCTTGGGTTCAGGTTAAGACAGAAAGAACAATCCTTTTAAGATGAATTAAGAATTGATTCTCATTTTAACATTGATTTTACGTCAGAAAGTTACCTGATAACATTACAATCAGTAATGCTAAACAAGTTTCTAATGTTGTATTAAATTCACAGTCTGTAAAATTGTTTGTTTGCTATTGGCTTTTGTTCACCTTGAAAAAACAAAGCAATTTTAAGAACAGCAGGTAGAGTAAGCAATGTGTGTCAGACTAAGGAAAGTTTAGTGAATTCTATTAAGTTTAGTGAATTCTATTAAATGCAAAATAATCCAAAGAACACTTCCTTTGCCGCTTTCTGCTAAAAAAGAAAAAAACTAAAATACATAAACTATTCTCTTTCAGACTTAATGGGAAAATATTTATTGATTATGAAGAAAAAGAATGTTAGTTTGCGTGTAAAAGCGCACAGTTTAGTATAATAGTTAGCAAAATATTATTAGTGACTTCGATTCTCATTGGGAACCTGATTGATCTGGTTTTGTACGACAACTCAGCTAAAACTCCAGTTTTATGTCGCATGCAACGTCAGGCCCTTCTAGTAATATATATATATATATATATATATATATATATATATATATATATATATATGTGTGTGTGTGTGTGTGTGTGTGTGTGTGTGTGTGTGAGGAAAAGTTTAAATAAGTTGAGTGGTAAGTTTATTGGCTGACGCTGCAGTGTTTCGATCAATTAATTAGATCATCTTCAGGGCATTTGTTGGTATATGGAAGGTGATAAAAATTTTTATCACAGAATAACGAGAGAAGCAAGTAATAGTCCTTGTTTATCAGTCTGTTCAAAATTTGAAGTCTGAAGAAAGGACGCTGAAAAAAGTGGACAGTTTGAAATATGACGTCAAATATTCTCTTTTACGGTTTAAGTATGAGAGTGTGTGAGTGTGTGTATCGAAAAAAGGCATTGTGCATTTTTAAAAAGTGTTTTGTGTGTGTAGTTGCGCATATATATATATATATATATATATATATATATATATATATATATATATATATATCTTGAGTCTGGTTCTCAGTGTATATATTATATTGGTATATTGGTATATATGTTATGTATATACAAATGTCTATAATATATATAATTTGTGATTTAGTGTGAAGCTGGGGGTGAAATATTTAAGAAACTCAGTTTGTGGGATGTTAAGTTTCGTTTTACTACATTCTAATATTTCAGAGACTTGACTCACCTTCTTCAGAGGAATGTAGACTAACTGTTTTGTGTTATCAAAATTATTGTAATATAATCAAACTGTAAGACCGACCCACGTGCGGTCGATATTGCGAGGGTCCTCATGTCAGTGAGGTAGGGCCAGTGTTGCTTTTTAAACCGTCGAGAGATAGGCCTGGAAACGGTTTGCACATTCTCTCCTGATGAGCCCATGCGTTTGTAAACATCTTTTGTTTTTTCATTATATCATATTCATACTGTCGGATTAATTTCCATTTTATTTTCACACACACACACACACACACACACACACACATATATATATATATATATATATATATATATATATATATATATATATCGCAGACAGACATGTTTCGATCAGTACCAGAACGTGATCACTCTACACGGCAGCGAGAAATTATGTTATGATCACACGGTAGTATTCTGTGGTCCTATGCCAGTTACGGTACTTGATAAGATGACTTAGTTCCGTGACTACCATATGTGTGTTCAGCTAGTCGCTCAGTCAATGCCTTCTGCGCCCACGCCGTGTACCTTTGATCCGTAGAACTAGGATCGATGCAATTAGGTCGGAGCGTCTTTGTGACGGGTCTGAAGATCAGTGGAAATGCGCTGCCGTTAACAATAACAACGGTTTTATTATTATATAGAACGGAGGGAAATATGTTTTGAACAGTTGGTCGGAGAGAAAAGACACAGTGAGGAATTTTGTTCTATGCTAAGTAGCATTGAGTAATATAGAAAATGTTGACTCGACTGCGTCAGTTCTTTTATCAGAGTTTTTCTTTGCAGCAAGGTCGATTTCTTCGAGTGGCAAAGATTTCTTATTTCACCAATTTCAGTGGTTCTTCCCTCTGGCTCTCTGGTTTGGCTGCCTTTGTAACAATTCAGAACGTCTTTTTATAGATAAAATGTAGCTATTCTGCAATCGTTAACTACTACGCCCCAACTTCAAAAATAAGTCTACCCCTTGATTTCTGACAGCTTTGATAAACATACCACCTTAGTGGCTTGCAGTAACCTTTGGCCGTATAAATAAAACCCAATAAATGGAATCCAGATTTATACAATATTTTGATTTTCCTATTTTGACAAGACCATTTTTTGTAACTATCAAAACAAATTTTGTCGGAATCAGCCGAAAAAAGAGAGTCTGTCCCCTTTTCGCTTGTGCTAGACCAAGGTGATTGTTTTGCTTAGGTGGAGCGTCAAACCTACTGTTAGCTTGCAGATGTTCACCGCACAGACCAGATTACCCATTATCATATATAATGTAAGTAAAGTCGGTAGAGTGGGCTATTGTCGTTAGCACCTGGGTAGTGAGGAAGTCTATCCCCTTTTCACTACCGCTAAACGAGGGAGATTATTTTTGAGTCTGAGGTTGAGCGCCAAACCTACCATCAGCTCTCCACTTTACCGCACTGATCCAAGCTGAGCTACTTTTGCGCTGAGTTTGCAAAGACTCGTTTCGAACCCGGAACCTTGCGATTCCTATGTGAATGCTCTACAACTGAGCTAAACCGGCCTTTACTACTCTTCAGTAGTCTCTCCTATTTAGTAACACTGGCTGTTAAATGATAATGAAACCCTTTAACTAATTCTTCTCATTCCTATACCTGTAACGTTCGGCTTACTTCCAATAATGCATGGCCTGCTAGGAAAATTGTTGTTAAATACCGCTTGATTCCCTTGATGCTGTGAGTTCAATGTATGTAACTACCCAACCCCTCCGCTACAAGTTCATATCTGGATGAAGCTGTTTGCGTTTCATATAGTTCCAATAACCCTGGGAAAGGTAGCATCCAGCTATTCTCCATCCAGCTAAAGGCAAAAAATAGGGCGGAGTGAGCTTGATTAGGTAACCAGTCTAGGAGAAGGAATACTAAATTCAAACCGTTTAAGAAATTTATCAAATCTTGCTTGTGTGGAGGGGTTGCAAATACCACAAGTTGTATGTGACATGTTCAAAATGTTAAGCTAAGTACAGAGGGTTTGAATTAAAAGTTTTCCTTCTCTTAGATTGGTTGCCTTACAAAGGATAAAGAACCCAGTCTGTCCTACTATTTACCCATAGTTGGGAGAGAGAAGATAATTTTTTGTTCCATGTATAGTAATGACAAAAATAGTAATAGTTAAGTGATAGGGAATGGTACTTAGAATTTACTAGAAAATTATGACAAAGGTCTAGCTCAGTCGGTAGGGCATCCGCCTAGGAACCACGAAGCTTCCGAGTCTGTCACCTACTCAGTGCATGAGTAGAAAATCGTGAATCTGTGCGGTAAAGTGTGGAGCTGAAGAAAGGTGTGGCACTCAATCTCAGATGCAAAAACAATCTCCGTGAAAAGGAGATAGACTTCCTCGCTGTCCGACTGATACCGATAATAGTCCACTCCACCGACTTATATTATATATGATATTTACTTAGTTCTTTTTTATTGATATTGTTATGATTCTGGTCGCCATTTTAGATGTTTAGATCTCCAAATTTTTCGTACATCTTATACCAAAGATAATCCAACAGTTATTGTTAAAGCGATTTTGCTGTTGCAGCCTTCGGTTTTCTTCAGGTGTATATTGTATTACGTTTTGGGAATGAACTGGAAAGACTTAATAAAAGTTACCCCTATCATGCACAGCGGAATAAGAGCAATTTAGTTCGATCGATTGAGTAAATTTCAGTTTCAAATTAAAAGCGACTGAGTACAATAGACAACTCAAGAAGACAAGAGTATACACCGGTCGAAATTGTATGGCTACTAACAAGAATATGCATCTCCTGATATAAGTATTTAAGTTTTAATGTAATGTTTTAAAGTATTCTTTTAAACCAATTGTCACCTACCTGGACTACTGTCATCGTCTTGGTTAATATCTTATAATAATGAAGATTCGGTGTCTGTCTGTAACCGAAACTACGTCATTGCTAACGTCACAATACCCTCAGAAATTGCGTAAGTTTATCAATTAGTATTTAATTTATAGTCAAAATTATTAATACATAGAATTGGTTTTATTTATTAAAGATGCCTCTATAAAAATCTGAGTTAGATTTGCCTCAAAACTGCCTATGTTATTAGTGCGTTTAAAATCCTGCAATGTGTCTTACATATCACTAAAAAATAAAGGTTTACATAATATACGATGTGGTTAATTTGCATACTGGTTTTAACAAAATCAGGTTTAATAAATAATCACTTGGTGTTATTGATCTTAATATTATTGTTTTATTCTCAAACGTGTTAAAATCAATCATATGAATAATTTTATATAGAAACCAATTAAAATATAATTACAATAAGTGTTATCTTTTTATATGCATTCTTATCTAATTTTATTAGTTTTTCTAATTTAGTATATTTCATTACATTAAAACTTAAATACTTACACCCAGCGGAGGGTGATATTCTTGCTAATTCAATCAATCCTTATAAGTTCAGTGAAGAATTCTGACCAATCAGTGCTGAGAAAGGCGTTAAAGATTTGTGGAGACTTGCAGTCACTTAATCATCAACAATAACCACCAGACATTCAATTGGAACATTTTGAAAGAATTAATGAAATAGAATCAATGAAAAAATTAAAAAGAAAAAATGATACAAAGAAAAATTAGAGAAAAAGTAGGAATAAAGCTTTTAATGCGACAAAACTTAAGAATTCTACTTTCTCGAGAGAATGAGAGAAAGGAAAAACAAAACAAACATTTAAGAAAAACAACTA
>CM042148.1:54005249-54020249 GCA_023376005.1 Doryteuthis pealeii | reverse complement strand
AGAAGATAATATCGGGTAAGTCTGAAATATAGAATTATTCTAAACGGAACAATATTGCTTAGTTAGAACTAAGAAGGGGGCGGTTTCGCTCATTTGGTAGAGCATTAACCTATGAATCGCAAGGTTCCGAGAACGATATAGGTCCTCGCCAACTCAGTGCATGAGTAGCAAAAGATTGGGTAATCTGATCTTTGAAATAAAGTATCTGGTAACAGACGGTAGGTGTGGCGCTCCAGTCCAGCAAAACAACATCCCTGGTCTAGCGCCAGCGAAAAAGGAGGGACATTCCTTCGCTGTTCGGCTGATATTGACAATAGGCCACTCCGCAGACTTTATTACTAGAACTAAGAATTCGAAGAAAGATAGAACAATTAGAATCTTAAATCGATTCAACTCCGCAGTATGTATTGGTGGATTGCGTCATGCGCTAGTCTTATTCTTGCATCCATTCCGTTATACTGTGTCAGTTATATCGTTTTGTTGTGTAGCTCTCTTGTTATCTGTCTCTATCGGGTGTCTTCATCTTCTATCTTCCATCGGGTGTATTTTCTTCTTATCGGCGTTCTTACGGAATGGGCGAGTCTCTGATTTGGAGGCGTTTCCCTCTACGGCTTTCACCATATTATTCTTATTAGAATACAGTGTCATTTTCTTGTGCTCACATTCTTTTATTTCCCTGATAAATTTTTAACCAGTACACGGATGGGGGAGAACCAAATACGGAAAAACACGTCTGCCCAAAAGGGTCACTGGCATCAAGTCTACAAAATTATAATTCTACTTTGCCAGCATCACATTGTCTCGGGATTCTCTTGAGTCAATGAGAGTTCTGTTTCAAATGAACCTTAGGTGACACTTTCTCAATCAAATTCTATGACCGGCCTTACTGTGTTTTTCCAGTTTAACGTTATTCCAAACTATTCTACATTACTTGCTAAAAATGATAGGCTATGCCTATCCAGTATGTGCCAGTTTTCCTTGGACAACGTTCATTGTTGAGAACTATTTCACGTATAAATCTTGGAAATTTGTTATTTATTAGATTAATGTAAACAATTAATTTGGCTATAAATACGAGAAAAATTGGAAAAATATTGATTCTTGTTACTAGCCCTGGTATTTATTACATGTTATAATGTGTAATAAATACCAGGGGTAGTAACAGAGTTTCGGTGGCTTAAAGTGATTCTCGGTGGCTTAAAGCGTGTTTTATGGCTGGAAGCGGTACTAATACCCCTACCGCCAACAGCAGCTTCTGGTCACTGATCAGGGCAAAAATGAATGAATAACGTCCATTCATCTACAGGGTAACATTATAAATGTAGTTTGTGATTTTCTTAGAAATTGGATGTCGAATCTTTTGACAGATAGAAAAAAAGCGTTTTGTTTTGATGTTTACAATAATTGTAACTATGAATATTATTATTATTATTATTATTATTATTATTATCATTATTATTATTATTATTATTATTATTATTATTATTACTTGTTTGTTTTTGGTTTTTACTCAGAATGACGAAGTCAGTTTATATCAAACGACTACCAACTTCATAGAGATAGAAAAGGGCGGGAAAGAAGATTCGGTTTGGCGACACAAAGATTCAAAATGTTTTAAAAGATAAAAAACAAAAAAACACCAGCAACAATAAAAAAAAGACCAAAACAAAAAGCAACAAACAATTCAACAAAGTGAATATTCGAGACAATGCTCGTTATTACAGCACTTGGAAAGAATCAGCTGTAGGCAAACGAATCAATTCGTGATAGGAAAGAAATATAATAGAAACAACAACGTAGAAGGAGGTGCAATCCCAGAAGAACTTAAAGCAGGAAATGGCTGCCTCAAAGAAAGAAAACAATAGACAAATTCAAAAACGGTTCTTGATTTTGCATTGTGTTATTATTTCTTACTTCATTTTTCGTCTACTCCTGAACTGCACCACCATATATATATATATATATATATATATATATATATATATATATATGTGTGTGTGTGTGTGTGTGTGTGTGTGTGTCTGTGTGTGTGTGTGTCTGTGTGTGTGTCTATGTGTGGAAAGAGGATTGGAATGAATCCGACAGAATGTGGTGGAGATGTGAGGAACAAAAGAACAAAACTCAGACAAAAGTGTGTAGGATATATTTCGCTAGAGCGTTGAGCTCGGCATCATCAGTCGTTTTAATGAATTATCAGGTTATCATACAAGTGTTTATATAGAAGGCGTAGTGTGACGGGAGGAGGTGAATAGGAGAGGAGGTCAAGTGCGTGGGTAAGCGTTAGTGAGGAGAGGTTTTGAATGATCAAGCAGGAATCATTGGCGTGGAAGTGAAGGAAATCAGAAGGGGAGAGAGATAGAGAAGATAGTGAGCAGGGAGAAAGTAGAGAGATATATTGTAAAAGAAACAGGTTAGGGGTAGAGGTGGGTGGCGTTCTTGGAGAGAAATTTGATCAAAGCAGCAGCAAAAGGGGAGTAATAACAGGGGAGGGGTTGGATAGGGGAGGGTTAGGGCAGAGTAGAGGGAAGAGGTCAGAAGAGGAAGTTTGGTTAATTGTAGGGGATTGGGGAAAGTAGTTAGGTGAAAAGGAGAGGTAGAGATAAGGAGGGACATTTTTGAAACATAGGTAAAAAGGGGAGAAAGTCAAAATTTTTTTACCCATTTTCAATATTAATTTTGATTTTATGTTCATGTGTGTTAGTTTTTGCGACAGATAAATCCAGGTTAAAAAATCCGGGTCTTAGGTTTATAGTTTCAGTGTGGGCTATTATAGCTGATTAGCATAGGCATCTAAGTCTTTTTCTGTGTATTGGTTTGATAAGTGAAATATTGCTGAAATGAAATGTATGGTTGTAGTCAGCCGTGTGGTTGAATAGGGCGTTCAGGTTATCATTTGTTCTTATCGATCTCTTATGCTCATAGATGCGTTTGGTGAGGCCGCGTTGGGTTTCTCCGATGTAACGTTTGTTGCAGTCGTTGCATGGGATGGTATATATGCCGGCTTTGGGAGTGTCAGGGGTTTTGGGTGCATTTGTGAGCGTGGAGTAGTTGGTGAGGTCCTTGATTGTTTGGGAATTAGTCTGTATGATCTTAATTCCTAGGGCAGTTAGTTTGTCATAGAGTGGTTTGTTTTGTGTATTGGTGGGTAGGGTTAGCTGTCTATGGGGGATTGGGGTGTGTGGTAGTAGTGGTGGTGTTTTTTAGTTTGGTGTTTGAGTGTATTTTGATATATATATATATATAATTTATATATGATTCTTGTGTTGAGTATAAATTCATTGAATGTCAGAACCCCTCAGACGTTTTAGTGTATTTGTCCCAAAATGTCAAAACAAAGGTAATGTTGTCACTAAGCTTCCAGAAAACCACCGGCTATGGCGCGTGTGAAAAACTATAATGGAACGAGATAATGACACTCGGTATTACAACCTCATTGTAGTACCCACAAGTAAAGATAACGGTATAGAATCAATTAATAATGGTAATAAAAAAATCTTTATAGACCACAAGTTATTGAGTGTTCAATAAACTAGAGAAGAGTTGAAGCATAACTTAAGGATACCTTCTTAGACGGTTTATTTATGTAATTTACTACAAGAGCACATGCAATCACATCCGGGTATTGGAGTGTACCCTATAAGTATATGACATTAGGCGTAGCAAACCGGAAATGATAGAAACGGCTTTTGAAAAAGTCTCTTTGGAAAAGAGTCTTCATTGTAGTCTGGCATGCCACGTTATTCAATATATATATATATATATATATATATATAATAATTATAATATATATATATATATATATATATATATCATAGGAAGATAAATTAAGGTCGGTAATGAAAAAGGTTTTTCAAACATTCTACGTTGGTATGATCAAGGCGATTTAGTTTAAATCTTTGAACCAAGGAAAACAACGAAGCGAATTAAGCATTGGGTTTGCTTGTTAAATCATATGGTTGAAATGTTCGTTGTAGAAGGAATAGGACAAAGCGATACAAATAGGGAGAGAGAGAGAGAGAGAGAGAGAGAGAGAGAGAGAGAGAGATAGAGAGAGAGAGAGGGGGGACAGGAAGAGAGAGTGAGCGGTTGGTAGGTTGTTCTATAATTCAAGACATAATTTTAAAAAAAAGGTAGCTAAAGAGATCTGGAAAAAGAAAGACAGAGAGAAGGAGATGTATGGTTCGAGACAAAATTAAAGAAATGGTAGCTAAAGAGATCTGTGTGGTGGAGAGGAGATATAGATAGAGACAGAAACCCATAGATAAAGATAGTCCTAAAGGGGGGAAGAAAAGTTCAAAATCGATAAGAATGAGAGAGAGAGAGAGAGAGAGAGAGAGAGAGAGAGAGAGAGAGAGAGAGAGAGAGAGAGAGAAGAGAGAGAGAGAGATGGGGGAGAGATAGATAGATAGAAAGGAGTCAATAACTCGAGACAATGAAAAAAATGTTGCGAGAGAAAAATGTAGATAGAGAGAAAGGAGAGAAAGAGTTCAGAGAAAATGTCTATTTCTGAGAGGATATATATATATATATATATATATATATATATATATATATATATATATAGAGAGAGAGAGAGAGAGAGAGAGAGAAGAAACCATCAAATCGATAAAGTTAGGATTTTGATTAAAGATTTTCTAGACAGGCCTTGAACATTTTGAATGACTAGAGTCATGCGATCTTACTTTCTCAACTTGTCTACCATTTTTACTTTGTACCATACAAAAAGGGCGTAGAAAAGTTAATGAGCAAGTTTAAACTAAAAAGCTAAAGTGCGACTCTCTGTTAGTCTGCGCACGCGCACTAAACATTGATTGTTTGATTTTAACAGCATGTCAAACCTTGTAGAGTTATTTTATAACCAGTGGTTAGGGAATTTCTTTCATTGTACATTTATATTTACATTTTTGGTATAGCTTTTATACACATTCATATGATATTAAATATTCTTGTCTGATGCAAATAATTTGCAAGACGTTGTATGATTTCAGATGTTTCTATCTAATACTAATAACTATATGTTTTAAGTAATTAGTTCTATTTAATAATAGTCATTTGTTTACACATGGTTTCAAGTAACTACTAATCATTAGTAAAAAATTATAGTTCCGAAGTAACTATTCTTAACACAAATAATTTACAGTCATGTGGCATCAAGTATTGCTATCGAATATGAATAATTTTTATACACATTTATTTGACCTATTGATTTGACCTGCGAATAATGGTAATAAAGGAGTACTGCACACTTCCTAGATCTCCTAAACTGTAACCGTGCTATTAGATGCGATTTAGTGTCATAGTTTAGTGTCATACACAGGACAATCCTTTATTTGGTGTGGTTTTACTTCTTATGATAAAGCTAATATTTTTGAGAGCCACAGGACAAGAACAAAATTTACGAGTAATAAAATCAGACATGCTTTTCACGAGGCGTGCGTTTCTTCCTCTTGATTCGGGTCTAAAATTCTAGAATATTCTAATTCTCTAGAATTTTCCACAATATCTTTCATATATTAACGGTCAAAGAGCCGCACGTGGCTTGTGAGCAGTGGCCTGGCCACTCCTGACATATTACTTATTGTAAGCCTTACTTATTATCGTTTATTTTTTACCTGGTATATTTTATGTTTTAGTTGGTATCAAATACCTTTTTACCTAGTATCAAATACCTTTTATACATCAACCTTTATCTTTTACTTTTTACCTGGTATCAAATATTTTTATCTGATATAAAATATATTTTACCTGGTATCAAATACCTTTTACACATCGGCTTTTATCTTTTACTTTTTCTTTATTGATGTATTCATTCACAGTAGATAAAAAGTTTTAAGAAATTCATCTGATGTAATAATCCGCTTTCCATATTCCCGGCATCACAGTCTCGAAGACTATAGATTTCCTGCGCCCCGGAGTGTTTATTTTTAGATTCCTTAAAGAAAGCCTGGGTAAGATATGTATTTACAGCGTACCACACGTGTACGGGTCAGGCACAAGGCCCTATTAATGTGGGACCACCCACGAACCGAAGCTCATGGAAGGCGGGTGCAAAATACTTTAATCCAAGAAGGGCGCCTCAGAATAAACCCAGTCCTGCCTCTTTGAATTGAGGAGGCAGGTGTTGCCTGGGGAGGGGGATGGCCCCTGGGATCAACCTTGTTAACTTCTGTGGTCCAGGGCCGAAAATGTATGGAGACCCTGTGTTGCCCAAACAACAGGGCCTTCTCTCTTCTCTCTCTCTCTCTCTGTGCCTCACCGTCGTGATTTGAAGAAAGGTTGAACCAATATGTTCGGCTGCAGTTCAACAGCAGGAGTTACTAGACTGCGCTTAAAACACTAAACTGCCTAACGGAGTTCAAGTCATGTTTTTTATCAGGGTTTTCTGCCTTAGCCTTTCCCTCTCCAGAGGATACCCACAAGGCAGCAGAAGGGGATGTCTTAGTTCGATTCATACCTTTCTCAAGAGTATTCATGCCAGGTGAAATGCAAGCACCCTTGTCCAGGATTTGAACTCGTCTTGTCATGCCCATTTCCTATGACGGTAAACATTAAACCAAGCGCCTCCAGAATACAGATCGCCCTGTCGGCTGGGCCAGTAGAATACACCCCCAATGGAACCACCTGTTGTCCGTGGGTGGCGACCCATGCTGCTTAAGGACGATATCCTGAGCAATCCATGACATGCAACTCCACTTAGGCCCTTACTTGGTCAAGTCGGGTGGTCAGAAAGACCCCCTCCGATCAATCGGCTGGTCACGCTAAGACCTAGAATCTATATGATTATCCTGACCCTATAGTAATTATGACAACCCCATTACTTTTTATCATATATGTACTAGAAGGTGGTGGCTGAGGATGTTAGTGTCCTGTGTATGACGACAAACTGCATCTAGTGGTTAGGTTTCAATTCTGGAGCTTTGGGGAATGTGGGGTACTCTTTCATCTCCATTAATCCCTGGTCCACTCTAACCGGAGTGGTAGTATCTGTTAGGATCCAATCTATGAGTTAAGTAGGGTTTATAAAAATGCATTTAAGAACTAGGTTTTAAAAATACTCAACCAGAATGAATAAAACAAAACGTCTTCGGCTTAAAATAACCCAAATGTTGACATGCCGTAAAATCCAATCAACCAACCAACATAGAGATACGTATTACTTATTTTTCTTTGCTCTATATAATTCTCTCCATTTTACTAATTATCGTTCAGAATCTTAAAAGCTTTTTTTTACTGGAATTCGTGAAAATTTAGACCTTATCTATGACTTAATCAAACCACTAGAACGAAAGAAAAAAAAAAGCCCAAAATCTGGGTAAGAAAAATCAAGAATGAATAAATAAAGTAGATAAAAAGAAGCTTCCTTTGGATTTTTTCAATATTTAGTCCACATAACACATACATCAATCGTGTTGCTACCTTCTTCTTTTCTATTCTCATTATCAATTTTGTTCTCTTATCACGAATAAAAAAAATAGTATCTCAAACTTTAAGTTAGTTGTAGGCGCGTGGTGTAATGGTTGCCGTCGTGGGAAATGGACACGGCGAGAAGAGTTCAAATCCTGGACGAGGCTATTTGCATTGCATATAGTGCTAATACTCTTGGGAAACGAATCCAACTATTCTCTCTCCAGCTATGAGTAAATAGTAGGGCCGACTGAGCTCTTTGTTCTTGGTTAGGCAACCAGTCTAGGAGAAGGAAAACTCTAAATTCAAACTAAATGGGCTCTTGTCTCGTTAGCCAAAACTGCTTTGAGAGCTCCTCCTCCTCTTCCTCCTCCTCCTCCTCCTCAATACGACCAGATGGAAGATAAAAGACGAAGACGGCAGAGGCAGATGTTACATTGTCACTGGTGTCCTAAAATAAGATACATTAGCACAATATACACTTATAATATGCCTAGATTAAATACTTGGGACCTCATTAGATCTCATAAAAGAAAAGGGTGTCACGCTTAAAACAAAACAAAACAAGAAGCAGGCGATATCCCGGATAGACTATTACAGATTCGGATTACGCAGATGATCTAGTTCTTCTCCCGAATACATCTGCACAAGCCTAATCACTGCCTCATAGCCTAGAAAAGATGATAAGATGTATTGGCCTTTATGTGAACTCAGATAAAGTGGAGTTCATATGTTTCAAACAAGTTGAATGCATTTCCACACTAGATGGTGAGCCTCTGAAATTAGTAAACCAGTTCATATACCTAGGTATGATCATAGGGAAATCTAATATCTCTGATAGGGTAAAGCGAAAATTCTTCCAAACTGTAACCGTATCAGTGCTATTGTACGGCGGAACCACTTAAACTCTAACGGAGCGCTGGAGAAAAAGATAGATGGGAGCAACACAAGAATGCTACGAATGTTTACCGTCATAGGAAATGAGCATGACAATACGAGTTCAAATCCTGGACAAGGGTGCTTGCATTTCACCTGGCACGAATACTCTTGAGAAAGGTATGAATCGAACTAAGACATCCCCTTCTGCTGCCTTGTGTCTTGTACACATCGTGGAAGCAAGCACCCAACAAAAAAGCAGCAAAAATCTACTATCAATCAGCTCTGAGCGGATTATGGATGCTGCGCGCAGGATTTCCCCAGGTCGATCACCGATAGGAATGGTTGGAGAGAGAGAGAGAGAAAGATAGAGAGAGAGAGAGAGAGAGAGAGAGAGAGAGAGAGAGAGAGAGAGAGAGCGTTATGGATATATGTGATGCCATCGGAACATGATGATGAGGATGATGATGATGATGATGATGATGCTTGTGAAATCAGTTAATGGATATCTGGTATATCTCACTAAGAAACTGCAATAATTGCTATGATTACTGTCAAAGACTGATTTATTTAGTCTATCAAATTGTCGGTTGAAAATTTCCTCCTTCTCCGTCCTGAGTTTTTATTTGAATTATTTTTTAATAAATAGGAAAGGACGACATCTTTAAGAAAAGAAATGGACATATTTTATATTGTTTTCTTTCGCTTGCTGGTAAAACATTTTTATTTATTTGTGTCGCTTTTTTTATTTATAATTAGACACAATTATTTATTATTACTTTACACAACTGCCGGTATCAAATGATATCTCCTGTCAGAGACACCCACGATCAGTTCAGCAAATATTTCAGAAAAAAATAAAAAATAATAATAAATAAATAAAAAATAGATAAAATAAAAACATCCACGCACAATTAACTTTATTTCCATTGAATTAAACAAATCGTCGCGGAAATGTGGTTTTCTCGTTTAAAATAAAATTAATAAATTAACAAACAAATAAACAAAAAGAAACATTTAATGAGCAATATCAGATATGTAATGGACACCATCAAACATAATAGAATATTTTTTCCTAAATTAAGTTTTAAGGATATCATCATCATCATCATCATCATCATCATCATCGTCAGCAGCAGCAGCAGAAGCAGAAGCAGCATTAACATCACCAAGGCGTGCCGATAGCACGGATTTCCTTCTTTCCTTCTTTCTTTCTTTCTTTCTTTCTTTCTCTTTCTCTCTCTTCCCCCCTCTCTCTCTCTCTCTCTCTCCCTCTCCCTCTCTCTTCGTCTAGGCAACCAGTGTGGTAGAAGGCAGACTCTGAATTTAAACAAGATTCACCTTGTGTCTGGCACACTGGACTCTAGGTACCATAAACAATGTTGTTTACGGTACCTATTGTTCTCAGTTTTAGTTTATCTGTGAGACTCGGTCGTTAACCATTACACTATGAAAAGGTGACCAAATAAGACCCTAAACTGTGAGGTTACAATTGGATCTCTATTCTTTTTATGAGAGAGCAATCTTCTACTCACTTTCTGGGATTAGCTAGCTGGTATCTGACTTTCTTCTGTAGTACGCAGTCTGTAGTTATCTTCATGGCTTCTTCTAACTGGTCTTTTGTTGACTGGTCTAGTTCTTCAAGATGCTCGTCTGATTATGCCAAAGTTGTCATTAGTTCTTAGAGACAACGCAAGATATATTTTGTTGGGATCACATTTTTATTAACTTCAGAACCTGAACTTTTTCAACCGTGCGGGGAGCGAAGCGGGTCCCTGCTTACATTAGGACCACTAATGTCTTGACTGTTTTTAAGCTAACTGAACCTTCCATTCCCACTGATTTCGTAACTTGAAAGCAGGTTTCATAAAAGGTTATCTCGCATCCATCACCTAACACTTCAGATTTTGAATTTCAACAATACTTGTATTCAAAATCTGTTTCTACACTAACCGTCTAAAAAGAAACGACAGTTCCTATCAATATATAACAGTATGCAGATAGATTGTTTGAAAAATAATGAGAAACTATCCAGAAAGTTAGGATGAAAAATATATCAATAGGGACAAACAAAATCTTCATCTAATACAAAAAAGTAAAAGTGTCGTTTGAAGTACGAAAAATCAAAGTGAGGAGTATTGAATTACACGTTGTGGTGGAAATACGTTTTGGCTAAGTGATCTCTACATGAGAAGAAGACGGAGAGAAATTTGATGATCGAGGAAGAAGAGAAAAAGTTAAGGATTAAGAAGAGTAAGACTTGACAATAATTTCTTTAGATTTAGCTAAGGGTGACGAATTTTAGGCCCCTAATGAAACTCAAACTCGTCCCTCAGCAGTAATTGATCTGTGAGATTTGCTTGTTAACCAATACACCACGGAAAAATCGCCAAACAGGACCCTAGACGGTGAAGTTGTATTACAGCTATAAATATAGGCTGGGTAGTTGTGTGTTGCGTTTCTACATAAAAAGCCAAGAAATAGGTGCGTTTGAAACAAAGATTGAGAAACGATCCAATAAGATATGATGAAAAAGTATATCAATTGTGAAAGATGTTGTATTCCTTGTTTTATATGTTTTCTATTTATTTTTTAAAACAAAACCCCTGTTGGTCTCTATCGATATTATCCGGTTTGGTATTTTATAAAAATATGAAAGGAAAAACAAAAAAAAACAACATTTATATAATACAAAAGCCGGAAACGCTGTTTGAAGTCCGAAAAAAGAAATTGGAGAGTATTAAATTACACGTTGTAGAGGGAATAAGTTTTGGCTAAGTAGTATCTAAAGAAGAAGAAGAAGAAGAAGAAGAAGAAGAAGAAGAAGAAGAAGAAGAAGACAACGAAAAAAAGAATGCGAATATATCGAAAGAAGGAATACCCTCCACTCCGCCTTTTTTCCTCCATTTGCCTTTTAGTGCAGAAAAAACATATTGATTGTCGAAGTTTACAAAAACGAAATTTTAGGTCATAGCACATTTCGGTATTAAATTATGAATAATTTCTCTTCTGAAAAAAAAGAAGAAGAAAAGATTAGCTTGGTAGATAAGGATAAAAGGTAAAATGGGAAGCGGTAGAGTAGTGGTAATGTACGTGGACTGCAATAAATAAAAAGCTGAAACCTTACCGACGCATAATGGGTTCAGATGTTGTCGTTGCTAAAATAAAAAAATTAAAAGTGATCATTTCACTGCGTGAATTTACTGTCATATATTCTGAAAGTTATTAGTTTTATTCTTATTTGAAAAATTCATTGCATAACCTTGATAGCAATATCTCATCTACTGAAAGCGATTTAAACCTAACCATTGGTCAAATATGGACTTCTCCAATGGTGTCCTACACATAGACACAACAGTGTTGGCCAACCAGCAAAATTTTTTACATTTATCAGGACTGTTTGGACTCTGGGTGGCGTCGAGAGAACTTACCAAGAACAATGACTGAGAGAGTCTAGAGAATCCAGTCTGTCAAGTTGCTTTGATGATGAGATCTATCGAGAAGATCAGGTTAAGTATATTAAAAAATGTTTATATTTAAAAAACTGGTATTAGCTTAAAAGCCGCCTTATCGGGTAGCAATTAAACTTGTATTAAACTTGAACAATATTTTTAAAACATCGTCGCAAAAAAATCACGTAAAAAATTGTCGAATAACAATCACAATAATTAAAACTTGTGAATCCAAAATTTCAGGATTTCTGGTCCGGATTCGACCTGGAAAGTTTTTAATTTGTTCATTGAGTCGGTGTGATTTCAAAATTATATGACATGTTGGGCTACAGCCTTTATGAATAAAGTTGAAAATGAAACACATTGACACACTGACATTTGCATTATATATATATATATATATATATATATATATATATATATATATATATATATAATGTATATATATATATATATACGAACAAATCATAATACTGACTCTTTAAAATAAAAACAAAAACGTATGCGTTGCAAAACAACGAATGCTCATCGAGACTGAATCATAACCTTCATGGGTTATTTAATGCTTTTCCATGGGTATTTGTCCGAAAGGGAAGCTATGAGGACTCCCTCTCGTTTGAATAAGTATTTTAAATGTCTGGAGGACTATTTTGAAAAAAAAAAGAAAATGTTTCATTACTTTTTCATCTAGCTTCAGAATCGAACATTTCTGAACCCACCTCGTATTTGTTTAATAGACCCTACCTATGATAGCATAGATTACTTAGGTAGCTGGTAGTATCTAAAATGGGATTAGATAAAAAATAGAAAATTTTTTTTATTTATTTATTCTGTTGAATTCCTTATATCTTCTGGTGAAAGGCAGGGACATAATTACGGATCTTGGTTTCGGATTTTTTTTTCTTGTACATTATATTTTTTTGGGGGGGAGAGGTTGATTTTATTTTTATTTTAAAAATCCTGAATTCCATTAACTTTGTTTTTATGTATTTTAGTCTCTGGACACGTAACGGGGAAAGACATTGGTTACATACCGTTTTGTCTATTTCGGTTTTGCCAACAAACCTGGTTGAGAATGGACGCCACGGAACTGACTTTGCATTTGTGTTCAATCTCAAATTGATAATACGTCTTACTCCTATTTTTTATTCAATTAACTATACCTTATCAAGTCTTTTAGAGTTTGTGCATATTTTTCTTTCTGTCTCTTCCCAACGGAAATGCACACACAGGAACGCATGCGCACAAAGTACACACGGATACATATACACACGCATTCAAAGGTTTAAAGGGTTTTTTTTCTGACAAACTGAAAGAAAAGAAAAATAAATGGAAAAATAGAGAAAAGGTGAAAAGGGAAAATAGTAAAAAAAAAAAAAAAGACAAAAAAGTAGAAAAAGAAGAAAAAGAAGACAAATTAAAGAAAAGAAGAAAAGCGATACTAAAAGATTTATTGATAAAAAGAAAGTGATGGAAATGAGAGAGATAAAGATGAGAGAAACATTTACAGAAGAAAAGGAAAGAAGTAAGAAAGGAAATAAGAAATAAAGGAATAGAAGTAGGAAGATGGAAAGAAAGAGAAAAGGAATGGAAGGGATAGAAAAAAAAGAGAAGAAAAAAAGGGAGAAAAGTAAATAAAATAAAAGAGATATCAAAAATATATTTCTTTAAAATACAGTAATAGAAAAGGGAGACAAAAGAAAGAAAGAAAGTAGAAGTATGAGAAGAAAGAACTAAGAAAGGAAAGAAAGGAAAGAGAAAGAAAGAAGAAATAAAGGGACGTAGGAAAAGTATGAGAAGAGAATGAAATAACTAATGAAGTAAAGATAGAAAGAAGAAAGAAAAACCACGAGAAGAGAGGCTTAAGAAAGAAAGAAAAGAAAACAGAGAAAGAAAGAAAGGGACAGAGAAAAGAAGGAAGTGAGACTTTTTTTAAAAAATGAATTGAAAAAGAAGGAATAGAGAAAGAAAGAAAGAAAAAAGATGGAAAGAAAAATACAAAAGAAAGAAAAAGAATCAAAGAGAAAAAAAAAGCGACGACGAAAGAAAGAAACGAATAAGATAAAAATAAATAAATATGACAGAAAGAAAAAGAAGCGGTCAAAAAGAAAGAAAGAAAGAAAGAAAGAAAGAAATGAAAAGGGTAGAGAGAAAGAAATACGAAAGAAAGAAAGAAAGAAAAAGAATCAAAGAGAAGAAGCGGTGACGAAAGAAATAAAGAAATACAAAAGAAAGAAAACGACCAAATAGAAAGAAGCGGAGAAGAAAGAAAGAAAGAAAGAAAGAAAGAAAAAAGATGGAGAGAAAGAAATACGACAGAGTGAAGATAAATCGAAGTGAAGAAAAAAGAAAGAAAGAAATAAAAAAAAGAACAAAATGACGAAATAAAATAAACAAACAAATAAATCAAAAAACTAGAAAAAATTAGAAAAAATTAAATGAATAAATGATGTCAGATGTTTTGTAAAACCTAATCATCTAGAAATGTCTTCATGGTACTTTATAGTAACATTTTCTTTTCTTTTTTCCCAATGCACTCGTACATATAAAGCACTTTTTTATCATAAGAAACTTGGTAGACTCGTTATAATAGAAATAAAAAATGAATATATATTTGTCTGTTAAAACAGATCAATATTTCCAAAGGCATCTGGAGTATAATTGATAAAGTTTATTGGCACATGCAAATAAATAAATAAATACATAAAAATGGCCTTGTGCCAGACTTTTTATCAGAATATCAATTGAAATTTGGCTGAGATTTGAGTATCTGACTTACAACAAAGATATCAATAATTGCCTTTCTAGTGTCTACAATGGTTTTCAACCTTTTTATACCTATGGCCCCCTTTCATTCTATTTTACTCCAGTGCACACGCCATAGCCATTCGATATTTAAAAATTCATATTGTATTTTTATAATTAAACATTATTAGGAATTGCATAAAAAATTGCTAAAATATTTAGTTGACTATATTCATTGACCAAATACCCAAAGATTGAAAGTAATATGTCAATTTTAAGCGGGGTAAAGGTGGTCGTTGTTTAGATTTTACGGCATGTCAACGTTTCGGTTGTTTTATGCGGATGAATTTTTATTCATTCTTGATGTGTATTCAATTTTTTTCTTTAAACTTAATTTTTCTTTAAAGACATTCTTTATCTATTTAACCCATAGATTGGACTCAAACATGTAGTAACACTCCGGAATTGGAAATAATGACGATAAAGTTGTATTTCACCCCCGCCCCAGAGCTCTCAAATTGGA
>CM042148.1:53942749-54000249 GCA_023376005.1 Doryteuthis pealeii | reverse complement strand
ATCTATTGAAACATGAAATGTGGTTAAACGATCAAGTAGTAGTGATAGTAAGTAGGAGCGGAACTCACAGAAAATAAATTAAAGGATATGGGAACTGGGAGGAAGAAAATTGATCGTTTGAACGCATAGGTATCTACTCGATCGTTATCACCAAGAATATATATATATATATATATATATATATTATATATATGCTTAATATATATATGCTTAATATATATATATATATATATATATATATATATATGTGTGTGTGTGTGTGTCTGTGTGTGTGTGTGTATGTGTGTGTGCGCGTGTATGCGTGTGTGTGTGTGTGTGTGTTATAAGAGTAGAATTCCCTTTCTTAAACAGGTTAGACTACCGGTTCGGTGGTAGAGGACTGACGACAAATCGGTCGAGTTTTGACCACGGCCTGACGCAGCTTGCAAGTCTAGCTGCACTGATTAGCCGTGATACGGCGAAACAGCCCTGTATGTGGATGAATGTATATAAAATATTATTCATGATAAGGACCATTCAAAGCGGAGTTCATCTGTAGTGATACAGGTCATCCACGTGGGAGCTCGATGTACATTGATCAGTTGTGTAAATGGACAGAGCAATATAACTGAACAAATGAAGGAAATACTTTAAATTTGCTTCATTTAATAATTTATTTCAACTGTAACAAGCTTTGTTCGCTGCAATATCTTCAGACACGGAGTAAAAATGGGAACAGTACCCACATTTCGAACCATGTCTAAAGATACTGTAACGAGCTAAGCTTGTTACATTTGAAATAAATATTACAAATAAATTATTACATGACGTAAATTTAAAGGCTTTTCCTTCATATATAAATCTCTCTCTCTCTCTCTTTATATATATATATATATATATATATATATATATATATATATATATATATATTAGGAGAATTCTTTTAAAAAATCGAGTCGTTAAATATATAGTTGAAAATAAAGTGAGTCCCATCGTGGTGTAATGGTTAGCATGCTAGTCTCACAGACCCATTAGGATTTCAATTCTCGATGTTTCTCTGAAAACCTTTGTACGCTTCTAATCGACCTCTCTAATTAACAACGCTAAGATATGAATTACCTCGTTAAAATCAAGGAAATCATTTGGCTTAATTGTTAATATAAGAAACTATTAACGCGAGCAACGTTGTAATTTTCAACTTGTTTTGAATGTTATCTGCTTAGGTTAGGTGCATTTATTAATTATTTAAAATATCTAAAACATCATTTTCCCAAACTACGATATATTCATTGTGGGCTTTCTTATTTTTCTGATTAAGACATTAATCATTAATATCAGCCAACGATATATTAATCGACTTCGAAAACGAAAGGTATTTAATGTTTATTTTTGATAAAGCAAACCCCGATGCCGATAAATACGTTACTCTCTCTCTCTCTCTCTCTCTCTCTCTCTCTCTCAATATATATATATATATATATATATATATATATATATATATATATATATGAAGGAAGAAATGGATATAAAATTCGACAACGAAAATATGTATAAAGTTTTTGAAAAGACAAGAAAATATGTCAAAAATTGACATTTAGAAAACCGACGCTAAACATTTCGGTTTTAATTAAACCATTAACAGGCCTCAGCAGGGCTCATAATCATAAATCATACGAAAAGAAATGTGTGGAACAAACAAAAGTTTGTAAGCCTCTGTTAATGATATTTAAAGGCTCCACTTTCGAGTGTTGAGAGGAGCCTTTAAACATCATAAACAAAGGATCGCAAGATTTTGCTTATTCCACAGTTTTCTTTACATATGATTTATGATTATTAGTCCAGCTGAGGCCTGTTGATGGTTTAATTAAAACCAAAACGCTTGAGCGTCGGCTTTTTGAATGTCAATCTTTGACATATTTTCTTGTTTTCTTTTCAAAAACTTTATACATATCATATATATATATATATATATATATATATATATATATATATGGGTGGTATATATATATATAAGTAGACACCACTCAATATCATTCATAGTGCATTTATATCTAAGTTCAGGTAGCGTGGATATGGAATCAACTTGGCGAGAAACTGTTAATTAAAGGACCAAACTTATATAACTCAACCGCTGACTCAAATTCCCCACTAGGTCTGAAGATCGCGTAGGCAAGAAACTGTCAGTATGCAGGTGCCGTTAACTCCATGTACACGCCACCTTCACTTATATATATATATATGTGTGTGTGTGTGTCTGTCTGTTTGTCTGTGTATGTATGTATGTGTGAATTTGTGTTTATGCGCACGCGTATGTGTGTGTGTGTAAATAGGGAAAATAATAAATAAATGTGACATTCGAATGATATCCGTTTTTTTCAAATGATACCAGAAAATTTTATAAGTTTGATTTGCGTTATAAAATTTTTCTCTTGTATCATTTAAAAAATAAATCTGTCTATGTCCTCAGGTGATATTTAAATGTTCTGATGTCCAGACACACACACACACACACACACACACACACACACACACACACACATATATATATATATATATATATATATACACACACACACACACACACACACATATATATATATATATATATATATATATATATATATATATATATATATATATATATATATATATAGAGAGAGAGAGAGAGAGAGAGAGAGATAGATAGATAGATGGATGGTTTGGAATCGTATAGGCGAGAAACTGCCAGTAACCAAGTGCCGTTGACTTCATGTCCACGCTACCCTATGTTTATTTGATAATCGAAATGTTTTAAACGTCGACTAATTTTCAAATATTAATAAATCATCATGTAACTGTTTTAGTCGTAGGAAATGGAATCGGTGACTTGAGTTCAAATCATGGAAAAGATCGTTTGTGTTTTACTTCGTTGTAATGCCCTTGTCAAAGACATGAATCAATCCAGTTGTAAAATTGAGTAAACAGTTCGGCAGACTGGATTATTTAGCCTTGTTAAGGCAACCATTCAAGGAGAAGGAAAACTCTGAATTTAAAACAGCTGTACTTTTCTTAACAACAGACAGTGTGCCACATCCTGCTCGTGGTGGAGGGGGGGGGGTTAAAAATACATACTTTACAAAACAGCAGTCTGTTGAAATGGTCGACATTGTCAGCTTTTCTGAGGAATTATGATTATGTGTATGAAAATAGCCGAGTCAACAATTTATTTTGTAGCTGCCCGGAACGTACGGTCCTAAATGGTTGGATTTGCTTAGGGAATATTGAAGATATGCAATATTCTAATCGGATGAGACTTTGGATGTGGAATGGTTGGATTAGAATTTGTCTTAGAGACTTTCGGAAAAACAATGATATTCACCTGTTCATAATCTGATGATAAAAGTCGTCTCTGCACCCCCTCTCTCTCTTCCAGTTGTTGGTAAAATAAACTACGAATTCAAAACCAGGAGATGGGGGTTGTGGGGGTAGTCCCTAAGTTCGACATTATCTTCAAAACTCGTCCTGGCAACTCCGGCAAACTCATACGACGACACTGGCGCCGGGTCTTTCGTGTAACCCTTGCTGAGATATGACCGCAAGTCCACTATCTCGCGAGATACGGACTCAGATCCATGATCTCGTGAGATTAACAGACGTCATGTATGGACGGGTTTTATTTTCTAAAAAGCTCTCGGAATGAAACAATATTCGTCGGTATTAATCGGATCAGTTTTTGAATATGAAATTTGGAATTTAACCCCATCCCCACAAAAACAACAACAAAACAAACATTGATTTATGGATTTTTAGAAAACAATGATTTTCAGCGGTTATATTCAGATAAAAGGCATGAATCTCTTTTCCTTCTTTCTAAAGGTAGAATAGTATAAACGACTGGGCTCAGTTGTCCTTTTCCTAGACTGGATGCCTACCAAATTTATAAACATACAGTCTAGGAAAAGGATAAATAGATCAAGAACTATGAATTGGAGTCCCTGAAAACTTCCTTCGCCCTGGAACTCCTACAACTGTTGTCAATTTGTATTAGATCTTTTCTTTCATTCTGACAATGTCAAGGGAAGATCTGCTGTTGATGTAGGTAAAATGTGACACACGGTTACAAGTATGAGGCATCCAGCGAGGTTTGAACACACTATTCAGTTGTAATTAATCTGCGAGACTGGCCTGCTAACAATTACGCGAAAATGGGATGCCCTAGAGAAGATTTGCTGTATGGGCAACTTACCTCGGTCTGTTCCGAGGGCCATGCGTAGATCCATGTTATCACGCTACTAATGGATCATCAGGGGACAATTTCGAGCATATTATAGCCTGGGCACAGCCGGTTTTCTCGCTGGACGGGGTTGAGTGGGATTAAATCGAGAGGACGATAGGAGACAGGATGGGATAACTTTTTTCCCCTTAAGTCTCTTATTTGGGCTGCGACATGTTTTCTGGTAGCAACTCGGTTGAATGAGATGCATAACATTCTTTAGAACTTTGAGATATAGACAGATCATCTAGGAGACCAGACCTAGTTCTAATTTACAAGAAAAAGAGAACTTGTCATCTCATGGATTTTCCAGTCCCAGCGAAGCACAGCGTGAAAATGAAGTTAAAAGTAAAGTTAGACAAATACATGAACCTGGCCAGAGAACAGAAAAAAAAATGTGGACCATGAAGATAAAGGTTGCCAATTGTAATTGAAGAACTTGGAACGGTCCCCAAGAGTTTGGAAAATAGTCTGGGGGAATCGGAATTCAGAGGAAGAATCGAAACAACAGCATTTGTAAGATCGGCTAGAATATTCAGAAGAGTCTTGGAGACATTGGAAGACTTGCTTTCACTCAGACGTCAGTGAACCACCGGTGACAGATTTTAGTTATGCTCGCTAGACAGGCCGAGAATTGCAAACAGATTTGATATCAGTTATTTACAGACAAATATATTTTCGTGCTTATTGCAGTTGAAAAGTTTAGTGTTCAAGGTCTTAAAACTTTGTGCATATATATATATATATATATATATATATATATATATATATATATATAATATAAACTCAATCAAATTTGTTCGAAGCCAGCAATTCATAGGAATGTGTCCTGTGAGACTGACTGACTATTGTTGGATAGTCTTCTACTTAGAATCGGTGATACCGGGTTTTGTGTTCTATTCTTCTAATGACTGGTTCTCTTATCAGTTTTCTTTTGTCTTGGGTGTCTTCTTCATTGAGGTTGGTTATGGATTCCATCTTTGCTATTTTTAATCAGAAACACGGATACATATTTTGTGTGCACATAATTTATTCAATTCCCCGATACCATATTAACCACGCACACGCGGGAGAATCACCAGCAGCAGAGACGAAAAACGTCGGGCGCTTGCTTAACAGTCTTACTTTATCACGGTCGCCTGGTCACGTGACTCCATAAGCCAATGAGAGAGTCCTGCTTCGTGTGACACTGGGGTTAAAAGATGTCAATTTAAACTCTCCAGTTTGCGGTTGAATTTAAAACCAAAACTACGCGTACTAACAAAAATGATTGGCTAAGCGTAACATTTGGCAACACTAATTCAAAGCATTTCCATTGCTACATAGTAACGTATTTTCTATTCATTCCGATCGGTTTGTGAAGCAATCATGACTGCCTTTCTTTTAAAGTGAACAGAAAGTTAGATTATTTTATGCATTAGTCGTTAAAAGCATTCAGAATCCGTAGGGACTAACTTTTAAAAAGAAGCAGTCGTGATTTTAAACTTAATATCATTGACGGTAATTATCATATCATATGGCCAAAATTGCACACGTTTTTTTAATCCTCTCATGAATTAAAATTCAACAAAAATCGAAAAAAATATATGAAACTTAACGTAATATTTTCTGTATCATGAAGAAAAAGATCTTTTAAAAAATCACATGTAAAGATGATTCTTTTTACACTCTTTAAATCGGAATACATTTATAAATTAAAATCTGTATCCGTCATTTATTTTGTCCTGTTTTCTCCCATTTAAGCAACAACAGGTATTGTAAGTAAACCGAATAAAAAATAGGACTTAAGTAAAAAGTATTTGATGCGGCATTAACTGACCCAAAAAAGGTTGATATGTCGTAAAACAAAAACAAAAAACAATCTTTCTTAAAGATGGGTTCTTTTTAACGTGATCTTTTTCATTGTTATAATCAAGAAACCCATCGAAAATGTTTTTATACGTTGTAAAGGAAAATAATTAGTGACAATTTACAAGTTTAGATTTTTATAAAAGTTTAAAGAAAAAGTGGGAGGTGCTGTCGTGCTGATATTTTGGCCATGCCTATATGATTGATATATTACACACATCTTAAAGGGTAGACGTGAATTTGTCATATAATTTATTAGGCTGTCAATATGTCATTAATTTTAATATACTTTCTCTTGGCAGTGCCCATCTCCTTTCCAAGTATTTAATTACCCAACCCCTTCACCCCGAACATGATGTGACACAAATGGAGTAATGTTTCGAATTTAGAGTTTTCTTTCTCCTAAACTGGTTGTCCTACAAAGGCTAAAGAACATAGTCTAATCTACTATTTACCCATAGCTAGGAGAAAGAACAGATAGATTCATGCCTTTTCGAAGTGAAACGCAAACACCCTCGTCAAGGATTTGACCTCAAGACACATATTCTATTTCCTACAATGATAACCATTACGCTGTGCGCTTTTTACAGTATGTATTGTTTTACATGGTACCATTAACAAGGAATAATCAATGGCCAGATTATCGAATGATTCCTTTAGGATATTGAATGAGGCGTTTGTAGTATAACGGTTATCATCATAGAAAACGGATACGGTGACACAAGTTCAAATCCTGGACGTGGTTGTTTGCATATCACATAGCGCTAATACCCCCGGAAAAGGTATGATTTCAACTATTACCCCTCCAGCTATGGGTAAATAGTAAAACTGAATGGGCTCTTTAATTTTGTTATAGTAACCTATGTAGGAGAAGGAACAAAAACTCAAACCTGTTAAACTTCGCTTATAAAAATTGACCTTGTGCCGCATCCTGTTCGTGCAGAGGGATTGGTTGATACATTTAATGTTTTAGAGGTCCAATTATTCTGATGCTTATTCATAACTATAGGGGAAATGGTTTTAAGACTTTATTAAGGAGGTTTTTGCAAAAATAACGGGATTTGAACGTGGTTTGCCAAATCCATTCTTGAAGGATAGTATTCTACAACAGTGAGATACAGGACAACAGTTGATCTAAAAACGCATTAATCCAAATATAATGAACCTTTACGAACCTTTACACACCTCCAAAGTTGTAAAACAGTCTAAGTGGATTAATCGCAGCTTTATTTCAGCTATCTAACGCGAACCGGTGCCCTAAGTGTAACTTTATTAAACTTTCTTTTGTCTGGATCACTGGTCTCAGGTGGTTTACACTACATGCTATTATTAAGGGTGTAGTATAATGCTTGTTGAGTTCTTTGTGACGACTGTGGAGAGAGAGAGAGAGAGAGAGAGAGAGAGAGAGAGAGAGAGAGAGAGAGAGAGAGAGAGAGAGAGAGATTAGGATTGCACACATGAAGGCCAGACTCTATCGAACCAACATTCAGACTTGTTTAACTAATATTCTGCGACTTCAAGGTGGCCTCGGCTACATCAGGCTCGACCTCCCCGCACATTTCGGGACCATGCCTTTCCTCTGGGTAGATCACCCTCGCCTAAATACTCGCCTTTACAGGTCGTTAAAATCATCGTTTTCTTTCCGTTTCCAGATCTTTGTTCGCTAAAATTACTTAAGGCCACTTTAACCACTTCCAATTCGCGAAGAGCCGGCGTTAAATTCGTCTAGAGATTTTTTTATTGGGTTTCCACTTATCGGTGTGTGGGGTCCAATTATTTTATGTCTTTGTTGATCGCACATTGAAGATTTTATTTTATGCTTGGCCATTTAAAAAATCTCTTTATTACTCCCTTCAGATAATACAACAAGTGGTCACCCATCTAAGTATTGAACAATCTCATCACTTCTTAACATTCGGTAATCTGATAAGAACTGGTACTTCCATCGGGATTTGAAAATAAGTTTGTTACTTTTCTTAGTCTGAAACATAACCCTCAGGTTGCTTACGGTACCTGCTGTTATTAAGTGGTCACCCATCTAAGTGTTGAACAGTTTCGTCATTGCTTAACTTTAGTCAGCTAGTGAGTTGGGGTGCTTCAAGCTAGATTTAATTGTAAGTCAATTGAGTCATTTTACTATTTAATAAGATTTGCTTTGTTTGGCACACAGTTCCCGGTTTGCTTACAGTAACCCTAGTTATTAAGTGGTTACCCATCTAAGTACTGAAGTATTACCAGTGCTTAACTTTGATGATCTGTTTAGTTGTGTTTTTATTGTTTTGTTTTATGGCTTATCAACGCTTTTCGTGAGATTTTATGTCGAATCAAGTCATTTTGATTAACAAAGGACGCAGATTGCGTGCAGTACCTGCTGTTACTTAAGTGGTTGCCCAATTAAGTAATGAACAAGCTCATCGCTGCTTAACTTCGGTGATCCAGTGGAAACCGGTGATTTAAGTGCGATATGACCATAAGGTAATCTGTTTCATTGGTTGGATGGTTGGTTAGATTTTTCGGCATGTCAAACATTGTTGGGTTATTTTATGCCGATGAAGTTTCATTTAATTCCTTCTTTATGGGTATCCAATTCTTTTAAAACTCAATTTTTTAAACACATTTTTAAAAACTTATTTTTTCTATTTAACTCATAGATGGGACTCTAATGGGTACTATCATTCCGGATCAGGGTGGAACTGGTAGTAATGGTGATGAAGAAGAACTTCTCATTTCCCAAAGCTCCAGAATAGGAACTTCCCCATCAGAATTTAGCCATACCCAGGAGACTTAGACCACTAGACACCACCTTCTAGCAAATATTTGATAGAAAGGGTTGGGGCTTGCCATAAGGGCAATAGGCTTGGGATAATCATATAGGTGCTAGGACTTGACGTGATCAGCCGATTGATCTGAGGGGTCCTTTCCAACTACCCTTCTAGGCTTTTTTAGTTTGGCTTAGAGTCTTTAGATTGCTTACATGATGTATTAAGAACTGAACAATCATATCATTGCTTAACTTTGAAATTTTATTGAAAATAATTTCTTTGCTTTCTAATCTCTGTTTAACCAGGCACGCTAGTCTTAGATTGTTATTAAGGGGACACTCATCTAAATCCTGAACAGTTCTTAACTAATCAGTGCTTAACTTTAGTGATCTCTTATGAAATTTGCTTTAAGCTTGAATTGGCCGTAAAGAGTCGTTTTTGTTATTTACTAAGCTTTTTTTTGCACACAGAACTTAGGTTGCTTACAATAATTACATCTAAGTACTGAACAGTCTAATCAGTGCTTAACTTTAGGGATCTGGTGTTTTTAAGTATTTAAACAGGCAGGTAGTTGGTTAACAACGGTGATCTATTGGAGACTTAACAATAAGTTTGTTAGAAAGGTTTTTCTTAGTATGGTACCCTGGACTTTTCACCCTACGTGTTGTTATTAAGTATTCCCCCATCTAAGTACTGAACAGTCTTAACTTCGGTGATCTGGCGGGAAACAGTGCTTTCAGCGTGACTTGAGTGATTATTATTAAGAAAGGTTTCTGATATGAATAATATTTGAGTAGATCATTTGGGATAAGGAATTCATAAAATAGATTTCATTCATGATATAAATGGCCTTTTCTGAACAGAAGATAGTAGATCGGATAGAAATCAGGATTGATAGTGTAGAACCTTTACAAAATGCTAATATATATATATATATATATATATATATATATATATATATATATATATATATATATATGTGTATGGATTACAATGGAAAAAAGTGTGGAGGGAAATGAATAAAAATAAAAATAAAATATAGAAATGGAAAATGAAAAAATAAGAATGAAATATAAATTGAATAAGATGAAATATATAAAATTGAAAATAAAATTAGAAATAAAACAATACGTTAAAATTTGTGAGAAAAAATAGGCCTCTCAAGTTTGTAATAATATAGGGTTATCGCACATTTTCTCCTCGAATCCGTTTCAATGAAGAAAAAAGTGACAATGTCTCCGTAGATCACTGAAATAGACCGTGCCGCGCATTTTACTGATTATTCACATCAGCCAAACAAATGCTCGGTAGATTCTCGGTGCCAAGCAAGAGGAGTATGATGTTGAAAGACCCGAAACTTCCCAGTGACCCATGCATATTGCATCACTGACGACACCTACCAGCGCTCCAAATGTAGTAAGGAGCGTATATTTAACGTGTATATATTAATACTGATATATATATATATATATATATATATATATATATATATATATATATAATACTGATGATATAGTTTGCTGTATTTATAATTACAGAGTGCACTATATCTAAGTGTAGAGAAGACATGATGCGCCATGCAAAAAACTTCGCATCATGTCCCAGAGACTGAACTAATCTTCTCACCATGACTCAAGTCATGATGCGCCACACAACAGAATATAAATAAAAACAAGAACACAAATAATTCATTTGGTTTAGAAATTCCATAGACGAGAAACTCTTATTTCCCAAGTGCCGGTGACATTATGTCTTTTTTGCTAACCTAACCCACACACACACACACACACACACACACACAACACACACAACAAATATATATATAATATATATATATTATATATATATATATATATAGGAATAAGCAGAGATCCTTTATATTTGCAGCTGTATTTGCTATCTTTACTTATTGATATTTACATATATATGTATATATAGAAAAGAAAGTAAGAAAGAAAGAAAAAAAGAAAGACAGAGATAGATTTGTAGACAAATATGAATAAGCAGATATATCTGGTTTATAGGAATGACCAGTCTATTCTAAATATAAATAGATCAAATTCCGATTTCAAATAGATCAAATTGAGATAAATAGAATGAAAGATAGATAGATAGATTAATAGATAGATCAAACTGAGAACAAATTCATATATATATATATATGTCTTCGTGGTAAGGTACATTCCGATGTGATATATAATATATATATATATATATATATTATATATATGATAAAACATGTATACCAGAATTAGGGTGGCAAAGCTATGAAGTCAACGACCCTTGGTAACTGGATATTTCTCGCCTATGTGATTTTCAAATCAATATATATATATATATATATATATATATATATATATATATATATAATATTCATGGGAGTAACGTTAAACTGCGTTTAATGGTGAAGTTCCAATTCTGGATCTATAGGATGTGTTGAGTACCTATTCGTCACCATTACTCACAGTATATTTTAATAATCTATATATTTTAAATTGAGAAAAATAGTTTAAAACGTTGTTTAAACAAAAATTGTGCTTAAATAAAAATAAAAAATTGAATACCCATCAAGAATCAACAAATAAAACCTCTTCAGCTTAAAGTAACCCAACAACGGTTGGCACGTAAAATCCAACTAACCAACCAACCTATATATAGAGAGATAGATGAATATGATTTAACAAGCTGAATAGAATATTTTTAAATTGCTTAGCACATAGAATAAAAAAAACCTTTGTGTGAATATAGATGTGTCTATTTGTATAAAATAACCCTACAAGGGTTGACATGCCGTAAAATCAAACCAACAAGTAAACACACACACAAACACACTTATATATATATATATATATATATATATATATATATATATATATATATACTAGCTAAAGTACCCGATCCATGACCGGACTAAAATGAAATTTGGATCACCAGGGAGTGAGAGAGAAAGTGGAAGACAGTAGTTAGAGAGGGGGTAAGAGGAAAATAATTCTTGAAACTAAAATCATTGAGAATTTGTATATTTCAGGATTTGTATTTTCTGTTTTATAGTTTAAAATTATTTCATATTATTATACAACAAATTTAAAGTATTCGTTTGTATATTTGTTTGTTATTGTTTTAAATTTTTTGTACATGACAACAATTCACATTTAGTTCTTAATTGCATGTTGAGTTTAAAAAGAAGCTGAGAATCGAAAATTTAAATTCTTCGTATTGCAATATCTATTTTTGCTAAAACCTAAGATAGTATTATAGGGACCACCAATTGATCAGTTTAGACCATCTTGAATAAAACGGAAATATTTTGTTATTATTTATAATTAATTGATTTTTCATAGAATTTAAAAAAGCTCTTATCGTAACTTGTTTTTAGCTACGTTAATTTTCAGTTGATTTAACAGTGCAAAAATGAAAACATTGTTTTTCAATCATAATTTTCATTATTTCCGTAAGCTGAAAAAAAGTTAAAAAATCATCAGGAGTTTATTTAATGTTTTTTCTTTCAAATGGAAAAAATTTTTCAAGAAAAAATTCTTAAAAGTTCTTTATTATTTGAGTATTCACGGGTGCTCATTTCCTCGTATAAGTTTATAGTAAATTGATCCCCCATATCGGAACCGCTTGAACGGAACCCAAATTATTTATTTATTTTCCCATTAAACTACCCCCCTAACCCCTACCCCCCCTAGTTAAAATTAAGTTTTATTAAAAAATTATATTAATTACAAAAATCAATTTCATAAAAGTTCAAATGTCACCTATGAAATCTCTATTTAAACATGCCAATTTTTCAGAACTGAAAAGTTGCACTATAAACTCAGCGATGTTTATTGACTTCACAATAAAGAGTAAAATCATAAAACTTAAAATTTAATTTGTAAGGCAAATTCTGAGGAATATTTTAAATTGTATTTTGAATAATAATTTAAATGTTGGTTGTTAGTTGTTTTGTTTTATCAACTTTTCGGGTAATTTACTAACGAATCATGTCATTTTAATAAACAAAGCGCTTACAATTTTTCGTACTTACATATAATTTTTTTTTAAATGTTCCAATAACTGGATATTGTCAGATAAACTTGAAATAAATTTCGTCTTACAAATAATTGACTACTTATCTCCAGTCGGGCCTTCGACTAAAGATAAAACACCGGATTTTGTCCGTATTAGTAACCTTTGTTTTGTTTTTTTTATCGTGTTTTGAGAAAATAATTAGTTAACGAACCAAAAGAAAAACAGTTTCTAAGGAAATTCGTCAATCTTATTGTTATTTTTAACCCTTTAAAACTCTAACAATAAAAATTAATAAATAAATTAAAGAATTAAAAGTCATTTTATTCGAATGAAAATCTTAGTTTAATTTATGTAACCGTACTTACGACGTAAACTGATTTTCATGATACTGTTATTTACGATTAAATACGTAGTATTTTTTTTTTAACTCGCTGTAAAAAAAAAAATCTATAAAAACACATACAAATTACATATTCAGAAAGACTATTTCATCTTATTACTAAAGATATAAATATTTTAAAGATTTGATCCTAAATAGGTAAGAGATTCCGATCTGACTGATATAGACTGCACTGCTTGTATCGCAATAATCATAGGCAGCGTGGCTATCCGAAGCCATTTTTTAATTTTTAACTCGCTGTAAAAAATGATTCAATTGATAAAAACTCACACAAATTACATATTTTGAAAGAGTATTTTCTTATCTTTCTAACGATATAAAAATTATTAAAGATTGGACCATAAATAGGCCATAAATTCGGAGCTGAACGGCTTAGACTGCAAAATTAATTCATTAAAATCAAAACTTCGCTGCTGTTATCGCTTTAACAATAAGCAGGCAGAGACAATATTTTATTATCAGGAGGGGCTGATATACGGACAGTTCCGCAAATTGGGTGATTTTGGATTAATTAATCGATTAAATCCTTTAATCAGTAAAAATCAATAACCAAATTTGGAATTTTTCTTAGTTAGAACGATATCAATGTGTATGCAAGATTTTGAATCTGAGTGACCTCCCGTTTTTTGTTATACGTCGACACGTACATACAAAAATCTCTGTTTTATATATTATATATATATATATATATATATATATATATATATATATATATATATATATATAGAGAGAGAGAGAGAGAGAGAGAGAGAGAGAGAGAGAGAGAGAGAGAGAGAGAGAGAGAAGAAAGAAAGGGGGAATAAAAACATATAAGATTTAATAGACTGAATAAAATATTCTTAAATTATTTATCTCAGAATAAAAAAAAAATTGTGTGAATATAGATGTGTCTATTTGCTTTCTTTTGTCTATGTACACAACTTTAGCTTTTTCGGCTGTATTGCTTTGGATGATAATTTTGTTTTTAAGCGTACTTAATGTCCCTGAAATGTGAAAGCGCCTGATTATACGACACGGTAAATAGTTCCACTCCCGTCTGTCGTCTAAAAGAATCGAATCGATAAGTATTGAATGGAAAAGGATTTTTTTGGGGAAAGAATCTGTGAAGTTTAATTTGCCCGATTAACTATTCATCTAATATATATATTATATATATATATATATATATATATATATATATATATAGTCATGTAGTATGTATATAGTCATGCAGTATGTATATATGCAGATACTATATATATATATTATTTTTGGAACACTTCGTTTTTCAAATTTCTTAATATTGTTAGATTTATTTCCATATTTACTCACATATATATTCATGTATATATTAAATATATATATATATATACACACACACACACACACACACACACACACACACATATATATATATATATATATGTGTGTGTGTGTGTGTGTGTGTATATATATATATATATATATATGATTAAATCTTGTTGATTGAAATTAGGAATATCTATTTTCGTCATGTCTGTAAGAATATAAATTCCTATGTATATATCTGTATATACTGCTATCTCCATGTATTATTATATATAACTGAACACATATCTACATGTGGATATATGTTTTCAATTAAATCTGGTTATTTGTAAATATATATATATATATATATATATATATATATATATATATATATATATATATATATCCTCTAGATATATATGTGTGTGTGCTTGTGTATGTGTGGCGATTTATGTATATGTCAGTATTTCGATTTGTCTCTATCTGTGCCTCAGGTTATTTATATATCTTCCAATCTATCGATCTATCTATTTAACAATCCATTTTTAATTTTCTAATATATAGCTCAGTCTGCTCTGTATCTATTTATGTATCTATATATCTATATATTTATCTCTGGTTATTCATCTATCTATCTATCTATCCATGCATCTATCTCTCCTCCCCCTGTCCCTCTCTCCCCCTGTCCCTCTCCCCCCCTCTCTCTCTATATATATATACATATATACTTATAGTATATATATATATATATATATATATATATATATATATATATATATATATATATATTGCATCAATCTTGTATCAATCTTATTTACAAGTCAAAATACATAATTTGAATAAGTTATAACGATTCAAAGAGAGTATACATTATTTTAGGACACCCTATATATATATATATATATATATATATATATATATATATATATATATATATATATCCCAGTTTTTAATATATATCGCAGTCTGTTCCGTATATATTAATGTATCTATATATATCTATTTATGTATCTATATATCTATCTCAGGTTATTCATATATCTCCCAATCTATCTATATATCTATATTTCTATCTATCAATTTCAGGTTTTTAATATATATCCTAGTCTGTTACGTATCTATTTATGTATCTATATATCTATATATCTATTTTCGGTTCATATATCTCGCAGTCCATTCTTCATCTATCTATCTATCTATCTATCTATCTCTGTTCATATATATCCCGGTTTATTCTTCATCTATCTATCAATCTATCTATCTATCTATCTTATACACTTATAGTGAAGCCTTATGCAATTGCAAGTATTCATAGGCTTCTTTGTATGGAAGGCAAAATGCATCTTTAACAGGATTCAGAAAATGATTTCATAAAGTCTTATATGTGCGAAAATCACCAATTTATTGCTATTGATATTTTCAATAACGAGTGAAATCCGTTTTTGGCGCCTTTTTCCAAAGATAAAGCCAACTGCGCGCTGTTAGGAGTCGATTTAATGTCTGTAAATGTAGCACAGGGAAGCTTTATGAAAAAGGGGAATTTAATTACAATCGAAATGAACCTGTTAAAATAAAATGATTCTTTAACAGTAAACCATGGTGTGAAGGACAGCCAGGTAAGTTTGTAGACCTTCAGGCTTGTACTTCGCATTTTAGTATGCCACAAGAAGTATATGAAATATAGGATAAACAGTAAGATACGCGTTTGATATCGGCTTGTATTTTGCATTTGAAATACGCTGATGGTAGCCATTTATTAAGATCACCTTAGTCTGGCACAAAATAGATTTATGGGATAAACAGTGAGATACGAGTTTGGTATTGTTATGTAGTATGCCAGAAGTATGGGAAACCTAGTGATAATCGAACTAACTAACAATGGTCTACAAATCTAGCTTGTGCTAACCATTACACAACATGCTTGTATTTCACGATTAGATGCGCTGATGGTAGCCATTTATTAAGATCCTACTAGTCTGGAACAAAAAAGAAGTATAGGATAAACAGTGAGATACGCATTTGATATAGTCTTGTATTTTGCATTTTAGACACGCTGATGGTAGAAATTTATTTACATCATCTTAATATGCCAAAAACTAAAAGTATAGGTTAAACAGAAGTATTGGTTATTCACGTTTGTTATAAGTTTGTATTTCGCGTTTTCTATGAACAATTTATCAAGATCACCTTAGTCTGTCATTAAACAGATTTATAGGATAAACAGTGAGATACAAATTTGGAATAGGCTTGGATTTCGCGTTTTAGAGACACTGATTTACTATAACATTTAATTGAATTTTATTGAAATTTAATATAGCTTGGGATTCTATAATAATACTATAAAATATAACTGAATTAAAAAAATTAATATAGTTTGGGAATAAATAAAGATATTATAAAATTTAACTGAATATTATTATAATTTAATTGATACAGTTTAGGATTCAATAATAATAGTATAAAATCGAATATAACCGAAAATCATCATTGACAAATATTACACTTTTTGATTCAATAATAATACTATAACATATAACTTAATGATATCTGAAGAAGAAAAAATATCGTTGTTAGCCAGTCTGCTATACTTTAATCAATATCCTTTTTATTTATTTATTAATATTCGATTTTATCTTAACAGTAATTTGGCTAAAAATGGAGATTTGCCACAAGAATATATTGGAAAAACACCAAGATATCTTAGAATAGAGAAGATATGAAAACGAAAGGATTATAATCTTAACGCTCTCATGAATAAGAGAAACGGAAGAAAAAACATCGCATAATCAAGAAGTTCAAAACGCCGAAGTTTTGAGATTGCTTTAATTTCACTATTCAACGACCCAAATTCTTTATCATATGGCCGTATTTGTCGCATATATATATATATATATATATATATATATATATATATATATATATATATATATATATATATGTTTGTGTGTGTGTGTGTGTGTGTGTGTGTGTGTATTGATAATATAGTTTACTATATCTATAAATAAAGAGTGCTCAATATCGGTGATAGAGCATATGTATTGAAGTTAGGGTAGCGAGACAAATTCTTAGGAGCTTAGTAATTGTCAGTTTCTCGTCTATGCATTGGGACACCAAGTGCTGTTGAATTTATATCTACTCTACCCTAATATATATATATATATATATATATTTGTATATGTATAAGTATTAACTTACCGGTGGGTATAAGAACGATCGTTGGAAGCGCACAATATCCAGAGGTTAAGGTTGAGAAAAAACAAATACAAAGTGCTCAATACAATGTAGAGCATATATATATATATATATATATATATATATATATATATATATATATATATATAAGTAAAGTAAGTAAAGTCGTCGGGGAGGCCTAAAGTCGGTATCAGCCAGTCAGCGAGGGAGACTATACCCTTTTCAATAGCGCTAGACCAAGGAGATTGTTTTTAGCATCTGAGGTGGAGCGCCACACCTACCATCAGCTCCTTACTTTACCGCACAGATCCCTGTGCTACTCATACGCTGAGTTGGCGGGGACCGGTATCGAACTAGGAACCTTGTGGTTTCTAGCCGAACGCTCTACCGACCGCCAAGAGAAAAAACTTTTGGGGTAATATATATATATATATATATATATATATATATATATATATATATATATATATATATATATATATATATATATATATTACCCCAAAAGTTTTTTTCTTGGCGATGAGTTAAGGTCGAAACTAGTGTAGTGAGAAAAATGAATAAAAAAAGGAAAGGAAATATTCCTATTTGTCTTACCATTAAAAAGAAAATTTTTTTAATTAAGGAAACAAGACAATAAAAAAGAACTGTGTTCTTTGTAAACAATATTTGCACCCTCCAACAAGACCAAACCCCAAACAGCTAAAACACAACAAATCTAATTTATGTGGAAACAGAACTCCTAGCAGGTAGACTCAACAGAAAAAAAATTCCAAAATCTCAAGATACGAATTACACTTAAGAGTATCTAGATAAAGAATAAACTTATCTCAACCAACTTCAAGATAGAACTGGACATTTCAATGAGGGTTTTCTATCTGGTATGAAAATATCGAGCAGTTATCTTTGAAATTCACAGAGAACAGTGCCAAATTATGCGTAAAGAATATCTGTAAAAGAAATTCGGAAGCAAAGGTTCTGTGTTACATAATTTGTGGGTAGCCTACAAATTATGTCTGTAAGTGTAGTTATATTTCAAATTTAGTTCGGTGAAATTCAAAATCGGACAGGGTTAAATTATTGGTAGGTAATGGCCTTTAGTTGACCCCAGGCTTCCACCAATGGGAGCGTGTCAGCGCAAATTAAGTTTAGTTAATTAGACTAGACGTAACATTCGTCTGTCCTAAGAAGCCAACTTCTCACCGCGCAGTTGAAAACCTTTTTGGGCTTTGGTGCTTTTTTATAAATAATAAAGAAAAACAATAAAGTATTGCTTAATTATTACAACCAAGAAATAAGCACAGACATCCTGCACAGAAGAAGGAAGAATCAACCCAGAAGAAGATGACCACCGACGAAGCAGAACCAGTAAGAACCATTTCCTTTACTTTTCTCGTCATTGTATACCCGATGTAAAGGAATATATAACACCTGGAAGATATAATAAAAACAAACACAGGCAAATGCAATGAAATTGGGACAGCAATAACATTAAACGAAAAATACCAAAGAACTCAACTGTATAAAAACTGAAAAACAGAAAATTACGGTGTATGGTCAAAACTAAACAACAAAACCTAAAACAATACGGAAGAAAAACTCCTCTAAATAAACATAAACAACCACACCTAAAAAAAAAACAATAAAAGAAGCAAAGATACCAAGGGAATAACTAGCTCATATATCATGCACACATGTGCAGGCATTCTTAAACTAACGAGAAATAAAAAAGCTGGACCCAAAATAAAAACCAGCTTAAACAGAAACACCAACATCGAACTTGCTAATAATCAAATAAGGAAGACTCTACTTCATCAACCAAATCTATTTAAAGACAGTAAAACCCCAATAAAGCTATAAAAAAAACAAGAATCCGTCAAATCAATTCACTTGGGAGGGCGAATACGAAACAATTAACTACAACAATAGAAGCTTTTGAAATTTTGCAAAGCAACTTCAAAAGTCCTGTGGACTTAAAAATGACCCACATGGGTGAGTAGATAATCAAAGCAGGCATAAAATCAATATGAATGTGTTTGGACTACTGAACAAAGGTATCAGTTATTGCCCTCGTCCACTTTACTTCAACAACCCCACACTGAAAAAGGACGGAAAATTATTTTTCAGAAGAATTCGAGTGGGAGGCTAGTTAGAACTATTCGATTATGAACCAAACATTTTGGATTCACGGAAAGAAAAAAACATAACAAAAACAAAACAAAACAAAACACAAAAAAAAACAGCGCAAAACTTAAATGGAAAATCTCAAAGTAGCCAACAACCAATTAAATAACGAGAAATTCAACCCAACATCTAATAAAAAAAGCCTTCCCTATTCACAAACAATTAAACTAAGAAGAATCAGCACATTCAATGACAAATGAAAAATACTAAGCGACAAACTAAAACAGCAGTTCCTGGCAAGAGGATATTAGCTAAATAGCATCCCCCGCATAACGTCTCTTTAACAACACTCTCACACCACTTGCTCAAATAATCAAGAAACGTTGAAACATTTTAAAAGCAACCCGTAACTAAAATATATTTTTCATTAACCAGCCTATCATCGATCAAATAACCTCAGACAAAGGAGCCCCCAATAAAATCAACTAAATTTTGACAACCATGCAGTATTAAGTAAAACATATGCAGCTAACAACTCAAATCAATTAAGTTATTCACAATGTTCACAAATAAAAAAGTCTTTTAAAATTCATCACGTAGAAAATTGCAGAAGCTAAAATGTTATTGATTTACTGGGCTGCCCACGCTGCCAAAAACAATATGTTGAAAAGTCAGAATGGAAATTTTTATTTAGACTAAACAACTATAGACACAGAATGAAATCTATGAATGACAGTAAATTAATACTTTTAGAACTACACTTCCGCTTCAACGGTCACGATTTTAACAGATGCAAAATTCACTATCATAGAAAGAATTGAAAAAAGATATAAAGATAAAACCAATAAATAAAAAAGAAAGAAGACAAATGAATGAAATGTCTACAAACATATATGACATTTGGATTTGATTTTAAATTTAATTACACTGCATTGTAATAAAATTGGGGAGTCACGAAACACCAATATATACAAATAAATCCACCAATGGTCACTCACAGGTAATTTGAAAAGCACTCTTGCCAAACTCTAATGAAAAACTCATTATCCAGGTGCATCCACCACACACACACACACACACACACACATATATATATATATATATATATATATATATATATATATATATATATATATATATATATATATATATAGAGCAATTGAACCAGAAGATGGGTTTCATTCAGAAGATGGATATGCCATGTTAAAAAGAATCGCACGCTGAGTTCAAATTCCGGCTGTTGCATTCTTGTCGAACATATGCCTCAGCATGATTCTCCAGTATCGGTAGGGGACCTGTTTAGGTGAAGAACAATTCTGAATTCACCCCCACTGCCAACCCACCATGGTCCAGCGTAATGCCCATTAATCCCCATATATTTTATGGCTGCACTTTTTGGGAAGTTGGGAGGAAGACCGACTTTTAAGGCAATTTTGGGAATTAAAAATTTTAAAAACAATCTATCTATTCATTTTCCTAATTTGATTAAAGACAAACTCTTGTGTCTTAGTTATCAAATAACAATATTAAAATCCCGAAGAAAGGTTCACATAGGTTTATTACCTTTGATACAAAAATATAAGAAAGAAGAGTCCAACGCGCAGCGTTTCCACAACAGTAATTAATTCTCTGTAGCAACCAGCTACTACTCGGACTCAACTACACGATTGTGTAGCCTGTATTGTTCATGTTTCGTTGGACGAGTCTTATTTTTCCCCTTACAACCCAAACAGAAGATGGCACGGATATATACAACACGAGATACACCCAGAAGACACCATATCTCAATGAAGAAGACAAGAGAGCCCAATTCGGCCAGAATATAAGGTTAAAAAGAAGAAAACGGGGATAGTAATATTAAGTTTCCAAAATTATTACGCCAAAGAAAAATATTATCTATAAAAAATAAACATTCGAACATATTATTGCACATAATTCATAACATTCTATTTTGGGGGGCGTTTTATTTTATTGGGGGGGGGGGTCTGGAACGGGTTAATCAAAGTGTATTTGAATGAGAAAATTGTTTTGATATACGATGAAATTGAATTACGAGCGGAATTAAATTCTTAAGACTGCAATTCCCGGAGTACAAAACACTTAATTCAACAAGACATCAGATATTTTTGCAGCGTTTTTATAATGTCTGGACGGAGTGTATTATTAAGTTAAAAATGACAGGTTTATTTACATACAGGCCGGCAATTCTGTCAAGGATCAGAATCTCTTGAGAAATGGCATAATAAATATTTCTAACGATTTCGCTACGGAATAAAAAGAAAGTATATGATCGGTAAATAACTGTTAATCTACTCAATATGAGAGACAATTTATTCCTTTATAAAAGGAAGTCTTTCGTGCCGTTGGTAAGGAAACCATTGCAAAATTATATTCGATAAAGATCACGTCTAAAAATCTATACATTGATTTACTTAGTAAGCTTAAGTCTAGACTTGTTTGATGTAATTCTACCAAATATATATATATATATATATATATATATATATATATATATATATATATATATATTATGAACATTATGAAAAAACATGATGTTTGTTATGTAATTGCTGACAGTACTGTTTCGACCAAATCGATAAGTTGGTCTTCATCAAAGAGCGACATAAATGGAAGTCTTCCATCTATGTCGCTCTTTGATGAAGACCAACTTATCGATTTGGTCGAAACAGTACTGTCAGCAATTACATAACAAACATCATATGTTTTTTCATAATGTTAAATTTCATACTGTCGGATTAATTTCCATCTATTTTCATATATATATATATATATATATATATATATATATATATATATATATATATATACCGTATTTAACGGTATATAGGACGCACTTTTTTTTCAAAGATTTTGGCTCAAAAGATTGTCCTAAAGCCGAGGTGAATATTATTATTATTATTATTATTATTATTATTATTATTATTATTATTATTATTATTTCCTGCTATTGAGATGTCTTGTATATGCTTATTGCTTGCCTGTACTCCCAAATTGCTTTTATACAGCTATGTTTCTGCTTGTGTAATGCACAGCTTAAATACACTAAAAACTTTTTTTCCTAAATCTGACCTGCTAAAATGGGGTCTTATATGCCCGTACATCTTATATACCGTCAAATACGATATATATATATATATATATATATATATATATATATATATATACTATAAAATAAATTTAAACTACGTATTGCAATTAATCGATAATCAAATTTTAATTTCCTAATTATATATATATATATACAAACATATGTTTAAAATTTTCGATCTATTTAATCCTTAGATGGACAATGAAGGAGTACTCCACACTCCTTCGAGTTTCAGAATTAGAACCTCATCACTAGATTCAGTTTAAGGTCATACCTATTACCCAAACTCAAAAATCTATTTGACCTATAGATGAGACCCTAACAGGTACTACCACTCAGAGTGAGGGTGAACCTGGGCATAATGGCAAAAAAGGGGTACTGTACACTCCCCAGAGTTCCAGAATTAGAACCTCACCACTAGATGCAGGTTAACGTCATACCCAGGACCCTCATTTGATCCAATTCCACGGTCTTATCTTAGTCAGACTATGAACTTTCAGTCAGTTCTCTTATAAAACGTCTTTCAGAGAATTCTAACTCTAATTTTATGCCAAAGATGGCTTCAGCCTGTCAGGTATTTATTGAAATTATTTATGTTTTAGTACCAACGACTGGTCGTGTTCTTGTAGTCATATTAATAACTGTAACTGTCATTCAGATATCACGATTCTTCTGGTAGAACTGCGTACATTTCCTTCTTGTGTCCGCTTCCGAAATAAGTTTGCATGTCTGGCCACTTCTTCGTCTTTAGGCCGCGTGTAAATGGGTGCATTAACAAAAGCCTTTTTCATGACAAAGAAGACGACACGTTTTAGATTTCTGTTGTATCAAAACAAACGTTTTATGATAGTGTAATGAATTATCTGCGAACTGAAAAATCTGTGTACCGTCGGTAAAAGGTCAAATCTTGAATAGCAGAAACGGAAAGACTAGAAGAGAATTCTGTTATTCTTTTATTTCCTTTTAATTATTTTATGTTTCTAAATAATGTTTATTTCACGACCTTTGTTGCCGGTGAACAAATATTGCACTGAATTAAAAAGGCGCTGAGCTAAGTAAAACTTAATTGGATTTGTTTAAAACAGCACACATCATCATCGTATAATTTCCATCTAATTTTTTCTCCACGCGTTTCGTTAAAGTCCAAGGGATGCAGCCATTGAGTAGTACTGACACAGCTACAGGTTGGAAGAATTGATCTTATCAGTGATATCCAATTACTATGTGATCGATAACACTGGCCTGCGATGTTTTCAAGTTCGAATATATAATAGCTGATTGTAAGTCATTCTTTTACGCTGAATCAAAAAAGCATACTTATTTTTTCTAATCAGATCAATTGTTTTAAGATACAAACTCTTACTTGAAATGTATAGAACAGTATTATAACAGTATTATTTGTGACAAGTAGAGTTCACAGACTTTTGAATAAGAGTTATTATTATGTACAACTTGTTGTGAAGTATTCAAGCATATCTTAAAAACCAGATGGTATTTTGGGATTCTGCATAAAATGGCGATCATATATCACTTGGTAAACCTTTGGATTTTTTTAACGCAGGCCAGTGTAATCTATCTATAGCAATTCATGCTTTTCCTATTGACATCGCTTCCTGTAGATCAGATATAACTAGGTATATGAATTGGTCTTCTAATTTCTGAGGCTTGCTGTCCATTGTAGAGATGTCGGCCTACACTAGTATGTCAGTGTGTAGATGTCCACAGGAGGATGTCACTTATAATTTAATTCTTGCTTCTCCAGCAGTGTTCAGCATGTCTTGTTCATCATACTCGGACGGTTAATTGCATTACGCAGCATCCCTGTGTAGTTCCTATCTAGCTTTTTTTTCCAAGCGTTTTGTTAGAGTTCAAGGGGTTAACTATAAGCAATCTTCAACCAGAGCAAACTGATAATTCGTTATGTTTTCGCTGAATCCCTCTTAGCCGAATTAGTGACGTATGTTGCCTCTTTTTATCACTGCATCACACTGCTCATGAAATTGGATGTTGAATTTCAGTACAGCAATCGGCGAAGCATCTATAGTTTGAAAGACTTTGGGAATTAAGAATTATATTACATTTCTTCTCCCCATTCTAGATAGTTCTACGAGAAACAAGAAAAATGCAATATCTTCGAAAAATAAGTTAACCCTATTACGTCAATCAAGTAATTTCGTTACACAACCATACAATAGTTCTGACTCAGCTACATCTTGGAAGAATTCCAGTTAAATTTTTATCAGAGAGATCAGATTTCCATATTGTCGTTAACCTGTAAATACCAATCCATGCCTTAACTATTCGTTTGTTGAATCCTGGAAGTAAAAAAAACTTTAGCGTGTTTATAATAAGGAAAAGTACAAAATTAAGTTTTTGATTTTTACTGATTGAATAATACACTTCCATAATAAAAGAATGAATTGATTTGTGAAAAACTTCAAAGTTCTTCACAAGTATGTAAAAAATAAACTTTAGAAAAATAAATTTATGCTTCAAACCGCTTACGGGTTTACGGTAACATTTTAAAAATAATATTTTAAATATAAGCTCCCACCCCCCAAAAATCCTAAAATGATTATTATAATACGTGAATTCTTAGATTCTTTTATCTTTAAAATTAATTTAACTTACTCCTATTTTTTCTCATTTCTCTCCCACTCCCTAGTTTTCCTAAAATCCTTTTACTTCTTTAATGGACCGGGTAATTCTGCAAGTATCTTTATAAAAATTCACAAGCACCTGAACGTCAATAAACAATACCTAAAATAAAATTCTAATCTTATAAATACTGTATTGATTTACATAACTACTGTGTGTATTTTCCCAACACTTCCGCCATGGTTTGGTTTGATTTCTTTGTTTAATGGCATATCAACCTTCGTGGATTATCAAAAACTATTCTTGTAGAATAATAGTAGTGCTAATGTTTAATGGAGATATTATGGGATTCATAACTTTGCCAAGGGTACTAATCCAAAAGTGAATGTAATAGCGCGACTGAAGTTCGAACTCGTTTCTTGCGATATCGCAGTTCAGCACGTTTGGTAGTACGAACCAGAGACTTTGCCCACTTTCACTATTACACAGTCACTCTCTCTATTTTACACAGTCGCTTTATCTCCCCCCTCTCTCTCTCTCTCTCTCTCTCTCTCTCTCTATATATATATATATATATATATATATATATATATATATATATATATATATATGTGTGTGTGTGTGTGTGTACCTATATATATATATATTGATAATTTAGTTTGTTATATGTATGAGTAAAGAATGTTCAATATCATTGATAGAGCCCACTTTCACTATTACACAGTCACTCTCTCTATTTTACACAGTCGCTTTATCTTCCCCCCTCTCTCTCTCTCTCTGAAAACAACGGAAGTTAAAACGAAGCGGAAATATCTAGCCATGACATGGATTGACTACAGAGGGGCCATTGATATGGCCTCCCTCCGCAATTTTGGATAATTGAATATTTGAAGATGTTCAAAATATCCGATAAATTAATAAAATGCATCACTAAAGCCATGGAAAATTGGAAATTGGAATTAACAGTAGGGGGACAGACCTTAGCAGAGGGGAAAATTCAAAGCGACTGTTACGATTTGCGTGGCCATTTTAGGGTTGTAGTTGAAGGTAGTTTTACAGTGGAAATTCTTTATGGCATAAAGTTTGATCCTGTCTTGAAGTAGAAAGATGAAGTATCAGTTTTAATCCTTGTCAATTGATGCATTCTTTAAGTAGAAATATTAGATATAATTCTTGTCAGTTGATCTGTCTTCGAAGTAGAAAGTTGTATCAGAGTCGATCCATTTGGTCATTACTTTAAGCAATCCTTCCAGCAAGTAATTTTAGGAAATTTATCAACACTTTTAGCTAATAAATTAAATACAAGTTTGGGAGTTTTTGATTGACCAAGTCAGCCACCGCGGTTTTGGAACAGTCTATAAATATAAGTTGTGTTTTTTAGCACATCTTATGCCCAAAATACTCCAACAGCAGCATAGTCCTAATATATTCCCTATCACCACTGCTATTTGTTATAGGAATGATGCCACTCAACTATATACTTAGGTGATGTACGGAGAGCTAGAAATTTACGAAATCACAGGAAAAATGAATCCCCTTATGTACATGGATGATATCAAGATTTTTGCCGAAGCTGAAAAAGAAGTGGAAACCCTTATATAAACTATAAGAATATACGGACAAAATATAGGAATGGAATTTTGCATCGATAATAGATAATGGGAATATAGGAAGCGGACACCATCAAACAAACAGAGATGAAAGAAAACGTAAGAAAAGAATATCTCAGAACAAGAAAACTTCTTGAAAACTAGCTCTACAGCAGAAATCTTTTCAAGGGAATAAACACCAGGGCTATCCTTGTAAGATACCCTGGACCATTCTTAAAATGGACAAGAGAGGAACTACGACAGATGGACCAAAGGACAAGGAAACTCATGAAAATGCACAAGGCAACATAGACTGCCTATATGTATCAAGAAAAGAAAGGGGAAAAGGTTTTACCAACATTAAAGATAGTGCAGATGTAACAATATAAGCACTCAAAGAATACACTAAAAAGAGCAAAGAAAGACTAATTGCAGCAGCCAAAGACAGCAATTGCTACATATGGACAAGTAGAAATACAAAAAACCCAGAAATCAGATATGGCAAGCAAAACGAACTGTATGGATACTTCAAACGAAAAATATAGAAATATAGAAATATACGCCTTACCTTGTGGTGGTGTGTAGAAATATACACCTTATTTAGTGGTAGGTTGTAAAAAATATACAATTAGTCTCGTAGTGAGGTTTAGAAATACACAATACAGATTTCTGTCATTCTGTTTATGATTTTTCGCTCCATTAAAATGTAAAATACGTAGAGAATGAGTGGTTGATCAAAGAATGAGCTTTCTTATTTGGTAGTTTTTAGGTCATTTAACGAAAGAGATTCGGTTTTCTTATTTCAAACCTTTTAGCCTCTTCAGACCGCACAGAGAGACGAGGAAGACAAATCTAAGAAATAATCATGTTATTTAGATACGTGTTGGTTCATTAAGGAGGAAAAAGTATTCGTTCATGGTTTGCGTAGAAGAATAGTCTCAAATATCCCAAATATAGTTCGAAAGCACTTTTAAGAAATTGTTAGTCGGTTGGTTGGTTGGTTGGTTGGGTTCTACGGCATGTAATTTCTGAAGCTCTTGGGAGTGTTCATTGCCATTTCTTTCAGGTCCACCCTGACCCGGAGTGGTAGTACCTTTTGGGATCCAATCTATGGGTTAAACATATAAAAAAATGAGTTTTAAAAAATGTCTTTGAAAAAAAAATGTAATTATGTTTTTGAATACCCAACAAGAATGAATAAAACAAAACCTTTTCCAGCATAAAATAACCTAAGGGTTGACATGCCGTAAAATCCTCCAACCAACCAACCAACCAAGTTAAGTTGAAAAATAGTCATTTTTGTATTATTTGGATTTTCCGAGCTTTGTCCTCAGTTTTATTGTTATATACACAACGTTTCGACCGTTGTGCTCTCCAGCCTTCTTTAGGTGTTTCTTATCAATCTCCGAAACTTTCTCGAACTCGGTAATCTTCTCTTCAAATTTGGGAATCTTCCCAAGTTCGACAAGAAACACCTGAAACATTGTGTATACAACAATAAAAATGACGAAAATAGTCCGAAAAACCAAATAATACAATTTATCGAGCCTCATCTAAACAATTCAGACAAATATTAATTCTTTATTCTTGTCATCAGTGTTCTTTCATCTCCCATCTTTTTTAAGAAGGTAGTTTCAAGCACCCCTTGATATTTAGAAGTCAATTTGAGCTCTAATAATTCAATTAATTCTTCATTCTTAATTTTACCTTTCATTTTCAGTATATATCATGTGACCAGACCACCATAATTGCCTTTATTCTAACATCGTTTGTAACAGCGTTTTGTTTATATCGACTGTGATATAAACTTATCATTTACTCTTTTATGAAAAAAGAGATTTTAATCTCTTCCCTGTTTTCTTCTGAGCATAAATCCCCCTTTATGCTTGACGGAAAACAGTATTCAGTTCGGCGAATTCATTTTCCCCTCAACATCTAATTTATCGGCACCATTTTTTTAAGTGTATGACCTGATGTGTGTTATTAGTAATTTACTGGACCGTTGATCTATCGATTAGAATTCCTCTCCATTTGTTTTTCTATTATTCATTGTGTTTTAGAATGAATATTATCATATATTATTGTTATCTGTGTTCTTTCACTTCCCGCCCTTTTTTAAGAAGATACTTTCAAGCATCTCAAGATATTCACAGCGGTCAATTTGCGCTCTAATAATTCAATTGATTCTGTTGCCCTATATTTACGTTTAGTGCATTACAAAAGACTAAGAGAATTAAGTGGATTTTTTTTTGTAGTTCAAGAACTGAACACAAAGTTAATCATACGAGACACGTTTCAAATGTAAAATTTCCTATTTATTTTATAGGATTACAAAACTCGTGTTCGGAGCCGCTGTTAGCCTAATGGTTACTTTCGTAGGAAATGGAATCGATGATTTGAGTTCAAATACTCTGTTTGCGTTTCAATTTTTGCATGGCGATCCTTGTAACAAGCTTGGCAACTAGGTGACTGGGGCCCACCACTGGAGGCGGAGATGTGGAGATCTAAATTACTACTAAGCAATAATTACAGAGCATTTTTGAGTTAGGAATTTGATTGTAATGTCCTGTGATTAGTTAATTAGCAACTATACATATAAGGAATCAGCTCCCAATTAATGTACAAAGGAATAAAATAACCTCTTGTACCAGAGGATTATTATTTGAAAAAATATATATGATCAATACTGAATATTTAGAATTGGGAATTGTGTAAACACTTTTTATTTTATTATATAAATACAATTTTATATTTAGAACTCTTAGTGCTGATTCTTAAGTTAACTAAGATGAATCAAACAAACAATAATTTCAAGAAAATACCTACAAATATCAATTAAATCATTACAAGTCTGTTTAATGTTGCATAGTTTCCAGGCCTTCTTTAAGGATCGCCCTTGGCTGATGCTATTTTGAAAGACATGATCCTATGTGTCCTTATCCTAGCTATATAGTAAATAGATGCGTGCATTATGTTCTTTAGCTTTGATTAGGCAACCAGTCTAGAAGAAAAAACTCTGAATTTGAATCAGCTATAGTCATCTTTTAAAAATATTGACCTTGTGTCACATCTTGGAGGAGAGGTTGGATAAACTCATGTAACAGACACAGAGAGCTCAATTACACAATCAAATAAAGTGGTTTTTAGCTACAAAATCCTATTATATCATATAATATCGGTGATTACCTGTCGGAGACGATACCCTGAATGTGAGCGACATCTTTATAACCAGGGTACAGCGAGAAAATATGATTTCAACTTCGGATTCAGTCCCTAATTAATTAAAAGAAACAAGAATATGATTTTTTGAACACACACACACACACACACACACACACAAACACACACACACACATATATATATATATATATATGCCCAAACATATACATATATTGCCCAAAATATATATATATATATATATATATATATATATATGTGTGTGTGTGTGTGTGTGTGTGTGTGTGTGTGTGTGTTGTGCTTAATGTGGTCAACCTCGTTTTGGCAACTCCTGCGTAGACACAAGTTGATTAGCACTATTAACGTGTCACATTCCAGCAATGTGGGGCGTTAGTTAAACATTGTGTATAAACTTTGCACTTTCTTTGGACAAAATTGGTGTGATGAAGAGACAGAGACACTGCCGATCTTCGGCACAACGTTACTCAGTTCTGTGCTGAGATCTAGGCACAGATCCAAGGTGTCTCCCGAGACTGACAGATGCTTGCTAAATAGAATCTGAGTCTAAGGTTTATTCCGTACAAATATCGATTAGGTCACCATCACTGCTATGTCTTTGTTTATTGCAATTCCTTATGCTTGAATTCCAGTTCCTCATTAAGATACAGAAATATTTATAAGAGAGAATGTTACAAAAATAACCAATTTTTCATATCACACCAGAAAAGCGTGAAAGAGTCCCTTAAGGAAAATATCAGTATTAAAACCACTAAATAAAAAATGAATTATTCTGTTTTCTTTTATGACATGAATCAGAAAACATATCGATCTTCCTTTAGATTCGATTTGGTTTCTTTGTTTAATGGTGTATCAACCTTGGCGGGTTATTTAATGGTTGGTATCACATTAAACAAAAAACACAAACAAAAATAATAGCAGGACCTGTTGATATACAACAGTATTATCATTTAATCATTACAACGTTTGATATGTTTACTAAAGAGATATTGCCAAATAATTCAATATGTAAAAAGTATGATAATCTTGATTCAAGTCTCTCTCTCTCTCTCTCTCTCTCTCTCTCTCTCTCTCTCTCTCTCTCTCTCTCTTAAAATGGGTGTTGTAAAATATCTACATTGATTTGCTGATAAAAATCTGGGGGGTGCGTTTAGAATATCTACACTAATTTGCCGACAAAAGTGACAAAAACACAACTTGTAAAATATATAAGTTCATCAGGAAACTCGCCTGACGCTGGCTCGCTTTAAACATAGCGTAAATTAAAGCAGGAGGCTGGGACGACCTAAGATCAAAATTACTAAAATATATTCCGTAATTCACAATTTCAATATTACAAACATGTAACTTTTTCTTTTTTTCAATTCATTTTAATTTTACGTTGGGCATTTAAGCGACGCAATACCCTTTGGAATGTTTTAATTTTTTTAAAATTGGGTCAAATAAAATAGGACAAATAAGAAATCTGCAATTAAGTAACTCCAGAAAATCTGGATTTACATTTTTGCATTGCGTCTTGAACAATTTGGACGGTGTCATTTTTAACCAGCGGGTGTCACAGGAGGATAACGGACGGAAGATTTATTATATTCTATATATATATAAAGAACTCTTAAGAAACAACTACAATATGATTTTGTTTCTTTGTTTAATGACATATCAATCTTTGTGGGTTATTTAATGCCAAAGCCATTCTTTACAAGAATGGTTATGGTACTATTTTACCTATAGTTGAGGATAAGGGAATTCATACCTTTTCCAATGTTGTTAGTTCAAAAGAGAACGTAATACCATGATTGGTATTCGAACTTGCTTACTACCAAGTCATAGTTCAGCACGTTAGCCACAATGTCATGTTTTCTTCAGGTCAAATAGTTAAGCAGTGTCAAGTAAATACGAGGTTAATCCCAATTAACATGTATGTATTCTACATGGCGATTATGTATTCTTCATAATCGCCATTTCGGTCGATGCATTTTCGTAGGCGCTGTGGCAGTGTTTGCATACCCATGTCATGCCACCTCGCTGCCATGTCGTTGAGGAAGTGTTGAACCTTGTCGTCGTTGCAAACTCCCAACACTATTTGCGGATGTTTTTGACATCCATGCATGACTCGCCATAATGTCCGTTATTAATGATGAATTTCAATTGGTTTAATGCATTTTGCGTCCAAAAACCGAATAGTTGTGCGAACTTCACACTGAACGGCAGCGTCAATCGAGAGCTCCATCAGAAAAGACCTCCAACCCAATAATGAGGCTGTCTCTACACAATCCCTCATTGTCATTAATAAATTATATCCCCCCACGAGCCGAACTCGTTTAAAAGTTGCAAACTTCCTGTAGGGTACCCTACATTAAACCGATCTTGTGTCACATCCCAACACCGTAAAGGGCTGGTTATATATCTTAACACGAAGTAAAACATCCGCGTCCAGGATTTCAATTCGTGTTACCGATTCCACATTTTTTTCAATAAACACAACAGTGTTGTCAATAGCCGCACAAACAGTTTCCCTGCATTCCCAGCGCTTTGGAGACCTTATATTTTTGATTGCTCTCGTATTATTTTTTTTTTTCAAGGGAAATAATTTTCAGATGACAGGATTTAAATATAAGCAATTTTAGGGAAAGCGTAATTTTTTTATTTTTTTTATTGAAAACCATATTTTATTTCTGACGTAAGAGAAGTTATTATCATAATAATCATGCTTGTGATATTTTTTATTATGTATTTATAGACATTTCACACAAGGCCTTGAAAGCGATCAGGAAGAAGATGCTTTCAATAAATTATCCTACTATATCGTTCTTATAATTGAAAGGTTGAAAAACAGTGATAAATATAGAGTAAACATTATTAAAAAATGGTTGTAGGTAGATTTATTTTTTTTAGATCATGATTTATGATTTAACTGTTGATCCACTTGGTACGGTAGATGTTATCATCATATCATGCTTGTCATATCTATATTAAAAATGGAATTGAACTTTCGGTTAAGGCACGCGGAAAGCACCGTTTCCTGTTAGATTAGAGAGTGACTAATTCAAGGACTTAAAAGAGACATTAAGTCCTGGGGAAGAGACAGTGAGAAAAAAATGCGAGATGGACTGAGTGAGTGATTCCCACCAATTAGCATTACAACTGATAAGGCAATATATTTTTATTAATAAAAATGAACACGCATCCTTAATTGGAGGAGCGTGGTGTAATAGTTACTGTCGTAGGAAATGGTCAGGGCGAGACGAGTTCAAATCCTGGACGCGGCCGTTTGCCTTTCACATAGCGGTAATACTCTTTGGAAAGTTACGAATCCAACTATTCTCTTTGCAGCTATGGGTAAATAGTAGAGGAGACTAAACTCTTAAACGTTGGTATAGCAACCGATCAAGAAAAAAGAAAACTGAATTCAAATCAAAGGGAGTGAAATCTACTTTGATAGCTCCTCCCCCTCCCCATTTCCCTATTTATTATCTATTATTAATTCGCCCGTCGGTGAGGCTTAGAATACACTGACTGTATCCCCAACAGAGGGGATAATATCTCCCTCAAGAAAAAAGGTGTCCTGAGTATGACACTAAACATCAACTGATGGTAAGGTTCCAGTTATGGAGATCTGAGGAATATGGAGTACTCATTTATTGCCATTACTTCCTGGTCCAATCTGACCCGGAGTGGTAGTACATGTTAGAGTCCCATCTATAGGTCTAATAGATCTGTTTAAAAGTTATTCGTATTCAATAGGACCGTGTGTAAGCAAAAATACTCTTAAGAAATAACTACACAAAAATGTAAATATAAATGTACAATGAACGCAATTCCCTAACCTCGAGACAGAAAATAATCATCGACTGATTGAAATGAGGTTAACATCAATCAATCAATGAGTTGTAACACTCTTATCTGAGTTAACAGCGAAATAATGGGAAGAAACACATCGAGTATTAAGGATAGGTTTACTAAGCCAAGATAGTTGGTGAACAGAGTAATTAGCAATTGCTAGGTTGAATTATCAAGTCCCATGAGATGTCGTTGTTTTTTCTCTTTCGAGGTTTCGTCAGACATTATTTAGAGGAAAAACAGACGATTCCATTCTCATTGTTTAGGTACTATATAACATAAATATATGATAGTAAGTGTGATATATGAATTAATACAAAATGTAAGGGGACAAATTTTCCGCTTCAAATTTTCCTTCATTCTGTCTTTACGTTTGGTAAATTCCCTTCTTTTTCTGTTTTCATTTTTTTTATTAATTCCATTTTATTGTAATTCACCTGTATATTGCAATAAATTATACTATGGATCATTAAAACAGAAAACATAAACCCAATTTTAAATATTTTCTCATATAAAGTTAATTAAATTGGTACGAATGCAGAATAGCGCGCAAGAGATAATATCATTAGATTATGTACAAAAAGGTATTATATTTAATTACATTTCACATAAATACCCGAAACCTTTCAGACACCAGGATTAGAGTAAGGGTTAGGGTTAGTTTTAGTGTTAATGTGTAATGTTATGGTTAGGGTTAGAATACATCGGGAATTTCCGTAATCTAATGCTATTTCTGCGTAAAATGCGATTCTAATGATATTATCTCGTGTCCACTATTCTGCATTTGGATTTAAATTAAAATTAATTAAAACATTAATTTCTGTTAATTTAACAATCCGCTCTCAAAATATTTTCTATGTTTTTTTTTCATTTGTGTATATTTTCTATCATCTCATGGACACCTTCCCCGTGCAATATATTTGATAAATCTAAACATTTCCTTACGTCCTGTTATGCATGTTAGTTTTCTGACATATCAAGTGCACCTTCCACGCAAATATGAATTGTCGAATGAACCTCCTGTTGTTTTATAACATCTCATGTTATGAAACAACAGGGGGTAGATTCAACAAAAATAAAAAAATTCTTATGTTCTGTTGTGTGAATTAATTTTCTCTAATCTCAGTTTACAAATATTTCACAACGGGTATTTGAAGCAAGCCAATGTAGATTTCTTAAACGTTCCTATTAAGAATTCTTTTAAATGTATATTAAATAGGATTATTTTTATTTTTCAATTTTTTGATCTTGAAATGAAACTAACTGAAATATTAAAGTACATTATACCCTTCTATAGGAAGAAATATTTGAGAAGACATTCCAAATGGATAGAAGAACAGAGAATGCCAGCCTAATACCACCCCAGATATTCAGATGTCCAGTAGAGGCAGAGATAAGAATATCATAAAATAAGATAAGTATACTTATGTAACTTTATGCTAATTTAGTACTGTGAATTAATATCTGAACCAGATTTAGAACCATGAAATACCGAACCCTCCTCCTCCTTGTTTGAGAGGTAAGAGCGAAACCATCATCAGCATCAACCAATTTCTTAAATTAGGACCAGCAACATTACAATTGTCAGGGGCCAGAGACAAATTAACAAGTTTTAGGAGAAAATAAGTCACAAAAATTGTTTTGCGCATGCCATAGTAAAGTAATTTACAGGTTGTGTGTTTGAGATCCTATGTGTGAAATCTTTAAAGTTAAACAGCATTCAGTATGTTCATTACTTAAATGGGTGACCACTTTTAAGAAGCAAATAATGTAGTAATTTAATAAGATTAGCTGGCATAAGGATAGACGTATGGGGCACCTATTCAGTGTTTCTTAACCTATGGCCACGTGGTCAAAATGAGCTATAGTAAATTCCAGGTGGGTCACATAAATTCTATCATTTTTACTGGGCCACCGGGCTAATATATGGAGCATTACTTATTGAATTATCTATGGCCCAGTAAAGATTATAAATTTTCTGTGGTCCAACTGAAATTTGCCATGGTCCATTTTATCGATGTGATCATATATTAGGAAACACTGGCTTACACTACCGGTAGGGTACCCCATACTACTGGCTTTGAGTCAGCTAAGTTTATTAAATGATTACATCATTTTCTTTTCCTAATTGATCACCCATTTAAGTAATTGTTGTATACTAAGCTGTATCGGATCGTCTCTTCTCTGTATGGATTTGGGCTGATTTTTCTCCATTTTTCTTATCTTCCTTCTTGGGATTTCTTGAGACTCCTCATCTGGTCAAAATTCTTGCTGATTTTAGTAACGAACACAAGACTTAATATTGTTTTTAGACGTCTTTATATAACTCAAATAAGACCAACACACGTGGAGAAATAGTCTACGGACAACAGACGCCATTTGCATCTGTTCCGTTCAGTCACCCAGCCAAACTGGCTTTCTAACTAACTTTCTGGTCTCACACTTGGTTCTAGCCAATAAGAGACTAACTACAAAGATAGTAAAAGTCCTATCAATTACTTATACTGTTTGGTTCTATGATCCAGAATTACCGTTGTTTTAAATTTCTATGCTACCATACATAAATCATAGGCAACCTACCAATTATGTAACATAATAAACATAATTAATGCTGTTTAATTTTGAGGATCTAACATGGAAGTCTCAAACACCCAACCTACAAACTACTTTTTATGGTATACAGCAGAACAATCTTTTGGTCATAGTTTGGAAAACAAACAGCGACTTGTGTGCCAAATTAAGCATAAATTCTGTTGGATTATCGAGGTTTAAGAAGTACACCGAATTCCTACTCATATTTATGAAATTTCCCAACATCGGTAGCATGCATCTCCGCTAAAAGCCAGCCAATCAGAAACGATATAGAACGCATTTACGGCCATTAGTATTTGTCCCGAAATCAATAGCAAATTGAACTTTCTGTGATCAAAGGAACTGAGCGTGGAATATATTTGGTTGGTTGGTTACTTTTGTTTTATGACATATCAATTAATTTTGAGTCAATTAATACTAAATTAAGTCTAAGTAGTGAACAGGCTCATCACTACTTAACTTCGGTGATTTAAGGGGAAACGGTAACTTGACCAACAAGCAACAAGGAATACAAAATACTTTCTGCCACAAGGAGCTTCTACTGAAACTACTCCATTTTCTACATAGGATTTAAAGGAATACAATACTTTCTGCACAAGGAGTATCTACTGAAACTACACTATTTTCTACCTAGGATTTTAAGGAGTACTACAGACATTCTGCCACAAAGAACTGAACTAGGGATTTAACAGGAGAACTAAACGTCTAAAATGGCGACCAGAATCGTAACAATTAAGGATTAACTGAGATGAACTATGGAATGATAAATACGAAGAAAATGTTATTAAAATGTTATTAAAATGAAAGTTTTTAGAATTTCTTAGTAAGAGTATATTCTCAATAGAGTTGACTCAATCCTACTTTATTCACCGATATATTCTGCATTGAACTTTAATGTGAAAGAAGTTAGAGAATCAGAAATCATTCTTAGAATAAATAAACTACGTGAACTTAAATCAGATAAGATTGAAATGCATTTCAAAAGGTTAAGATTAACATTTTGAAGTCAATTTTAATCTTATTTTGGTATCTACCAGAAACAGAAGCATCAAAAGAAAGTAGGTAGTATGGATTAATATTAAACTAACTAGCAGGACCTGTGAATATAAACCAGTATGATGATTTAATTATTTCAACGATTGATATGTTTACTTTAATAGCTATTGCAAAATAGTTCAATATGTAAAAAGTATGATAATCTTCATTTAACACACAAACACCAACACACACACACACACACACACACACACACACACACAACACACACTCTCTCTCTCTCTCTCTCCTTCTCTCTCTCTCTCTCTCACACACACACACACACACACACACACACACTTCCCCCTTCTTTTCCTCTTTTTCTTTATGCTCGATTAAAACAGAATAACGTTAACGCTTCTGCATGCTCACTCCACTCTTTATCTTCCCCTACTTTTTTCTTTATTTCTTATTCTATTTTTCTGTGTAGCATGTCTCTTTTCTTCCCTTTCTTTCTTTATATTAAGAATGGAATGGTCTATTATTTAGCTGAATAGACGACACTCATAAGAAATAAAAATATTAAGATAATCAGGATTTACATTTTTGAATCTCATCTTGGGCGTCTCATTTTAACCAGAGGGTGTTGCAAGATGATAGCGGTCATACAATTTAGTAACACAAGTATTAATACATAAATGACATAATTCCTTGTCATATAGTGCCTAAATAAGAAGAATGGAATCGTTTGTTTTCCTATGAATAATGTCTGACGAAACCTCGGAGGACTATTGTGGTACTATTTAAGAGAAGGCAGTTCATACCTTTCCCTTGGGTATTAGTCCGAAAGTGAGCATAATAGAGCGACTGGATTTCGAACTTACTACGTCACGGTCCATTACGTTAGCCACTACGCCACGGAAACCCCAAGAAAAAACTGATAACAGGAAAGTTATAACTTTACATTATATCATTACCAGTAAACTGCGCATTTGACATTATTAATGTTTTGTGTTTATTTTGAGAGATTCTGAAGTCGGGTAATAGATTATTGAAGCATATATTAAAGAGGAGTAAACCTATCATGTATAATTTATCATAAAAATAAAGAATATGACGAATATTTGAATATAGATGAATATCACTGGGATCTGGGGGAGTCGAAGATTAGGTATTGGACATGAATGCCGGAAAACGGTGTTTCTCTTAAAAAAATTCTTATAGCATAAAATAAAACCTGGTACCTCTAAATGTAACCAAGCGATACTGTTAGTATTTTTTTTTATTTTAAACATATTATTTTATTTAGAGAGAAAGAGGGAATCAAAATAGAAAAGGATACAAAAAGAAAGGAGAGAGAGCGAGAGAGAGAGAGAGAGGAGAGGGAGGAGAGAGAGAGAGAGAGAGAGAGAGGATACAACATGCAAAATATTAGGAAATAGATAAAGAGTATAGTAAAGGGGGTGAAGAGAGAAGGGGGATTATAATTTTAAAAATATGCAGAGAGAGAGAGAGAGAGAGAGAGAGAGAGAGAGAGAGAGAGAGAGAGAGAGAGAGAGAGAGAGGTGGAGGGCAAAATAAAAATTGAAATGGTTACAAAAACAGAAGAGAAAGAGCCCCCCTCTTCTCTTCTGTTTTTTGCAATTCTCTTCTGTTTTTGCAATAAATAAATAAATCTCCTATACATATATAAAGTGCAAGTATGGGGCATTCAGTGATAATTCAATAGTGATGGGTCTGTGCGGCTAGCTTGCTAACCATTAAACCACGAGTGGTCACCTTATATTAGATGTGCGGAGAAAAGAAATTAGCACTCATTGGCACGGAGAATGTTGACACGCTCTGACATTAGATAATAACTTCGGTAGCCAAAGGCGAGAAACAGAACATAAAGTACAAAGATGAAGAGCCGTGTAGGTGTTAAAAATGGCACGACGAAATATTTGAAGACATGTGGACGTATAGTGGTCATACAAAACGCATGAAAAGACGCACGTTGGCAACATGCGTAGAATATCCGCTACTGACCACTACAAACTACAAACCATCTCTGGAAGTATTTCCAATTTCTTCTGTGGAATCTTCACTTAGATTAGGTCTTCAAGATTCGACCTGTACCCCAGTATTATATATATTATATATATATATATATATATATATATATATGATTATGTATGTTATGTTCTTGTGAACGTTGGTTGTTTGGTCTTTTGAAGTATTGGAAATTCCAATGCTTCAAAAGACCAAACAAACAATGTTTACAAGAACATAACATACATAATTATTTTTAAAGAAGCATACGTGGACTCTACATGAACCAACAACACAATATATATATATATATATATATATATATATATATATATATATATATATGGTGAGTATGTCTACACAACTCTAAGATATATATATATATATATATATATATATATATCTTAGAGTTGTGTAGACATACTCACCATATATATATATATATATATATATATATATATATATTATATAACTCAATCTCTTAAGCGGAGTTTACCATGTTTAAATTCAGTTTTCATTCTCCTGAATTGGTTGCTTAACTAAGTCTAAAGAACCCTACTTTAATATTTTACCCATAGTTGGAGGAAGATTAGTCAGATACACACCTTTCCCAATATTACTACTGAATAGTGAGTTCGATCCTCACTGGATGTCCCATACTTGCGACCATATATCACATCCTATGCGTGGCAAACGTGTTGTGTAAATACCTATCTTTCCAAAGGTTATTAATGCAGACATTGCAAATATGAACTGAGTTCATATCCTTGACGAAGCTCTTTGCATTTCACAGATGAATCCAACTATTCTCCCCCACCCATATATAGGTAAATAGAAGGACATACTGAGTTCTTTAGCCTTTGTGTAGCAAGTTGTCTTGGAGAAGGAAAACTTTGAACCCAAACCTGTTAAAATAACCTTGTGTCACATTCTCTTCGTGTGAAGGGTAAATATATATATCAAGAAGCATCGTTTCAATTTTATGTTATTTCACTGAATTTGAATTTATTATGAGTTTTTTTGCTCTTGTTTACTTCCGATATTTCATTTACTTACTGCGTCAATATATACACTCATAACAGTTGTTGAAAGTTTTTGGTGTATCTATAAAACAAATCTTAGCTATGATTTTTCTAGTTACATAAATAAAGAAAATTTTATTCAACGTCAACAGAATGGAAAAAAAAAACCATCTTACGCGATACACAGGCAATCAGTATTTTCAGAAACGGTTTTGTTTTTCAAAGCGGAAGTTTTGGACGACACTACGCAAAGTGAATTAATGTCACAAAAATAAAATCTTAACAGATAATAAAAGTTGCATATGTTTCCAATAACAAAAAATCAAACAAAAGATAGATTTCTTATATATATATATATATATATATATATATATATATATATGTGTGTGTGTGTGTGTGTGTGTGTGTGTGTATGTATATATAGTGTGTGAGTATGTACTTTACTATATTTATATATAAAGGGTGGTCAATATTAGTGAGCATATATAAATCTAAGAGTAGTGTAGACATACTCACCAAGCGTTTTTGACACTGTGTCTGCACAACTCGAACACACACACACACACACACACACACAACACACATATATATATATATATATATATATATATATATATACATACTTCTATGTGTGAAAAACTCAACAAACCGTCATTTAATTTGTTCAGCTTTATTTCAGATTGTACCTCACACAGCTAGTACCTCTATATGTGATGGCAAATATAACAGTAGACACAAACATTTTTAATCAATGAGCTAAAAAATTAAAGAATATTCTATTCAGCCTATTAACTCTCTCTCTCTCTCCCCCCATATATATATATATATATATATATATATATATATATATATATATATATATATATATTTAACAGTTTTAAATTCAAAGTTTTTCTTCTCCTAGACCAGTTCCTTAAACTAAGTTAAAGAACCCAGCCGTCCTACTATTTACCCATTTGAATATTTGGATTATTGCCTTTCTCAAGGCTTTTAGTGCTATATGAAACCAGCCTCGTCCAGGATTTGAACTCGTGTCACCATGTCCATTTCCTACTGCAACAACCGTTGCACTACAGACGGGAAATCGTTAAGGAGGATATGAACATAAGACTTAAACCTTATTATGAAGGCGCATGGTGTAATGGTTATCGTCGTAGGAAATGGACACGGCGACCAGAGTTCAAATTCTGGACGAGGCTGTTTAGATTTAACATAGCACTAAGACCCTTGGGAAAGGTATACATCCAACTATTCTCCCTCCAGCTATGGGTAAATATTAGGGCAGACTGAACTCTGTAACCATATTTCCAATAATATACTGATACACATTGAGTAAATAAAAATGATTTGCACATAAATTTACTAAAAAAACATATTAAAATTATTTCAACCAGTACATAAAACATATGAAAAAATACAACGATATCAAAAATTCTAAGAATTTGCACATGAAGTTAATTAAAACTTAACATGAAACTTATTTCTACGAGTTTATAAAACCAAATAAATAATTACCTATAAAACTATTCGAAGCCAATGAAAATTATTTTTCACAGATTATTCAGATGTACATGAAATTAAACAAATCCTATAAATACCATATATATATATATATATATATATATATATATATATATAGATAGATAGATAGATAGATAGATATAGTGAGACTAGTTCTCAGCGTATATTTTACATTTGTATATATATATATATATATATATATATATATATATATACAAATATAAAATATACCCTGAGAACTAGTCTCACTATATATATATATATATATATATATATATATATATATATATATATATATGTGTGTGTGTGTGTGTGTGTGTGTGTGTGTGTGGAATATATATATATATATATATTTTGAATTTTGCGTGAAGCATTAGCATGAAATAAATTAGAAACTCCGTTAGATGTTATGTGTAAAGTTTCATTCCATTTCATTCAATATTTCGATGGTATGAACCTTCTTTCTCAAGAATATCTAGACTGACTGATAAATGCTTTTATACGTAAGAATGTTGAAATTCTGGTAATGTATTGGCTAGTGGTGTTGGAATTGGCTGAAGTTGGGGTGTAGCTCTGCCAACCGACCATTGATGTCTGGCCGTCTCCGCCGACCTTCTCACTTGTGTTGCTGGGACTGGGTGATGGTATGTGGTATAGTGGCATCTGGTTGTCTTTGCTATCCTCTTCACTGGTGGCGTTGGGGTTGGATATGTGGGTCACAGTTGCAAATATCCCCATATAGAAATATTTGTAGAAATTTAGGATGCCTAAATCTGTGTTTAACCCGTGTGTGTGTACGTAGGCGGATTATCCACTTAATTTCTGTGTGTTAGCATCTGTGTGGATGGGAAGCTGTGGTCTATTAGTATGCATTTTAAATTTTTTAGAGTATGTTGTGGTTTATTAAAATGTTTGCTATTGTGGTGTATTATGATTTCTGTCTAATTGTTTATTTGTGGTTATTAAATATAAATCTGAAGAGTGTTTGCATTTCACCTACATATCCACTGTTTTTGCATTTGGTACAGTAGATATAATAGATGACGCTTGCGCTATCACAGGTGAGTTACGGGGGTTGGGACTTAATATTGGTGTGTGGTATTGTGATTGGGGAATCAGTTATTATGTGTGTGCATACTAGGCACCTTGATTTTTTGCACCTTTGATTGACTTTTTGTGTGTTGTTGGGGAGCTGTTTTTTTATAGATGCGGTGAGGATGAACTGTATTTATTTTAGTGTTTGAGACAGTTTGTGCTTGTGTTAGCCGTAGTGGAAAACCATTAGGATTCGATCGTTCGTTTTCCTTTTGTATTTGTGGAGCTCCTGTCTGTTTAGGGATGATGCTTTGCTTATGGCTGTTTTGATTAGTTTTATGGGGTAGTGGCTTTTTAGAAATCTTTGTATTAGGTCGGAGGTGTGATGTGGGTATTCATGGGGGACTGTGGAGATGCTTCTTATATGTACACACGCACTGTATATTATCGAATTTTAGGTTGGGAGCATGATTGCTGTTGTAGTCGAGGAATGTGTGATTGTCGGTGGGTTTGGTGTATAGGGATGTAGATAATATGTTGTTTTGGCCTCGGATTATTACATCTAGGAAGTCGATAGAGGTGAGTGTTCTAGGGTGAATTTTATTGAGTTGTGGTAATTGTTGCAGTATTTGTGGAAATCCCGTAGGTTACTTAGGCCATGTATCCATATGAGGAACATGTCATCTATGTACCTGCAGTAGTACATAGTGGTTAGGAGTAGTCCCGGAGTAGTTTGTTTTCTAGTGTGTACAGGAATATAATTGCATAGCTCGGTGCCATTCTTGTGCTCGTGGCGGTTTGTAGGTAATATTGTTTGTTAAATTAGAAGTTGTTTTAGGATGAAATAATGAATTATGTCATTTATTTGGTCTATGGGGAGCTTTATGCCCGGGAAAAACTCCCTACAGGCCTGGACGCCCTCGCTGTGGGAGATGTTGGAGTACAAGGATGCTACGTCCATTGTTGCCAGGATTGCTCCCTCGGGGCGTGTGCCTATTTAAAAAAAAATTAATTTAGGAAGTGTGTGGTGTGCTTGATGTGTCCCGGAATTGTGTGCAGTAGGGGGTTTAGGACATGGTCTACGTATCCCGAAATGGGTTCTGTAAGAGTGTTATTTGCTGCTATTATAGGCCTGTCTGGGGGTGTAATGTTGAGGGATTTTGTTAGTTGTTTGATGTCGTGTGTGTTGTTGTTGTTGTTGTTGGTATGGTTGAGTGACGTCTCTGCTATGAATTTGTAGAGTTTGTGTTGTTTAACGGTGGTGTAGAATGTTGCTGTTTTGGGGTTTGTGGGAATGAGGGCGTTTGCGGTGTTTTTTGTGTGGCGGCTGATCTTTTTTCGTTAGATGTGCTAGTTCTTTTTTGTATTTACTTGTTGGGTCTACCGGGAATGATTTGCAGTGGTTGTTGTATAGTTGCGACTTCGCTTCTGCTATGTATTTTTCTGTGTCTATGATGGTGGTGCTTCCTCCCTTGTCTGCTGGTATTATGGTTATGTTATTGTTGTTTTTTGGTGTTAACATTATTATTTCTGTTGGGGAGAGGTTATTGTTAACTCAAAATCATATATATATATATATATATATATATATATATGTGTGTGTGTGTGTTTGTGTGTGTGTTGTGTTGTGTGTGGTGTGTGAGAGAGAGAGAGAGAGAGAGAGAGAGAGAGAGAGAGAGAGAGAGAGAGAGAGAGAGAGAAGGAGCTACAAAGCCAAAATAGCTTGTAAATTGTAGCGGTTGACTACACCAACTCTAATCGTCTTACGTACCTCGCTTCAACGTTCAGATTGCTTTCTGTTCGTGTGGTTCGCATTTTATTGAGCATATTGAGCCCACGCATGCAAATCAATGATAGCATCAAATGGGCATGTCCCACGCATGCGCAGAGATGGAATTGCAAATGACAGCCATGCCAAAACAAATCAGACGTTGGTGGCGCTTAGTATTGGGTAGGTTTCGGTCCATCAGTCTCACTTTAATACAAAAACTTTACCAATCACCAAATGTGTCAAATGCGTATATTAATACATCTATCAATGTACACCCGGTGTGCGCGAGCATGCGTGCGTACGTCTATGTCAGCAGTTTGAACTGTAGAAAGCGATCAACGTAGTAAACATTTGATGAGAAATTTTAAATGGCGGAAATCAAATGAATGACCTAAAAATTCTCGTTGATTGTTAAAAAGAATATGAAATGAACTATTCATTATTGAGGACAACATGGAAACGTTTTTTTTATCATAGAAAGAATTGAGAATTAATGAGAGACAAATATGAAGATGCAATAAAGCTATGAAGAAATCTAAAAGACGTAAAATACATTACAAACTTAATATTTGGCACGGATAAAAAGACAAGCAGAACACGCAAAATGCTTTAAAAAAAAGAAGAGTAAAGTTGAATTAAAAACGAATCCATTGATAAATAAAATACATCATTTCTATTTTGATTTATTTTCGCGGGAAATAATGGAATGCGTAAAGATTGAAAAGGTTGACAAAGCAAAATTATACCCTATATGTTCAATGTCGACGAAAACGCATCAATCAGAAAGTGTAAGCTCTGTTGGTGGGGCTTAGAATACGCTCACTGTATCTTCCTACAGAGAGGTAAAATCCCCTCCAATGAAAAGGGGTATCCTTGTTATGACACAAAACAGAATCTGATAGTGCTGCTTTTAATTCTGGTTGGTTGGTTGGATTTTACGGCATGCCAATCCTTGGGTCATTTTATGCCGTTAAGACGTTTTGTATTATTCATTCTTGATTGTATTCACATTTCTTTCAAACTACATTTTTTTAATGTGATCAATTATGTCCGCCAGTTACGAAGTAGTTAGTCTTAAAGATTTAAGATTAACAATTTAACTGTCTAGAGTTATTTCATTTGTAAAATATACCGATAAAAGAAAAATGAAATGCTTTCCCACCAAATTAACTACCTTATAAATTCACGACCTGAGTTTACAAACCATTGTAGGGACACAGAGATAATTATTTCCCTTATGATTGGAGGCGTGGCTACCAATGCCACGTGTCCGATGGTCATGTAACAATTCAATCCCTAAACCCTTTCTCACTTAGCAACATTTCGTAGAAGCTACAAGACACGTGTCGCCGCTTTGAGCGAACAAAGTACAAATTTATGCCTGCTATGTTCATAGAGCAGATTTATATAACAACTCATCGAACAGAATGGAATACCTGAAATTTTTTTAATTACATATTTTTTCATCATATTAAGTTTTGTTCATTGGAATATAATTGTGCTTTTTATTGTTTGGGACATGTATGTAATTAAATATTAAAATACTTTTTCAATATGAATTTGTCTTTTCCTTGCCGAAATATTCAGTGTTCATTAGATATCCTAATGCATTATAAAGAAACAAACTAATACCGTTAATTTTTATACCACTATGTAACATTGCAGACATTCAAGCTGACAATGGCATGTCTCCAACCTATGCTTCACCTCCTATGTCTCCTCACAGAGTCAAACTAGAGTCAAGTTTAATAGGGTATTCTTTCCCTCCGATTGTTCAAAGCCTGTTTCTTTTCTTTTTTTTCTTTCTTTCTTTTTTTCTTTATTTCTTTATTTCTTTATTTATTTTTGAGGTCACGACACTAGTTTGACGAAGTGCGCTCGTAACTAAAATACGTATGGCTGCTTGTAGAAAAAAATACTTTTTTGACAAAAGACTCTCTCAATATTGTGTTTCGTTTCACTTCTTGCAAGATTTATATTGAAGAAAATCTATTTCTTAATAGTAAATAATAATAACATTACTTGATAATAATAATAAAAGTAAACTGTTTTCCTGCCAAATTCATGTCAGAGCCACTGACGTCACACGCCGCTGTATAAGGCAACGAACAACCAAGCCGCCTTTCTTTTTCTTTTGTCTATTTGAGGCCATGACACCTTTTTTGAGGGAGTGCTCTCGTAACTAGAAGGTTTAAAGAAAATAGCTGCTCACTGATAACAATAACAAAAAGAAAGATTCTTGTGAAAAGACCCTTTCAATATCGATATCGTGTTTTATCTCTCTTCATCATAGATTTATATTAGAAAAAACTAGCAAATATATGCACCAGGATGCAAGTATTTGCTCCGGGTGCAAGTATTTAAGTTTGAATGTAATAAAATATTATATTAAATTAGAAAGGCTAATGGAACTAAATACGAATGCAGATAAAAAAGATGTGAAACAGAGGAGGGTATAATCGAAAAAACAGAACAACTGAAACTTACTATTTCATCACTCCAGTCTTTCATTGCTAAATTTTCTTAATTTAACTATTTAGTGAAATTAGGAAGTAAAGAATAAAATTACAGTTATTTCTTCTTTTTAATGGATTTTTGCTCATATTTACTAAAGTAAAATAAAAAAATTATAAATCAATAATACTAAGCACATATTTATTAATATAAAATTTGTATTAACAATATACAAATTAGTTTTTCCGTTCACAATGTAAATCGCGATTTTGTTGCATATATAAATACAATTGCATATTATTAGTATGTGGATAAGGTTAACAGTATTAATAATGTAAGGTTTAAGTAAAAATGAATGTGACGTAAATAACTAAGGGAATTGTGACTTGAGTAGTGATATAGTTACAGTTACAGACAAAAAACACACAATCTCCATAAGATATATTTCTTAATAGCCTAAAAGGTTGCTTAGTGACTTTTCATACGGCCTTACAATAATAACGTCCACTGGGTGCAAGCTTTAATATTAACGTTCATGCATAAAATACACACAATTCCAATTATTACAAACTATTACTAACTGTAATAGGAACATTCATTAAAAGGTTAACGATTATGGTGAAATAAATCAATTTGAAAATTATTAGTATCGGATCGTGCGCAAAAATAGTCTTAAGAAACAGCGCAAAAAAGTAGATTGTACAATGAACGATGAATTCCTAACATCTAGACATAGAATAACTCCAGATAGGTTGACATGCCGTTAAAATTAATGAATCCACTAATCAAACTCTCAAAAAGTCAATCCGCTAATTTTCAGGATATTAATGTTATTAATATCTACCATAATATCAACGTTTAAAATCAATTCATTTTACAATGATAATTCCAATAAGAAACAAAAACTATATATATATATATATATATATATATATATATATATATATATATATATATATATATATATATATACATATATATAGTCATCCATAGACATCGTATTTCGACATATATATATATATATATATATATATATATATATGTGTGTGTGTGTGTGTAAAAATGGAAAAGGAATTGAATCCGACAATATGAGTAAAAAATGAGTAAAGAAAAGAAAAGTAAATGGATAAAATGAATTTAATCAATCACTTACACATGTGTTTCGGTCAGTTTATGTGTGTGAAAATATTTCGCACACATACAAGAATCGACCTTCATCAGAGTGAATGTTTATTTTTATGAAAATTTATTTATTATGAATATTTATTTTTATAAAAATAAATATTCACTCTGATGAAGGTCGATTCTTGTATGTGTGCGAAATATTTTCACACACATAAACTGACCGAAACACATGTGTAAGTGATTGATTAAATTCATTTTATCCATTTACTTTTCTTTTCTTTACTCATTTTTCCTCATATATATATATATATATATATATATATATAATAGACTCTTGAGTGTTCATTCGATGAACTACCAGCACAGTGATTTGTTTATAGTAGTGAAGGCTTGTGTTGGACCATTCCGCACTTTTTGGTACAGTCGATAGGAAAGAATTGGTGCACCAAGGAATGCCTCAAACCCAATCAACGACTGACCTCAGGAATTTTGAATTCAGAGTTATCCCTCTCCTAGACTGGTTACCTACCCAAGGTTAAAGAGCCCAGTCTGCCCTACTATTTAACCCATAGCTGGAGGGAGAATATATGTATTCATACCTTTCCCAAGGGTATTAGCGCTATGTGAATAGGAATTGAACTCGAATCGACAAGTCCATTTTCCACGACTCTAACCACTAGCCCACGCGCCTCTCTCTCCCTCCCTCTCTCTCTCTCTCTCTCTCTCTCTCTCTCTCTATATATATATATATATATATATATATATATATTATATATTTGTGTATGTGTGTGTGCGTGTGTGTGTGTGTGTGTGAACGTTTCAGTGATACTGGAAGCATATGACATATATATATAAAGTGAACAAAAAACAGCAGAAAAACATGGTTTTGATATATAACCTTTGTTTTATTCTTAGTTTGCTTTATTTTTCCTATATTTTGGGTAACATTCACCTTTTGTCAAGGTAGGTGTTGACAACTGAATATAACTGAATATAACTCAGGAAAATAAAATAAAATTAATGTTAAAAAATATGTATGTAGGTGAGAAGAAAGGAAATGAATCCGACAAATATGTGGAAGAAAATGATTAAAGGTCAAAATATATATATTCGATGTTATGGACGAAGTTTATTGCTTTAACAAGTCAATACAAGTGTTTCAATCTCTTTTGTTTACTTGTACGGAATATTCATTAAAAATTATTTAATATATAATAAAGCAAATAAAAATACCGTGCACGTGAACCTCAGATCATTATCAGGACAGAGACGTATAAGTGACGTTGAGGTTTACGATTTAATAGGATTTAAAATGTATTCGAAAGGGATTACGTCACAAACGAAATGTTCTTCAACACACACACACACACACATACACACACACACACACACACATATATATATATATATATATATATATATATGACATCTTCTCTGGGCTGCTTCTTCTCTGGGCTGGGTGTCTGCTAATTTCTTGTTTGTAATAAATAAACAATACTTTGTTGTTTTTTTAAGACGTCTATCCTTAATTTGAATTTTCAACAAATTTCAATTCAAAATTTAGCTACACTAACATACATATTTCGTAGGCTACCCACAATATTATGTAATATCTTAAGATTAAACAGTTATAGACAGAAAAAATCTTGAGATCCCAATAAACTAGTACCCGAAGAACAACACTTCCGCCCAAATGGTTACGATTCTTGAGAGAGATCCTGAATTCGCTATCATAGAAAGAGTTGAAAAAACATCAACATAAAATCATTAATTGGTCGGATAGAATATAACGATATTTTAGAAACTTATGATTAATTTGTACTTAATATGAAACTTAATTATACAACCGACTAATGAAATGAGTCTGTCATATACACCTAAATAAACACATACATCAGTCATTAATCATCAACATTTGAAGCGAAATACTCATACACCTAATAAAAATCGGATTAGCCAGGTGTTTTCACCAACGGATATATGAATATATAAAAAGCAATTGAAAATAATGTAACCAGAATATCGTTTTTATTCAATAAATGGAGATGCAACTTCGCCAGCGTATTTTTCTTCTCTGCTTTTTTTGCTAATCAACTACTTCGAAAACTTGTGGAAAAAATTTCTGTAAACATTTATTCACAAAAAATTTTAAACTGACATTGATGTCAGGTCGAAACTAATTGATAAGGATTTGATATATCATTTTTGTTTATATATATATATATATATATATATATATATATATATATATATATATATATATATATATATATAAGGTGTGTCAAAAAAGTATTGAGACTTTTGTACATATTGACACGCCTTGTATTTTGAAAAAAAATAACATTCCATTCATTGTTCATTTCTAACTCGGTAAATATAGCTTCAATCTCGATACTTTTATGACACACCTTATATATTAGCGCTATGTGAATAGGAATTGAACTCGAATCGACGAGTCCCTTTTCCACGACTATATATATATATATATATATATATATATATATATATATATATTATATATAATCAAGAATTCGCTTTTGATTTTTTTTTTTAAGATTCCATTTTACGAGGGTAATCAATTTCGAATATTTCTCCTGTATCACTCGCTTTCTTTTAAAAATACAATCTCCTGATTGAATGACCTTTTGCTAACGTGCTTAATTTTGTGTTTTTCTATTATTATTATTATTATTATTATTATTATTATTATTATTATTATTATTATTATTCACTCCTTTTGGGTTTTCACATCAGCGTTACCTGATGGTATTTCACTGGAGTCTGAGTGACAAGTCTCCTCAGGTCTCCGGGACTCTTCTGAATATTCTGGCAGATTGCAGCAGTGCAGTATTCTGGATGGTCTCAATTCTTCCTCTGATTTCCAGATTTTCCGAACTTTTTCCAATCTTTTTGGGACCGTTCCAAGTGCACCAACTACAATTGGTATCACTTTCACTTTCATATTCCATAGCTTTTTTAGTTCTCTGGCAAGGTCCAGGTATTTGTCCATCTTTTCGTTTTCCTTCAGCTTCACCCTGTGATATGCTGGCACTGCAAAATCCACCAGTTGACACGTTCTTTCTTTTTTGTTAATCAACACTAAGTCTGGTCTTCTTGCTGGGATAAGGTGATCCGTTTTTATCTCAAAGTCCCAGAGAATTTTATGCGTTTCATTCTCAAGAATAGATTCTGGTTTATGCATATACCATTTTGTTGTATGGTCAAAATTTAATTTTTGGCATAATTCCCAGTGGATCACCTTCCCAACCCAGTCATGCTTAGTTTTGTATTCTCGCTGTGTTAGTTTGTTGCATTCGCTTAGTACATGGTTTACAGTCTCATCTCTGTTACCGCATAGTCTACATTTACTATTTTGTTGAGTCTTATCAACTTGTGCTTATTTTTTACATTTAAAATAATCTAAAATAGAATACTGTATGTATAAGCAAATTTTGGGTCTATCTAAACACGTGTCGACATAAAACAATAATAAATTTCAGCCATACCAAATATACATTTTTTCCATTTATCCTTTCAACACACACACACACACACACACACACACACATATATATATATATATATATATATATATATATATATATATATATATATATATATATAATCTGATACATATAATATTGCCAACTTTAGGTATATTTATATTTATCAATTACTACCTGCATGTTCGCGGCCTTGCCCGGGTTATATCCAACTAGATTTAAGTATACACTTTTTAAATCTCATATTGCTCACCATTGGATAGCTGTACCTATTGCTCCACGTGCTTATTGTGAAAATGTTACAATGGATATTTGTGCATATTATCCCTAATTTATCAATAACGCAATAATAATACTTTTTGAAAGAGAGTGAGATACGATACCAACATTGTAATTCTTAATTCAAATCGTTATAATGAACGATAATTCTCGATATGGAAATTGATTAAATTTAAAAAATATCGGAATTATTCCCTTAAACTATTTCTTTCTTTCCTTATTTTCTCATACCACAGCCGATAATTCGGTTTCTCGTAAGCCCAAATAAATTCTGAGGTAAATATACACACCGCCACTGGATTCCCCGTCAAATTCTTCTTAAGAAAAGTTTGTTAGATCTTAATAAGAGACCATGATTTCAATTGCTTCATCAACAGATAAATAAACAGAGACACAAAGAATATAGTATAAACTTTCACTATACAATAATCGATACAATTAACAAATGTAATGGAGTCTTACCTTCTCTAGACCTCTTACATCATATCGTAGGTAACCTACGAATTATGTATGTAAGTGTAGCTATATTTGGAATTGAAGTTTGTTGAAGATTCAAAATCAGAGAAGGTTAAATGGAAAGTTAACGTTAGCCGTTATAGTTATAATTGGGCCCCCGATTTCCGCCATGAGGAAAGCGTGAGAAGAGAAATTAAGTTAGTTATGAAACACTGGCCATTAGTTGAGGGGAGCAGACATTAGGATCTTCGCTTCTAAGATGCCGGCTTCTCACTGCGGTAGAAAACCCTTTTGGGCTCGGGGTTTTTGTAATAAATAATAGACGTCTAAAAAACAAGGTCTTGCTTATTTATTACAAACAAGAAAGAAGCACAGACGACCCAGCCCAGAGAATGAAGCAGCCCAGAGGAGATGGCAGCGACGAAGTAAGAACAAGTAAGAATAAACAGAAAGGAGCCCATCGCCTCACCTTTGACCTCTCATCTCCTCCGTTATATACCCGAAATGAATGGGTATATAACAGACTGGCTGAATTACCAAGGTTAAAGTAACCAGTCTGTCCTAATAGAGAGAGAAGAGTTGGGTTCATGTCTTTGCCAAGGGCAATAGCACGAAGTGAAACGCAAACAGTCATATACCATGTAACCCAGTAAAACATGTCCTAAACTTAATACGGTGAAGAGGTTTCAATTCTAGAGATTTGGGTAGTATAGAGTCATTGCCGCCCCTGTTCTACTCTGACCTGGAGTGGTAGTTACTGTTAGGATCCCATCTATAGATCAAATAGATATGTGTATAATGATTTGGAACTATATTGATAAATTGGCTCTTGAAACATTAATATAGCATTTATATATGAAGCATCTACATGTTTAAAATGATTGTGAATATGAATGTTGAACATAATAACTTAAGCTTAAAATAACCCGACAAAGGTTGACATGCCATATAATCAACCAATATTGACTCTGGCCCAGTTTGATAATTCCTCTTCAGGTCCAATTTGTGCGCCAAATATATATTTTAATCCCATATCCCCTCTGACACAAAGTGATAGTAATCTAGGCATATTTTATACAGAAATATTGATTATGTATGTTCCTGTAGCACTCCAAAAACAATGTCAAAGAAATCTGTGTCACCATCGGGTGAGCGAACCATTATTTTCGTGTCTTTGTAGAGCACCATTACAGCGGTAACAGTTTCTTTGAGGACACCTTATGCTAGAAATATTCGCTCTATCTTTCCTTTGTCTATGTAGTCAAATACCTTGGAGAAATCTTCAAACAAATGTGTTGCTCGAGATCTTTTGCCAGTACTCATTCGATAATTCGACGAATCATAAGAATCTGGGAGGTCGTGGATCGATTTCTATGAAATCCGTTTTGATTTTTCCCAAGTATTTCCTCTACTTCAGTTCGGATGCGATTGAAAAGCAGCATGATATAAACCTTAGCAGTTATGGATGTAAGAGTCATACCTCTGTAGTTCTTAGGGATTCTTAGATCGCCTTTTTTCGGAAATGGGAGGATGCAGCCTTTCATCAATTTCTCTATTGTGTCTTATTTATAAGAATTATCTTCCAATTTCCTTGTCTTTCATACTTCAGGAGGTATTTCGTCGACGATTGTAGATTTTCTGTTTTTGCTTTTAGAACTTTTAGAAATCATTCTCTGTGAAGTTGGTTATTTATTATTTATTGTTAATGTTCTTCTGTGATTTATGAGATTTCCAAGCAGATTGCTGAACTGTTTTTTTCTACTTCAGATGTCTATCTTCTTGGTTGGCAGCGTTTAGCTTTGATCTCGTGTTGCTTTTTTTACTGCTAACTTCGTTTACACTCTGAAATGATAATTAAGATTGTCTATCCACAACAACATTTCTGATTTTATTCATTTGGTCTTGAAATGAATTCTAGTTTTTCTTTTTTGTGTGTTTAGTTAGTTTCATTTTAGCTTTCTTAAGTTGTGCACATTGGTGTTTGTTTGTCTTTTCTATTTCATAGGGATGCTTTTTTTATATTATCTCGTTTTTCTCTATGTGCTTGCGACTTCTAAGGAACTGAATATTTGGATCTTTGTTGGTATACATTAAGCTGGTGCTTCTAAGTGGGAGGTGACAAAGTTTTCATATTCGCAATTTGTCTTTCAAATGTCTCCTAAAGAGTATTAAACTTGTTCCTTACAGTTACTGAATAGTGACTGCATATATCACTATTGACACACAGATTTACCGGTGTGCTTCTTATTTCTGCATAGACACAGGTGTATATTTACTGAGACGATTCTTTTATCAAAAATCCCATTTCATACCGCTGTTTATCCATTTCTTGTTTATCTATATATTAATACTCATGTTCCTTAATTGTAAGACCGTTATCATCTTGCCACACCCTCTGGTTAAAAACTTGAACCGTCTAAATCGTCCAAGATGAAATGCATAACTATAAATCCTGATTATCAGGTGTTGTTTGCCGAATTCTTATTTCTTATGAGTATCGTCAACTCAGCAAAATAATGGACCATTCCGTTTTTATAAAGAAAAAAAAGGGAACAAAAAGGACATGCTATACAGGAAAAATATAATAATTTTTTATAATAAGAAAAAAACTAGGGGAAAGATGGAGGAGATAAGCGTGTGGAAGCGATAACACTAATCTGTTTCAGTCGAACATAATGAAAAGATGAAAGGAAAAAAGGGCTAAAAAGGGAGAGAGAGAGAGAGAGAGAGAGAGAGAGAGAGAGAGAGAGAGAGAGAGAGAAGAGAGAGAGAGAGAGAGTTAAATCAAGATTATTGTACTTCTTATATATTAAACTATATTGCAATAGCTCATAAGTAAACATATCGAAAGTTGTAATAATTAAATTATCATAATGTGATATGTCCACAGGTCTTGTTAGTCAATATATAATCTAGATGTGCTTTTGAGCTATTTGGGTAGGTGTAAGTCCACATTTCCCCTTCCTTTTCTGATATTTAGTGATTAGGCATAGAAGCTGTTTCTAGATTTTCACCATTTTGTTTGGAGATTTGTGTAGATAGAATTTGTTATTTTCGTCTTAAGTACAGTTAGCTGCAGTTTGTTTAAAATTGTTTTCATTAAAACTAATTTTACTTAGATGTTGTTTTTTTGCTTTTGTTTATTATTTAGTAAATGAAGAAATAAAGTAATTAAAGGTAATTGTGCTGATACAACCTACAAAGTAAGTAGGATGATTGTCTTTGATTTTGTGCAGTGACGGAACATTACTTTAAATAAAGCAGTCGAAAGATTCTGTTGGTGAAGAAAGCATCTTTCGTCCTTTCTTTCTTTTTTAAAGTTATCGATCTGATGTGTCTATACGCTATCGAATCCATTATATATTTTTTTAAACGCCAAGCAACCAAATAAAACCGAAAAAATAAGATAAATGCACTGATTTTCCGATTGAGTTCAAGTCCGTACGAATTTATCTTGTTATAACAGATGTGAGTCTATGCGAAGACAAATCTATTTCATAGATGAGGATGTGCGAAACTAAACAATAAAAACTCTATATCAATCACTATAAACATTTTCATATGCATCCAACTATTCTCCCTCCAGCTAAAATAGTAGGGAAGACTGGGTTCTTTAACCTTGTTTAGGCAACCAGTCTATGAGAAAGAAAAGTCTGAATTCAAACCTGTTGAACCCCGCTTAAGAAATTGAGCGTGTGTCACATCCTACTCGTTGGAAGACGTTGGTAAGTTTATAAACATTTTAACACTTATTATAGTGATTACCAGTTACTTGTACTGGTTGGTGTCAAGGAGGACATTTAATCGTCTCTCCACTCACCAAGACCCAACATTAACATTAGTATATTCAATGATATTGTTACATTATGCTAGAATAGAAATTAAAAATAACGGTAATCCTGAATTTACAGGGCTTTCACCTTTCGTTAGTTTTGTCATTGTTCTCTTGTTGATCAGTTCGGTTCGTGGAAGTAGGAGATGAACTTGGAATTTATGAAGTTAGCTGTTGGTTTTTGGAGGAGGCAAACCTGCGCGTGACGGTTGACTTGGATTAAATAAAGATGTCTGAAAATATCCAAATCTTCGTTTTCGTTACTAAAAAGAACAATGAACACTGACATGAAGAAGTTCCATGGAAGAAGACCAGAAGAATAGAGAGAACGAGTCCAAATACAATTAGAAAGACGATAGCCGACCCAACCAGCATAGAAAAGGCCACATAGTAGAATAGACGAGCTGGCCAAGACAGAATAAAATAAGTACAATATGATAAGAAGAAAAAAGGGCTATACAACAAATTACTTACACTAAATAGACGGAAAGAATTACAATATCAGCTTATTCACATATATAGGAACATTTATTGCATATATATATATAATATATATATATAAGATGTATTACAAGAATACACAAACGCATCCTAACAGAGAGAATATGAATGTGTTGTTCTATGAACAAGCTGTATATGAAATGAATACAAAAACAGTAAAATATCTTGTATTCTTTGGTGGGAAGAGCCACGTGGGTTTAACATTTGAAGTCAAGACAAGTATATATATAT
>CM042148.1:53927749-53937749 GCA_023376005.1 Doryteuthis pealeii | reverse complement strand
ATCTGGGGAAAATTGCCTTGGTTTGTCTTAGCTTTTACCCCCCCTCCCCGAACCAATTAGTGATAGTTCAGGTATCACTGTAGTTTTCCTTCTCCTAGATCCGTTGCCTAATAAAGGCTAAAGAACCCAGCCTGTCCGACTATTTACTCGGAAAGGAGAGATATATTCCTGCCTTCGCGAAGAGCACTAGTGCGATGAGAAATAAACAACTTCGTCCATGTTTAATTGAAGCTGAAATAGTTAATCTCATAATAAGTGAATACAGCAAACTAGCACAAAAGGAATGATAGAACAGGCATGGTTGGGTGGGCAAGATGATTCACTAGGAATTGTGCAAAAAAGGAAATTTCACAAACAAATGGTATATTCATAAACCAGAAGCTGTACTTTAAATAGAAATATAAAAAATTATCTTGTACTTTGAACCCTGATCGCCAACTCCATTTCCTACGACGATAAGGTTTTCTTTCTCATATATTGGTTGCTTTACTAAGGCTACTGAGCTTTGATTTATCCATAGTAGAGAGTGAATAGGAAGAAGAAAGGGATATTGCCTATTGAAGGATTTGAACTCGGGTCGTCGATGTCATTTCCTACGACGATAAACTCAAGCGTACCTCAAAGTATATTAAATATAAGACCTTATAAAAACATCGTATGTTATTTGTCACTCACTGATCTTAGCTTAGATTACCACAAGAAGCGTGGGTCACTCGGTGAGAATGGATGTCACTAAAAATGGTCTGTCACATTAGATTGTTAACCATTGCGCCACGCGAGGCGGTATAGTTCGGTATTAATAAAGAAGGCAAAGTGACTAATTATCGGTACCAGCCGAACTATGAGAAAGACTATTCCCTTTTCACTAACGCTAGATCAGTGAGATTGTTATTGCGTCTGAGGTGAAACGACATACCTACCACCAACTCCTCACTTTCGCGCACAGATCTAAACTGTGCTACTCATGCGTTAAGTTACCGAAGGCGTGTATAGAACCCAGAACCTTGTAGTTCCGAGGCGGATGCTCCCCTGACTGAGCTAAATCGATCAAATAGATTTAAATTCTGCTATAAGAGTGATAATTCAGCTAGTATTTAAGTTTTGGCATTTGATGAGACCATCCAAACCAAGCTTGGCTGATGCAGTAGTTTACCCGACTGCACCTCTGCAGAAGGGTAAGACCCCCCTCCAGCTTTTGACCGTGGGTAGCGACCCGTAATGCTTGAGAATAGGCTGAGAACAGACTGGTTGCTGAGTAGTCCTTGACCCGGGTACTAAGTGGTCATGTGACATGCTACACTCCACTTCAGCCTTTATTTGGGCTAGATGAACGGTCGGACAGGCATAATCCAATGACTCAGTTGGTCATTTCAAACCCTAGCACCTATATGATTGTCCTGTGCATATTCTTTAAATTACTCTTATGGCAAACACCTAACACTTTTTATCATAGATGTGCTAGAAGGCAGTGGCTGAGGGTCAACCACCAGCTTATTAAGTCTACCAATTTGTTCATACATGTGAAGTTGATGAAATTATTTTTACAAGTTTATAAAACAAAACCAACATTTATCTACAAGAAAAAAATCATATATTCATAAAAGAAAAGAAAAATGAAGAGCAAAAATTTAGTATTGAATAGTCCACAAGGGTTGATATGCCATTAAACAAAATACCCACTCTGTATATTGATACTCGTGTTTCTTAATTGCACAACCGTTATCATCTTGCAACATCCTGTGGTTAAAAATGAGACTGTCCCAATCGCTCAAGATGAAATGTAGATCCTGATTTTATGGTGTTGCTTATACGCCGAATTCTTATTTCTTATAAGTGTCGCTTCCTCAGCTAAATAATGGACCATTTCTTTTTTTTTATAAAGAATGAAAGGAAAGAAAAGGGACATGCTACAGAAAAAAATATAAGAAAGAAAGAGAGTAAGGGAAATATATAGAAAGGAAGTGGGTGCGTGGAAGCGATAACGCTCATATGTTTCAATCGAACATAATGAAAAGATGAAAAAAAAGAAAGAAAAATTTAAATCAAGATTATTATACTTTTTACATATTGAACTATTTGGCAATAGTTCTTAAGTAAACATATCAAACGCTATAATAATTAAATTATCATTGTGTGGCATAACCGCAGGTCATGCCAGTAACCCATGATCCATGCAATGAGGCCAGATCGGGTCACTGGAAATAACAAAATGAAGATGTGTCAAATCGTAGGTGTTAATGCATCAACATATGATGGAGTAACATTGAAAGAAAACTTGAATCTCTGGGAAAATATGTAAAACCTTTGAGAAAACGGAAAACATGGAATATGGAAATTGATTGCCTGGGAAAATTCCCCGCAAGCGTAGCAAAGAAAAATGGATGAAATGGAACTTTGGGGAAGAATCAAAACCATTCAAAAGATAGCAATACTAAAATCTGCTGTAATATTTATAAGACTGTTGAATTATTAAAGAAACTTAATGTCATTTAATATTTAATGAAAGTTACTAGTTACAAAAAAATAGACAAATACCCGGATTTTTCCAGAAAAAGCAATGGAATATGAGGGTGAAAATGATACAATTGTAGTTGGTACACTTAGAACGGTTCCAAAGAATTTAGAAAGCAGACTGGAGGAATTAGAAATCAGAGGAAGGACCGAGACCAACAACATTGTTAAGATCAGCTAAAATACCCAGAAGAGTCCTGGAGATGTGAGGAGATTTGTTGTCACTCATTCCAGTGAAAGACCACTAGCTTACCGCTGGTGTGAAAAACTTGCAAGGAATGAAGAAATAATAATAATAATAATAATAATAATAATAATAATAATAATAATAATAATAAAGAACTTGTCATCTAGTGAATTTTGCCGTTTTGGCGGACCACAAAGTGGAAATGAAACCAACTGTAGTTGGTACGTTAGAACAGTCACCATGGAGTTGGAATGGATAGAGGAAGAATTGGAAATCAGAGGAAGAATCGAGACCATCCAGATGACATCATTGTTAAAATAGACTAGAATACTTAGAAGAAACCTGGAGACTTGAAAACCTGAAAACCTGAAGAAACTAGCTGTCACCTGAGACACCAGTAAAAAAAAATCAGTTAAAACTGGTGGGAAAAACTCGCAAGGAGTGGGGAAACTAATAAAGAAGTCATACCAATAATAGTTAGAGCACTTGGAACGAACCCTAATATCCTGAAAAAGCAACTAGGGAAATTAGAGATCCGGGGAAGGATTGAGATAATCCAAACCTCATCATTATTGATATCATCAAGAATACTGAACAGAGTCCTTGAGAGTCCTGAGGTATCTTATTTTCACCTGGACTAACCCAGCCACTTGTTCCGACTTGTTTCACTCAAGAACAACAAAGAAATTGTCATCTTGAATTTTCCCAATCTAACGGACCATATAAAATAAAATAACGCGGAAAGATAGACAAATACCAGGATATTGCCAGAGAACCGAAAAAGCTATGACACATGAATATAACAATAATACTAACTGTTATTGATTTTGGAACGGTCCTCATAAGAGACTGTGAGCACAAGAGATCAGAAGAAGAATTTAAATTGTTAAGGTAAGCTAGAATAAATACACTTAAACTTCTGTTTAAAATCGCAAGGAGTAATAATAACAAAACAATACGGAGCGGAATTCTGAAGTGAGAAACTAAATTTCTATTAATAAAGTAAGTAAAGTTAGCGGAGTGACCTATTATCGGTATCATGCGCTGAGTTTTCTAGGACCAGTCTCGAACCTTGGGATTCCTAGGTGGGTGCTCTACCGACTGAGCTAAACCGGTCTCCAAAATTAATAGCGGCACCAAGAACCAATTATGTCAAAGCAAAGATTGATAATACCCAGAAGTATAGCAGGTGTATTTTATGTTGTGACAGAGATGAAATAGTTAATCATATAATAAGCAAATGCAGCTACTGATGCAAAAAGAATACAAGGCTAACTACGACTGGATAGGAAAGGTGATCCATTGGGAACTGTGCAAGAGATTAAAATTTGACAATTATGACAAATGGTATATACACAAACCATAACCTTCCATGAAAAAAGAAACACAAAATTCGCTGAGACTTTGAGATACAAATGGATCACCCAATCCCGACCAGCAGACTAGACCCAGTTTTAATTAACATAAATGAGATAACTTATCGTCTAGGGGATTTTGCCGTTCCAGCAGACCGTAGAGTGAAAAGAAAGCTGGAATTTGCAAGAGAGCTGAAAAAAGTTGTGAAACATAAAGGTAACAGTAATACTAATCGTAGTTGGAGCACTTGGAACAGTACTAAAGAACCTGATAAACAGAATTAGGTATCTGGAGATAATTTGAAGAATCGAGACCATCTATGTTAAAAATGGTTACGATACTTAGAAGAGTCCTGGAGATGTGAGGAGACTGGCAGTTACTCAAACATCACTGAAAAACCAAGTTATTGTTCGTGTGAAAAACAAGTTATATAATAATAATAATAATAATAATAATAATAATAATAATAATAATAATAACTAGCAGAACCTGTGGATTTACCGAAGTATGATGATTTAATTAATACAATATTTACTTAAGAGCTACTGCAATAGTTCAATACGGAAAAAATAATAATCTTCATTTAACTCTCTCTCTCTCTCTCTCTCTCTCTCTCTCTCCCTCTTCTTTCCTTTCATCTTTTCATTATGTTCGATTGAAACAGATTAATGTTATCGCTTCCACACACTCATCTCCTCTATATTTCCGCTACTTTCTTTATTTATTTCTTATTATATTTTTCCTGTATAGCATGTCCTTTTTGTTCCCTTTTTTCTTTATACTCTTCTTTCCTTCTTTTCATCTTTTCATTATGTTCGAAATATTGCCAAATAGTTCAATAGGTAAAAAGTATAATAATCTTGATTTACATTTTTCTTTCTATTTTTTTCATCTTTTCATTATGTTCGATGAAAACAAATTAGCGGTATCGCTTCCGCGCACTCACCACTTCTCTCTATATTTGTCCTAATCTCTTTCTTTCATATTATATTTTCTGGATAGCATGTTCTTTTTCTTCCCCTTCTTTATTTATAATAAAAACGGAATGGTCTATTATTTGAGGTGACGACACTCATAAGAAATAAGAATTCGTCGGATAAGCAACACCAGATAATTAGGATTAATTTTGGCATTTCATCTTGGACGATTTGGACGGTCTCATTTTTAACCAGTGTGTGTTGAGACGTATAAAATTCTCTGGGATTTCGAGATACAGACAGATCACCTAATCCTGACCAGGAGACCAGACCTTGTATTGATTAACAAGAAGAGAATCTGTCATCTCGTGGATTTTGCAGTACCAGGCGACCACCGAGTGAAAGTGAAAGAAGGTGAAAAGATAGAAAAATACTTGGACCTTGACAGAGAACCGAAAAAAACTGGACCATGAAGATAAATGTCGTATCAATTGTAATTGTTGCCCTTGGAACGGTCCCCAAGAAAATAATTTGGGTGAATTGGAAATCAGAGGAAGAATCGAGACCATCCAAACTACAGCATTGTTAAGTTCGGCTAGAGTACGGGAGACCTGAAGAGATTCCCTGTCACTCAGCCTCCAGTGAAACACTGGCTACGGCAGTTGTAAAAAAACCTCTGATAATAATAATAATAATAATAATGTCCTTAAAAATAAAGTGTATACAATTCTCTGGTACTTTAAGATACGAACGGATCACCTAATCCAGACCAGAAAACCAGACCTAGTTTTTATTAACAAACCATGTCACTTATTTGATTTTATTGTGCCAGAAGATCAAAAAGTGAAAGTGAAAGAAGGCGAAAAGCTGGATAAATAACTTGATCTTGCCTGAGAGCTGAAAAACAAACAAACTGTGGAACATGAAAGTAATAGTAATGCCAGTTATTATCGAAGCCCTTTGAACCCGGAAAAAAGGACTATTATCTAGAAATCTGAGAAATAATCAAAACCATTAAAACCACAGCACTAATAACCTAATTCCGGTTAGAAAACCAGACCAGTTGCTAATTAACACGAAAAAGATAACTTGTCATCTGGTGGATTCTGCCCTAAGAGCAAGTGTAGGCTATATGGAGATAGATAAGTGACGGTTAATCTATCCATACATATATAAAAGGCAGTTGGTGTGTATGTATGTCAGGATGAAACTACGAAAATAAAACAATCAACAACAAAGAGAATATATATATATACACACATTAGATATCACCGGTTCACGCTTTTTGTGCAAAAATATGATGATTTGATTTACATCCGAAGATATTTAACAATCAAAATATACATAGAAATAACATTAAAAGTCTACTTAAAAATTTCTAGCATTTGTAAATTCGAATGTGAACAAATCAATGCACCAGGGTTCCCCCCTCTACCAAGGCGATGCGAGGTAGCCGCTTCTTGTAACATAATAAGCGGAAGTCGGAAGACCAGGCCTAGTATAATTGAACTTATCCTCAGAGTAAAAATGAAAGAAATCGAAAAGCTAGATAAATACCTGGATCTTGCCAGGGGGCTGAAATAGCGGCGGAACGTGAAAGTGATGGTAATACCAAGTTTAGTTTGTGCCCTTGGAAGGTTCCCCAACAGTCTGGAAATGAAACGGAGGGAACTCGATCAGAGGGTGAAACGAGACCTACTAGACCACAGCACTGTTAAAAATCACCTAGAATACCTGAAAGGACTTTTTAAGACTAGTATGAAAAACTCTCAAGGAGTTCAATAATACTAATACAAAATTCTAATACAATATTACAAATACAAATACTAATGCACAAGGAGTATCTATAATTTTAATGCAAAATTGAATGCGACGGGGTTGTAACACTGGGAATTTTGCAAACGACCTGTGTTTGACTTTAATAATGATAAAGAACTAGCAGGACATGTGAATATACCACAGTATGATGATTTAATTGTTACAACGTTTAATATGTTTACATAAGAGCTATTACAATTAGTTCAATAGGCAAAAAGTATAATAATCTAGATTTAACTCTCACTCAATCTTTTTTCTTTCTTTCCGCACTTTCACGGCTCACCACCTCTCTCTATTTTCCCCGACTCTCTTTCTTTCTTTCTTTCTTTCTTTCTTTCTTATTATATTCTTTCTGTGTAGCATGTACTTTTTCTCCCCTTTCTTTCTTTATAATAAAAACGGAATAAGGTGACCCAAAAGAAATCAGTATTTCGCGGATAAGCAACACCAGATAATGAAGATTTACATTTTTGCATTTCTTCTTCCATGATTTGGACGGTCTCATTTTATCCAGAGATGATAATGATCGTACAATTAAGAAACACGAGTATTAATATCTATTGATAATGGATGTTTGATCTCCATTTTTCTGTAACCGAAACTACGTCACTGCTTTCGTCACAATACCAAAAATCGTCAATACATAGAATAAACAACAATCTTGTAACCAGTTTTAAAAATCACTTTTTACTCTCGCCCTTTTTTCAGTAACAAAAGGTTAACTAAAATGTTTACAAATAAATAAATACCTATGATTTTGTGTAAAAGTTATGTGCGAAATATTCGAAATAATTATTCAATTAATAATTAATAGATGCATGCAACATTTTATTTGAGGAGCACAGAACAAAGATTTTATATTTGTTTATATTTTTTACTCCTTTAATAAATTAATGATCATTTTACTTACTTATGATACAAACCCACTAACATTGAATCCCCCCCTCTGGAAACATCATTCAATAATACATTTTTAGGATGTTTTTTGTGAGTATAGATAATAATGAATTACCAAGGAGAGAAAATAGTCACGTAGTGGATTTTGTCGTTTCAGTTATGAAAATAAGAGAAACGACAAACAAATATTTGGATCTTGCCAAAGAACTGAAAAAGCTGTGGAACATGCTGGTGAGGGCGATAGCAAAGCCATCCTTGTAGAAGAACAGTAGTGGTACAATGTAACCTGTAGCTAGGAGGATGAGGGATTTCGTACCTTTTCTAAGTCCGTATTTGAACATAATAGCGCAATTGTTGCGAGTTTAGTTTTGTTTCTTGGTTAAATTGCATATCAACCTTCGTGTGTTATTTAATGCCGAAACCATCCTTGTAGAAGAACAGTAATGGAACTATTTAACATGTAGCTAGGGAGATAAGGGGGTGCATACCTTTCTCAAGGGTATTAATCCGAAAGTGAACGTAACAAAATGATTAGAATTCGAGCTCGATTACTACGATGTCACAATCCAGCACGTTAGCCATTATGCCACGGAGTCTCCCCACCTCCAATTGTAGTTGGTGCCATTGGGTCCAAAAAAGAGACTTGGGAAACTTGGAATCAAAGGAAAATCAAGGCCATCCAAACCACATCACTGTTAAGATCAGCTAGAATATTCAGGAGAATCTTGGAGCCCTGAAGAGACTTACTGTCACTCAGACTTTAGTGAAATACCACAGGTTAAACCTGATATGAAAATCGCGCATAGTGATGATGATAATGATGATAGACTATAGTTGAAAAACAAAGGAAAAGGAAAAACAGGAAAATTATCTAACTTAGCCAAAGAGCTTAAAAGCGTGAGTAACGGTGATACCAATAATAGTCGGAGCCCTTGGCACAATCCTACAGAACTCGGTAAAGAGACCAGGGTGAATGGAAACCTGCGGAAGGATTGAAACTGTGCAAACTAAATTACTACTGAGATCAGCTAGAATACTGAGAATAATCCTAGAGGACTGAATAGACTTGCTGTCACTTGGGATCCAATGAGATCAATCAGTTACTGCTGGTAGGAAAGAAACGAATATCTTCAGCATTGAGGTTAGTAAGAATACTTAATAGAGCTCTAGAGATTTAGGTTTTTCCTTGTTCAATGGCTTACCAACTATGTTGGGTTATTCAATGCCAAAGCCATTCTTGTAGAAGAACAGTAGTTGTACTATTTAACCTGTAACTCGGATGATGAGGGGATTGGTAGATTTTCTAAGGGTATTAGTCCGAAATTGAACATTATATAGCATGACTGGAGTTCAAACTGGCTTATTACGATGTCGCAGTCCAAGCACGTTAGCCACAATGCTTCGGGGACTACCCCCCGGAGATTCAGGGTAATTTTTTGTCACTCTATTCACCAACAATAGAAATATGTAACAATAAAATAAATGGTGGACAAAAAAGTGAACTTGCAAAAGATATAATATACATATTTACCAACCCCTCCGTGCGAATAGGATACGACACAAGGTCAATTTTTAAGTGGAGTTTAACAGGTTTTGAATTCAGAGTTTTCCTTTACCTAGCCTTGGTTAAAGAGTCCAGGCTGCCCTAATATTCAGTCTATTTCCTACGATCATAGCCATTACACCACGCACTTCCACTATGTATACAATATAAACAATATATATATATATATATATATATATATATATATATATATATATATATATATATATATATATATATATAGACAGTATAGACAAGAAAATAAAATATATGACCTTACTTGAGTAAGGTTAAAACTATGGAGTAAGTAAATTGCGTAGATGATTCGGAGAGTACCAGGGATAATTCCTAAGTGGTTTCCAATTAGACTAGAATCGATTAAAATCAAAGTATTCATACGTAACAGCTATTGAAGACGAGAAAGTAGATAAGAGGCAAAGAATTGGCGCTACCATTTGGTCTCTTTTGCAAGAGTTAAAAAACTGATGTGAATGGTGACAATAATAATAATAATAATGGTATAATACCATTGCTTCTGAAAAGAAAGCAATGAAAACGGACATAATTTCTGTGTATAAGTGAGGAACATCGTTCATATCAAAAGAAAGTGAGTTCATAGGGAAAACAAAAACAGAAATAGCAATTGGCGATAATCACAAAAACAATTACAGCAAAAATAGACATAATGTTGTCTCCAAAAACAAAACAACGTGTAATTCATTTGTATTTATGAATGATAGCTATATATAAGTTACTGAGGTAAGAATACAT
>CM042148.1:53907749-53925249 GCA_023376005.1 Doryteuthis pealeii | reverse complement strand
GTGTGTGTGTGTGTGTGCTTATATCTGTGTCTGTGCGTATGTGTGCAAGTATGCGATAATTTGTGTGTACAAGTGTGTTTGTTTATGGGAGTGTTTATGTATACAAACATGTGGATAAATTGTTTAATAGAAAAAAGGCATTACAACAATTCACTTTTATGTTTCAGTTGATCATATATATATATATATATATATATATATATATATATATATATATATATATGGTTTGTGGACACATTTAATCATGTAAGTCTTTTGAAACATGCATATATTTACTAAAAAATCACAACATCAAAAATGATTTTAAAAGGCAATTTGTATTTCTTGTTTTAAGCCAAATACTTTAAAACTAGTTTAACATTTTTGTTGTTGTTGTTGTTCTCTTGATATTTTTAAACGTTATCACCAAACAAAAAGAAAAAGCAAAAGAAAAAGAAAAAGAAAAGAAAAGAGAAAAATAAGATGTTTAACTTACTTTGATATTTTGGTTTGTTTATTTTCTTCCTTATTGATGTAATTGTTCTTATTTGTTCCCTCTTTTTTTTGGCCTGAATTTTTTTTAATTAAAAAAAAGCAAAACAAAACCAAATTTTTTTCGCGCGTTTAAAGTTTAGTAGAAAACCGATCCATAGAAATTGAAATCCTTTCTTCTTGTTCTACTAAGTAGCCCATCACCAATAAAATAGTTCTTCACTTCCATCCACAAGCAGACCGAGCCATCCTTTCTTTTCCACTTTTTTTCTTTTCTTTTCTGTTTTTCTTTTAATTTTTTTTTTTGAAGACCGTACCGGAAAGATGATCACCTCGTCACTAGCACCAACACTTGATGCTAACGAGTAGCAGTATCAAGCGGAAGATTTGTAGCAGTACAAGTAACATTTGTGGGTTTTGCAGCACATCAAAAAGGTAACGGTACGGAGTCAGTTCTTAACAACAACAATCATCATCATCATAAACAACAACAACTATTACTACTATGAAACCAACTACAGATACTTCTTTCGGTTTCAGCTACATCGATGCGTAAGCATGCGTGGGACGACACGCCGTTATCGCCGAGTTTCTGAATCCTAGTGCCGAGCTGGTGATATTCATTAACGAAATTTCTCGCACCCCACTCCCGTTGCCGAACTGCTGAGATTTACTACAAACCCTAAAAAAAGAAAGAAAAGAATCTGATTCTTAAATAAAAGTGTTATCGGCGAGTCTCGTATTTATAAAATCAGAACACGTGGAGATAATCGATACTATCCACTGATGACAATATAAATTCTCCTGCTTCGATTACTGCGAGTTTGGAGCAAAGGTAGTAGCTCATCTCGTAATGATGTCGCCTTCTAACTTTAATCTTTCCTTTGGATTTGTGTCTTAATAATCTCTGTTAAAATTTTACTGAAGTTATGTTAAAAAAAGAATAAACAAAGAAAAAAACGGCTTATAGTAAAGTCACGTTGAAAGCACCGGTTCCCGCTAGATCCCCGAAGTTAGTGTGTGTGAGTGTGCGTACGCGCGTGTATGTGTGTGCGTATGTGAGTGTGCGTGCGCGCCTGTCTATTTGTGCATATGTGTGTGTCTCAGCGATAAGCCTGTTCAATACATATGGATGATCATGTAAGCATTAAGCAACAGCAGGTACTGTACGAAATAGAATATGACTTGATTCGGTATTAAATTACCCGAAAAGGCTTGGTATGCCGTAAAACAAAACAATGAACCAGTGAAAAAACATTGGTTCTACAGTAGTGGGATAAACATCATCATCATCATCTTAGTTAACCGACAGCACGGACTCTCTCTCTCTCTCTCTCTCTCTCTCTCTCTCTTTCTCTCTCTCTCTCTCTCTCTCTCCCGCGATCAATCCCTAGCATACATCTCTCTTGGTAGGTCCTCTAAGCAGCATCTTTACAGAGCAGGTGAATGTGAGTTTTTTTAATTATTTTTGCTTGTCGGCCAACAGTGCTGCGTCCATGTGTAGGAGTACATTGCAGAACTTCGCTTATGAGTTTGTCCTCACTTCTCCAGCAGTGCCAGCATGTTTTTTCGTCTTACTTAGATGGTTTGCGTGATGGGAGGCAAGTGGACGTATAGCTGCTGTTTTGTAGGGTTAATCTTTAGCAATTCCCAATATCTATTTTATTTATTTTAGCGCACTTATAAAATCTGAAATGTTTGAAATGTCTAGCTTAGTACGGCCAGTAAAGTTAAGAAGATTGTGTTGCGCCAATTTTTCAAGTTTGATAAGAAAATTCTGACAAGAAAATCAGCATTAAAAATTATTATAATAACGGGGTTCAAACAATGGCTCAGTTGAGAAATACACAACTATCTCAGCCACAAGATAAAACTATTCCCGATTGATGCGTAACGGTTAATTCGCGGGAAATTTACTATATATATACGAGCCCTGTTCAAATCTAAATAAGTTTGCGTTTTATTATTAGTTTGTGTTTATGCTCTTCGAAAAGATTTCTATCTCTTCTTCTCCTAAGTATGGGAACCTTGTCGGCTGGAGCTTTAGAATATACCGACTGCACCTCTGCAGAAGGGTAAGACCCCCAATTCGGCCACCTGTTGGCTATGGGTGGCGACCAGTGATACTTAAGTGACATACAATACTCCTCTCTGTCTCTTACTTAGGCTAGATGGGTTGTCAGAGAGGCCTCATCCGATCAATCAGCTGGTCACGTCAACTCCTATATGATTGTTCCGACTCTATTATCCTCATGGAAAATCCCCAACCCCTTTTTATCCAATATGTGCTAGAAGCCGGTGGTTGAGTTTCTAAGTGTTCTGGGTATGACATTAAACTGCATCTAATGCTGTAATTCCAGTTATGGAGCTCTGGAGAGTGTGGGATATCCCTTCATCACCATTTCTCCCAGGTCAACCCTGACCCGTAGTGGTAGTATTTGTTAGGGTCATATCTATGGGTTACATAGAAAAAATGAGTTTAAAAAAATGTGTTTTGAAAATTAAGTTTAATAAAACAAATTTCAATACCCATCAATAATGAATAAAACAAAATGTCTTCAGCATAAAATAACCTAACAATTGTTGACATGCCGTAAAATACAACCAACCAACCAAGCCAACTATGGGTAAATAATTAGGCAGACTGGGTACTTTAGCCTTGGTAAGGCAACCCGTCTAGGAGAAGGAAAAAAACTTTGAATTCAAAAATTTGAATTGTTCGGAGAATCTGTGGTGCACTATTCTTCTGTTTTCAGCTCATTCAAAAAGTGTGGCTGGTTCTATACAAACCTTCACCGCTGGAAATAAATCACTTGTGCAGATCAAATGCTAAACTTTAAGTTCAGTCAGTAGAGGTCAGAGATTTCGAGGGACATACATTATGCAGACATATATACGCATTTCCATGAGGTGTTTGTTGTGTAATGGTTATCGTCGTAAGAAATGGACATGACAAAAAGAGTTCAAATTCTGGACGAAACTGTTTGTATTTCATATAACGCTAATTCTCTTGGTAAAAGTATGAATCCAATTATTCTTTCTCCAGTTATGGGTAAATAGTAGGACAGACTGAGACGGCCTAGGAGAAGGAAAACTCTGAATTTAAACTTTGTTAAACTTCACTTAAAAATTGAACTTGTGTTTCATGCTGCTTGTGCGGAGGGTGTGTAAATACATATAATACACGTTTCCCAAAAAATCGTCTGTTGCAATTAGTTTCAAGTTTTTCAGCGTAGATACTCGATGCTGTGTGAGAGACCTGCCAGGAGTGATGGCAGATAGGGACGGATGGTGTTTGTGTGTGTGTGTGTGTGTGTGTGTGTGTGTGAGAGAGAGAGAGAGAGAGAGAGAGAGAGAGAGAGAGAGAGAGAGAAGAGAAAGAGAATTATGGGAATCCGTGCTGTTAGCATGACTTTATGATGATTATGATATAACGATATGCTAGTCACCTGATACAAACCAGCTCTCCTTTTGATCCGAAAAAACCCCTCAAAAACATATCGTGGATATTATACAGAATAAAAGAGGCCATTCTGCCCAACTATTTACTCATAGCTGAAGGAGGGATATTTTGATTCATACCTTTTTCCAAAGGGAAAGTATTTACCCAATCCAATCGCCACAGGTGGGATGGAACAATGTCGCAAGTATGGGACATCCAACGAGAATCGAACTAGATATTCAGTTGTAAAGAGACTAGCTTCTTAATCATTATACTACGATGGGACGTCCTGCTTTTCCCAAAGTTATCAACGCTATGTGAAACGCAAAGTCTTATCCATGAATAGAACTCAGTTCAACATGTCTATTTCCTAAATCGATAAACATTACACGTCAAGCGCCTCTAAATACAGCTTTTAACAGCATATGTAAGAACGACTAAGAATCTATGTTGAATGTTTTTTTAAAATTTCAGTTATTGAAATGTCATTCACAAGAAAAGAAACGGCGCTTAAAGAAATATTTTTGAGTTATTTCTCAACATGCAAAAAATATGAGACCATTCGACTTAGAATTGATCAAATTATTAGATTACGAAATCATATTACTTTTTCTGAAACCTCCAGTACATCTCAAATGATATGAAGATCTCAAATGATATAAGAGAACTCCCTGTATATGGAGTTTAGTTATCTGGTAGGTTGATATTTAGACTTAGTTATCTGGTAGGTTGATATTTACGAACTTTATAATGGTATATTATCAAATGTGAATCTAGGCGAAGAGCTGTTACATGTTATACGATAATATCTATCTAAATATCTCCGTAACTATGATATGTGCGATATTAAATATATTTTACATATCTGTCGATCCTTATATTTCTCTAAATTCTCATAATGCCTATCTCTCTGTCTTTCTCTCTCTCCCCTCTCTCTCTCTCTCTCTCTCTCTCTCTCTCTCTATATAATATATATATATATATATATATATATATATATATATATATATGCATTAATATATCTTCTATCTTCTATTATTATACTAAAGCTGAGTTTATCAACCTTCTCCAGCTAAAGGATTTTTTTCTATTTATGTTATGGACACAATATTTATACTTAGATATTCCTTGGTGTTAGCACTACAAAGTGTATGAAAAAAATTCAGTTTAATTGGCTTTAATTAGGCGTAATTAGCAATTAAGTCAACGACCGACCAATCCCTGTCTTAGAGACTCTTGTTTCTCTTCCCATCTCCGTTGTCAGTTAAGTTAACTCTCCTCCCACTTTCTATTTGTCAGTTAAGCAGAGGGAAAAAAAAGAGTAAAAAATCCAGCAGCCAGGGATCACCCCACCCCTAACACACCGTAGATTCGCCCACTTCTCTTTCTCCAGGCGAATCTTATGCAAATAAGCAAACGTTTTGGTTTGTTTTAATATAAAAACAAAATAATTTTTTTGCGGCATGATTTCAATTTTAGTTGAGCGTAAATTTTACGAAATTGAAATCATGCTTTAAAATAGATTTTTTTAAATTACTTTAATTATTAATTCATAGAGTATTAAACTTACTTTAAAAATATTTCATGTTGGGTAAAAAAAATAGTTATATATTTAAATATTATGGAATTCAAATGAGTAAACGTTGACTGTTTCAGTGAAAGTTTTCTTCGGGCTTAAAAATTTGTTTTAGTTAAAACTAAAACAAACTAGACTGACTTCTTATTTAGGTCGGTAAAATTAAAACGGAAAGTTTTTTGCTGGTACCAAATGACAGTTTAACTGCAGTCTATGAATTAACATTTTGCGAATTTGGTTAAGGTATTAGGGGATTAAGGTTGTTTTTAATTACGTATTGCTTAAAAAAATTTAACAACAAAAAACACAAATTACTATAAATTTTATGTTGAAAAATATTTTTAAACTAAGTTTAATTGAAATTATACATTGCTATATTAACACAAACAACTGTCTCAATAATAGATTCAATAATTAATTTCAATGGTTAATTAAATGTATAGTAATTTGGGTTTTTTGTTGTTTATTTTTTAAAGCAATACGTAATTAAAAAGAACCTTAATCCCCTAAAACCGTAACCCAATTCGCAAAATGTTAATTCATAGAATGTAGGACTGACTTCTGACTTAGGTTGGAAAATTAAAACGGAAAATTTTTTGCTGGTACCCAATGACAGTTTAACTACAGTCTATGAATATTTTGCGAATTGGGTTACGGTTTTAGGGGATTAAGGTTGTTTTTAATTACGTATGGCTTTAAAAAAATAAACTCTGTCTTTAGTCTTTTTATTTATGCAGAAAATAGTATCAATCAAATATATACCACTCCGATATTACAGTCTGAATAATACAAATAATTGTAACCTTTGCGGAGTTCCGTCATGGCCTCTTGCCTCAAAACATGCTTGCCGGTGACTGCTGAAAAAACAAAAAAAACAAAAGAAAAACACCAGCTACGATTGAAGTCCGTAGCGGAAGCGGCGTGAAAAACAAAAACAACTAGGGTTTAGGGTTTAGGATTTTGGGTTGGGGTTTAGGTTTAGTTTAATGGAAAATAAATAAATAATTTGGGCTCTGTTTTTTCTGAGTCACCCTGTATACAGGGTGACCCAGAAAAAACAGATCTTTGTAATAAAACAGTTAATTTAACTAGGGGGGTTTAGGGTTAGGGTTGGGTTTTCAGTGGAAAATGCCCTAAGTTGGTTCTTTTTTTTTTCAAGTGATACCGCTTCGGATGCAGGAAGCCAGGACGGAACTCCGCAAAGATTATCATTATTTGTATTATTCAGACTATTGTCCTCGTCTTCATTGTTATCTGTACAAAATTTCGGCTGATGTCCCTCCGGCCTTCTTCAGGTATTTCTTGTCGGACTCGGGAACCTTCTTGTAATTGGGAGCCATCACGGAACTTTGAACCCAGCCCTTTATTAGGTCCACGGAGGTATCCTGTTCTCATTCCACTAACCATAGCTGCGGTACAGGTGTTAAGCTATGTTAATTATTATTCTATGTTACTGCTGTCCCAGACCAGGATTGAACCTGCAGTCTAGAGATAACTGGCATTTAGACCTGTCTTAATCTAACTCCTTTATCTACTAGGATATGTGTTCAATTGGACAATCCAGTGTGAATTTTTTCAATTGCAAAAGTTACAATTTATTTTAAGTAGCCTCTTGGCAGGCATCTTGATCAAAATGGACGAAAAAAACGTTTTAAATATATCAAAAATTAATTATGTGTGTAATATTATTTTGCTTTTTTACTGATGCTCATTATGTTACTACTTTTCGACTTAGAAAAAAATTTGACCTTAAATAATCAATTTAATAAATTTTAGTTCGTTTTTAAAAATGAAAAGCAGATGATATTTTGGCAGATCCTACTCTTTTCCCTAATCATCTAGCGAGAGCTTAATTGGTGACCCAACGGGTCACGTTTTGTCTAGTATATATATAATTTCATAAAAAATAAAGAAAAACAAATTTTGGAGAGAGATGTTTGATAAGCCGACGCTGTAGTGCTTTGGTTTGTTTTACAAACCTTTCTCAAGACCTTCGTTTGTTTAAAGAAAAAATATATTTTTCCAATAATAAGCAATTAAACAGATACATTATTTCCCCAATAATTCGGCCTCACTTTTGTGTCGGCATTTTGGTATCATTGTTTTGGCTCTAAATTGTTTTGGTGCCAATTTAGAATATCAAAACTATTTTCGTATTAAAACGAACATTAAAAAAAACACGAACAGCAGCAACCGACTGGTAGCACTGGACCAAATGACGAGAAACTGGCATCAGTAAGCATCTAGTAACATACGTTACATTGTTCCTAAGTTAGGGTTTTGTCAGGTATAGTCCAAATCAAAAACGTTTGAAATACATTTTGGCCAATGGGCGTATTTTGAATATCGCAAAACAGTTTGATTCAAGTGCTTCTCTGGAATATTTGCCTGGTTTGACCTCGAAATTTAACATTCCTTTTACTTATTTGATTTTAGTATTAATGTAAGAAATAAATCCAATTCTTTTTTATTGTCAATATTTGTCATTTCCTTACAATATCTATTCAAGATATACCAAAGGCGCCAAAAAGTGTTAGGTACCAAACCATCAATTTTAGGTATCCCATCGTGGTGGAATGGTTAGCAAGTTAGAGTGATGCTGGAGAGATGGCAATAAATGGATACTCTAAACACCTCCGGCGCTCCAGGAATGGGTTCTCACCCTCAGATGCTGTTTAGTGCCACACCCAGGAAACTCCTTTTTTAAAAGAGAGGGTCTTCTCGCACCTCTACAGGGGATGCCGACATGACATTATATATAGTATCCTGAAGTTATAAATAGCTTTTGGTGTATACGTATTAAAAAAATTTTTTTTATCTATCTGCACCGGAATTACAACATATACATGAAGTACAATAACATAGGGCACATTTTCAGCTATAGCTCACAAAGTCATCTCTATTGACTATGCAGTTTTGCCAGTGATGAACAATTAGATATTGATCTCCAACTGCATCTCTTGAAGGACAAAATATGAGCCAAAAATGGTTGGTTGGTTGGATTTTATGGCATGGGTTTTTATGGGTTATTTTATACCGAAGACTTTTTGTTTAATTCATTCTTGATGGTATTCGATTTTTTTATCAAACTCAATTTTTTCAAACACATTTTTAAAACTCATTTTTCTATTTATTTTATTAACTCATAGATGGGACAGATGGGATTCTAATAGGTACTATCACTGCGGGTCAGAGTGGACCAGGGAGTAATGGTACTCCACACTCCCCAGAGATCCAGAATTGAAACTTCATCATTAGATGCAGTTTAACGTCATACCCAAGTAAATAAGACCCTAAGCCACCGTCTTCTAGCACATACATGATAAAAAGGGTCTAGGCTTGGCCATGAGAAGAATAGGGTCGGGACAATCATATAGGTGCTAGGGATTGGCCTGACTAGCCGATTGATCCGGCCGTTTTCTAGCCTAAGTAAGAGCCAAATTGGAGTATTGCTTGTCATGGACTGCTCAGCCACCATGATTCCTTCCTTAATTATCACGGGTCGCCACCCACGGCAAACAGGTGACCCTATGGGGGTGCTCTTACTTCTCCGCCGAGTCAGCGTATTCCATAGGCTTAACCGACAGGGCAGATGAGCCGAAGAGGAAATCTATAACATTTATTCCTGTTGCATTCTTTGTGCAGATCACTGCGACATTTGTGTCGACTTTTTTCGCAGACATAACTCTTAAATCAACAATATGAGTTTTATTAATTATCTGACTCGACAACAAGGTCAAGATGACGAGCCGTTCAATTTATCTTAATTGCAAATTTATTTTTCTGTTATTTTCTTTAATATTTAATTTCTCTTTTTTTTAAATGCATTATATAAAAAAGATTTTACGAATATTATTATTAAATATTGATTTGCGAACAGAAAATAAATTAAAAGAATGATCCATAAAATTAATAAAGACAATATTTTAATGTGGATCAAAATATCAAAATCAGTTTCATTTTTAATCAAAATCACATTTCATGTAAACATTCAAATACAATACTCCCTTTGCAAAAGATTATGGCATTATCACAGTTAGAAAATATTCACATAGGCTTTCTTATGATTTTTAAATCAAAAGAAAGCCTATGTAAATACGACAGAAAATATTGTTTGCGAACAGAAAAGAAAAGAAAAAAGTGATCCATGAAGTTAATGAAGACATTTTAATGTGGATCAAAGTGATAAAATCAGTTTCATTTTTAATCGAAAACACATGTAAAATGTTACGATCAGACCAAACGAAAATATCAAGAGTTACTCCCCTTGATCAGTAAGAGACAGTTGCCTCTCGCAACAGATGTATTTTATGGCCCAGAACCGGAAATGGGATTGGTACATAAGGTAGCTGTTCGCACATGAGTTGATCTCTTATGTCACTGTTTGGGTAGAAGCATTTCTTTACCTTCTGTTAAATAAAACGTTTTTTAATTTATAACAACCTGTTCTTGCATTTTCATTCAGTGCTCCGTGTTTTAATTGTATGTAAAAACATAACAAAACATTCAAATGCAATACTCCCTCCGCAAGAAATTATAGAATTTACACATATAGAAAATATTCACTTGGGTTTTCGTTTTATTTAAAAGTAAATACGATACAAAATATTTATTTTTTCATTCACCGTTTTGGCACTGAATATTTTGGTGGCAGTTAAGATAATTGTGGTCCTATGCTAGTCACGATACTTGATAAGACAACTTAGTTCCATGACTACCATAGGTGTGTCCGGCTAGTTGCTTTGTCGATGCCTTCTGTTCCCACATCGTGTTCCTTTGATCCGTAGAACTGGGATCGATGCGACTTGGTCGGAGCGTCTTAGTGGCTGGTCTGAAGATCAATGTAAATTCTCTGTCGTAGTTATTGGCAACTCTAAGAAGTCTACCCCTTGATTTATAACAGCTTGATAAACATATCAACTTAGTTCACTACAGGCCATACATACTTTGCATGTATCTGTAAACACAATAAGTAAAATAAACATTTATACAATATTTTGATTTTTCCATTTTAACAAAACCATTTCCTTTAAGTAACAAAAATAACTTTTACACTTTTATCTTTCGTTAAAAATTAGTTGACACCAACAGAAAGAACTCGCCGTATTATATAATAGTCTTTTGTTAAAACGAGAAACGAACAACAGCAAACGACGGGCAGGGTAATGGACCAATTGATGGGAAATGAGCAAAAGTAACCGTTGAATAACATACATTAGATTGTTCCAGAGGTAGGGTTTTACCAGGAATACTTAATATGCAAGCATTCAAAGATGATACTGCCCATGCAAGAAATTAGCACAGTTAGTCTATCTTTTTATTTAGAAGTTAATACGGTACAATATATTGTTTTTATTCAATAGCTAAATATTCTGACTTCATAGAAATAGATCTTAAATAAAGTAAACTGGGACTGTATGACAGGCAGATTGCATCTTTGCAGAGGGATAAGACCTTATCCAATAGGACCACCTGTTGGTCCTGGGTAGTGACCCGTAATGCTTCAGGGTAGGATTGTGGTGGCTGAGCAGCCTGTCACTCGTGTATTAACTACCCTTAGGTTAGACGGTCGGTCAGAGAGGCCTCACCGATCAATCGGCTGCTCATGTCAAGTCCTAGCAACTATGATTGTCCCAACCGTGTTCTTCAAATTGCTCATATGGCAACCACCCTCCCCCTTTTATCATATCTGTGCTAGAAGGCGGTAGATAAGAGTCAACCGCTGAATTCTCATTTCACACGAGTGTCTTCACATCAGCTAGATAATTCCATTTTATTATAAAGAAAGAAAGTGAAGAAAAAGGACATGATAAACAGAAAAAATATAATAAGAAAAAAAAAGAGAGTAATGGAAAGATAGAGAGAGGGGCTGAATGCGCGGAGGCGATAACGTTAATCTGTTTCAATCAAACATAATGGAATGATGAAAAGAAGGAAAGAAAGAAAAAATAATGAGAGAGAGTTAAATCAAGATTATTATACTTTGTACATATTGAATACCCAATAGCTCTTAAATAAACATATCAAACGTTGTAATAATTAAATTATACTGTGGTATATCCCCAGGTCCTGCTAATACCTATTAAAGATGAAGAGTGTTTATTTATCCGCTATAGAAATGAATACGATAGCAGATAGAATATCTTTATCAGTACCCTTACGGAAACATTTCCACGAAGAAATTGATGATTTTATTAATATTTACCGTCGAGTTCATATTGGGCCAGTAAAATTAATTTAGCGGATTTTGTATGAGGTCCATGGTAAAACTAAATTTTCATTTTGTTCCAGAAATCCGAAGATAAATATTGCATGAGATCAATTACTTCAATCTGAAAAATCTGAAGAAAATATTCCACTGTCTCTCTGACGTCGATACACGTTGTGTAACCGGTTACAAGAAACGTCTAGAGGCTATCATAGCAAACAAAGGCAGGGAAAGTAAATATTAATGTATTTTCCTAAAGAAGTTGGATGATTTTTTGGCCATTTGATGACATTATTGAATTTGCATTATCATCTTTTAATTTTTATCTATATTATTATTGTTAGAATTGAAATATTTCAAATGAAATGTCAATTAGATACGACAATAAGAAATAAAACTAATTTCTATGTAAACTGTATTTATAAAAGGGTTGGACTAGTTATTTGATTCACTGTATATAAATACACATAAACATTATCTCAGACACAAGCGCACAGACACAGACACAGACACAGACACAGACACACACACACACACACACACACACACACACCGACAAAGAGAGAGATATAGAGACATACAGACAAAGACAAATCAGAGAGAGAAAGATAAAAAGGAAGAGATAGAGTTAAAGTGAGTGTGTGTGTGTGTGTGTATGTGTGTGTATGTGTGTGTGCGAGAGAGAGAGAGAGAGAGAGAGAGAGAGAGAGAGAGAGAGAGATACACACACACACACACACACACACACACATAATATATATATATATATATATATATATCAGTAAAAAAGCCCTGATATCACATACATAGTAATGTGAAAAAACAACATTGACAGATTATATTACACGATGCACATTACACGCATATATGCACACACACGCATATACATACATTAACACAGACACTTACACACACACTCACCCCCACTCACACTTATATATATATATATATATATATATATATATATTATAATATTATATATATATATATATATTGATTTTTAGTTTCATTATATTTTCTTCGCCAGAGGTTAACCTGAAATGTCACAAAAATCAACATTTATTTTTTTTATCTTGCTTCATTCTCTAAGGTATTGAATAGTAAATACTTTTAATTTTTTCAACACTTTCTTCCATTTGTGGCCTTATTTTGTGGATTGTCTTATTCTTATCTGCCTGCCTGCCTGCCTGCCTGCCAGTCTGTCTGTCTTTCTGTCAGTCTCTGTCTGTCTGTCTGTTTGTCTCTCTCTATACACACACACACACACACACACACACATATATATATATATATATACATACCCCCATATATATATATATATATATATATATATATATATATATATATACTTATGTACTTTACTGTAAAAAGCCTGAGAGTCGCCAAGCACCGTTTAGTATGTTTATGCCTTTTAATATATATATATATATATATATATATATATATATATATATATATATATATATATACTTTCCATACATTTGTACAGCTTTAGTGTAGTAGGGCGTCCCATCGTGGTGTAATCTTTAGCAAGGAAGTCACGCAGATCAATTACTACAGAATAGCATGTTCAATCCTCGTGGAAGCTGGAGGTAGTCAGCGAAGTCTAGTCACACTGAGGAAACGTGATACTCCGAAATACAGTGCATGTGAATGACTTGTATATATATATATATATATATATATATATATATAAAGATAATCTACTGAGTCAGACGAACCTCTATTAGTTTCGCATAAAGCTCTTCAGGGCTAAAATCTAGAGTCAGATTTTAGCCCTGAAGAGCTTTATGCGAAACTAATAGTAGGTTCGTCTGACTCAGTAGATTATCTTTATTACTTGGCTCTACTTAGGTATCGAGCACTTTTTACAAATTAGCTTCTCCTAGCGGTTATATGAATATATATATATCTTATATACATATATATACATATAAATTGTTTTTTCTTTTGGCCAAATACTATACCAATAGATTATTTTGTTGGTACGAATATCTTGGTCTTTCTTTTTTTTCAAAACTTTTTTCCCTGGTTGATGTTGGGTAGTATATTTTTACAATCAACTCTCTGCCGGGTTTTTCTCTCTCCGCAAGGATCTACCAACACGCTTGGTATATTATATATATATACTTCCATTAAGAGAGAAAAAACTCTCATTTTGCTATTATGACCGTCATTTGGCTATTATGAATTTATTTATTTCAGCCGATAACTTCAATCTATCTTGTATGGAGTTACCTGCTGAAATAAATTCATGATAGCCAAAAAGACAGTCTGTTGAGTTTTTCACTCGAATTGGAAGTGTAAATAGTGCTCTGGATGTAATTAATTCATTATACATTGAGCTCTCTTAGAGACTTGAAAGAATCCTTGTATAAATCTATAGGTGTGCATATGCATTAGAGACTTGAAAGAATCCTTGTATAAATCTATAGGTGTGCATATGCATGATCATGCATTGTAGATATACGGAGGATAAAAAAGATCCCAAATTTGACTTACCTGTCCACTGGATATTACTCTTTCTCTCTCTCTCTCTCTCTCTCTCTCTCTCTCTATATATATATATATATATAATATATATATATATATATATATATATTGATAAAGTATGATAAAAAAAGATGACTTACCGGAGAATAAAATATCGAATTAATCGCAATATGATGGTCGATAGAAGTATTATCTGAATAAGTCAGTGTTATAAACGAATATAAAGTGCTCAATAAGTTAGTGGAGCGGATTTAGTATGAAGTTCTGTATAGAAATAACCTACTCAAGTTTCACCATAAAGATTTTCAGTGTTAATTGCAATGAATTAATCAAGATATTGATTAATTACAGGTAATTGCGGAAGTGAAATAATGCAATTATGATCGTTGAAAACAGTTGAACGCCATGTATTTGATTGCGTCATTCAAAAGTTAATGTCAAACACGATGTTGTTGAATGCTGAACGTGATTGTTAATGTGTAAAAAGTATAATAATCTTTATTTAACTCTTTCTCCCTATTTTTTCTTTCTTTCCTTCTTTTGACCTTTTCATTACGTTCAAATAAAACAGATTAGCGTTACCGCTTCCGCGTACACACCGTCTATCTTTATTTCCCCTACTCTTTTTCTTTCTTTCTTACTATTTTTTTCTGTATAGCATGTCCTTTTACTTCCCTTTCTTTATAATGAAAACGGAATCGTCTATTATTTGGCTGAGGCGACGACACTCATAATAAATAATAAATCAGATAATCAGGATTTAAATTTTTGCATTTCATCTTGGACGATTTGGAAGGTGTCATTTTTTACCAGCGGTTGTTGCAAGATGATAAAGGTCGTACAAATAAAGAACACGAGTTTCTTCAATATATAGATTAGCGTTATCACTAATAGAAAGCATGTCCCTCCTCCTTTGGCCACACATAGACGTAATGGTCCCTTTGAGTCCTTCAGTTTGAGGCTCCTGAGCAGCCAAGAGTAAATGGCCCCTGAAGTGTCAACATGAACCGACGGGAATCGATAACTTGCAGCAGAAGTATGGACCACTGCATCAAGCCATACTTATGCTGACTCCACAATAATGTCGTGCACATCTATAGTGGCATTGCGAAAGAACCACCTGCATGAACAATTGAGGTTCTGTAGTTGTGTCCAATAATGAAAACATGTCCTGCCCTCACGAAAGTAATGGTTGTTTGTTGGTATGATGAATATTCTTCAAGAGTGTATTCACCAACGACTCATAAGGCCCAACCTCCGGCCTTCTTGCGTGGGTGCCCATGTACAATTCTCATTCGCGTGATTATGGACGGAATGTTGACCAACTGCCGTGCCTCGATCATAGTCTAATTCATCTGCTATTATTGCTGAAAGAGGAAGGCCTGGTGAGAGAGACAACCACCAGACCAGATCTCGATTGAAATCATGGGACATGAGACAATGCTTGACACGTCCAATCTGCAGACATCCAACTCTTGCTAAATTACATGCAATAATGATAACTAGGAGAAACCTGTGATGATAATTTAATTATGACAACGTTGCTATGTTTACTTAAGAGCTATTGTAAATTGTTCAATATGTAATAATGATCTGATTAAACTCTCTCTCACTCATTTCTTTACCTCCTTTTCATTTTTTTTTCATTATGTTCGATTGAAACAGATTGGCGTTATCGCTTCCCGCGCTCATTCTGTCTCTCTTTCATATTTCGCCTACTCTCTTTCAATCTTTCTTTCTTATTATATTTTTCTGTGTTCATTCCTTTTTCTCCCTTTCTTTACTATAAAAAACGGAATGGTCCATTTATCTAGCTGAGGTGACGACACTCATAAGAAATAAGAATTCGGCTGATAGGCAGAAATTTGAAACGATTTGGGTCTCATTTTACAGGTGTTGCAATATTATAACGGTGGTACTTTTAAGGAACATTAGTATATAGATATTCACTATCGTATGAATGCGAATGTTAAAGATCAAGAATATACAATGCAACACAATAATATATATGTACTGTTGATACACCTTTTAATTTGAACCTGCACCTTATTGATCTAAGAAATGATTCACATATGATCCAATTTTCCTAAGTTGGAGTTAAGGTTCATCGCTTAATATCAACCGTCATGTGTTATTTGACCCCCAAATACACCATTGTCGAAGAACAGTAGTCGTACTATTTAACACATAGTTGGGGATGCTGAGGTTCATATATTTCCCAAGGGTATTAGTCAGATCTAATCTCACTGTCAATCTGATCTCACTAATAAGTTAAAGCAAGAATTGTTCCATATCGGTGCTACCTGCATGGTTGTCCCACATGGACTAAAAAAAAGCGCGCTAGAGAAGAAAGTTCAACCATTCCTCTTTCCAACTATGGTAAATATTAGTGCAGACTGGGTTCTTTAACCTTGATCTAGGAGAAGGAAAACTCTGAATTCAAACCAGTAGTTGGCATGGAGAGGATGGGCCTCGCTTAAGCCATTCCTGTCGAAAGACACGTACAGGAATAGCACTCCCAAACAACCAAACCAGATACTGGTCCAGTGAAAAATTTGAAACACATTCAAGAATGTCTCAATATGATGCCTGGTTACGTCTTGCCAACTGCGTATGGGTTTTCAAGTCCTCCAGATCCTCTTGATGTTGACTCTGTAAATGAGTCCTGATCTATCGATTCCACGTGACCCCTCTTTAGTTGAGAGTACAGAATCTTCTTTGGCAAATCTGTCATCTCCAAGTCTGTTCAAGTGGCCAGTCCAACTCAGGTTGCGCTGGACAAGTATGTCATACATGCCAGTAATAATATATATATATATATATATATATAATATATATATATATATAATATATAAGAGAGAGAGAGAAGAGAGAGAGAGAGAGAGAGGGGGAGAGATAAAAGAATATCTACCTTTTAGAATATAAATTCATTTGACTTTATAGTCTCATCAGTTCTATTTTGTGATTTTTTCTCTTTAATATTTCACCGTTGGTTGTTGATTTGCCGTCTATTTATTTTTTGTTCTTTTTCACTTTTTTCAAAATTCCACGTTTGTTAGATACGCCAGTTCATGGATATTAGGATAAAGTTGAGGTGCATGTCATTTAATGGTCTATAGATAAGATCTGTGGAAGCCGTAGTTAATGGTTTGCGAAGGGCCTATGTGGCCCCAGGGTTACAGGTTCATCATCCCTTGATTAAATGAACAATAAAATCGTGATTGGCTCTAGAGTTAAACTTACTTTACATGCAAATATATGAACAGATTAAAAATTAGTTTCATTCACTGCTACTCTCTCTCTCCTCTCT
>CM042148.1:53904024-53907649 GCA_023376005.1 Doryteuthis pealeii | reverse complement strand
ACATAAATACATACAAACCCGCCAGGAGATAAAGCTATAAGTAAAAAAGTGCTCAATACCTAAGTAGAGCAAATAATAAAGATAAATCTAATGAGTCAGACGAACTACTAAAAGTTTCGCTTAATGCTCTTCAGGGCTAAGAATCAGATCTTAGCCCTGAAGAGCATTAAGCGAAACTTTTAGTATGTTCGTCTGACTCATTAGATTTATCTTTATTTTATTATATATATATATATATATATATATATATATATTATATATATAACAACAGAGTGATTAAAAATGTTAACACTCTTATGGGAGTACTTTATGATATAATTTCAAACAGTCTTTACAGATTCACGTTCCATGTCAACGTCCTCTTCGAATCTCTGCCAGGTGATTACAAAACGTTAATAATCCTATTGCTGGATTTTTTTAAGAAAAGCATATCTGATATTACAGAGACTAATTGGGAAATATTCCAAAAATGTATTGACAAGGATGATGAACAGGTGGAGATCCGGGGGTTGTTGTGTACCCACTTTTGCCATTAATCACATGTCCAATTTGACTCGGAGTGGCAGTACCTTTTAGAGACCATCTAAATCTATGGATCAACTTAAGAAACAACTACACACAAAATATGTAAAAATTAACGTATATTGAACGTGATTGCCTGACGGATTGACCTGATGTTTAAATCAACCAATTAATCAATCAATCAATCTAGCTATGAAGGAAAATATTTACAGTGAATGAAACTAATTTTTAATCTGTTCATATATTTTTGCATGTAAAGTAAGTTTAACTCTAGAGCCAATCACGATTTTATTGTTCATTTAATCAAGGGATGATGAACCTGTAACCTTGGGGCCACATAGGCCTTCCAAACCATTAACTACGGCCTTCCACAATCTTATCTATAGACCAATTAAATGACATGCACCTCAACTTTATCCTAATATCCATGAACTGGCGTATCTAACAAACGTGGAATTTTGAAAAAAGTGAAAAAGAACAAAAAATAAATAGACGGCAAAATCACACCAACGGTGAAATATTAAAGAGAAAAATCAACAAAAATAGAACTGATGAGACTATAAAGTCAAAATGAATTTATATTCTAAAGGTAGATATTCTTTTATCTCTCCCCCTCTCTCTCTCTCTCTCTCTCTCTCTCTCTCTCTATATATATATATATATATATATATATATATATATATATATATATACTGGCATGTATGACATACTTGTCCAGCGCAACCTGAGTTTGGACTGGCCACTTGAACAGACTTGGAGATGACAGATTGCCAAAGAAGATTCTGTACTCTCAACTAAGAGAGGGGTCACGTGGAATCGATAGATCAGGACTCATTTACAGAGTCAACATCAAGAGAGATCTGGAGGACTTGAAAAAACCCATACGCAGTTGGGCAAGACGTAACCAGGCATCATATTGAGACATCTTGAATGTGTTTCAATTTTTTCACTGGACCAGTAATCTGGTTTGGTTGTTGGGAGTGCTATTCCTGTAACGTGTCTTCGACAGGAATGGCTAAGCGAGGCCCATCCCTCTCCATGCCAACTACTGGTTTGAATTCAGAGTTTTCCTTCTCCTAGATCAAGGTTAAAGAACCCAGTCTGCACTAATATTTACCCATAGTTGGAAAGAGAATGGTTGAACTTTTCTCTCTAAGCGCTTTTTTTTAGTCCATGTGGGACAACCATGCAGTAGCACCGATATGGAACAATTCTTGCTTTAACTTATTAGTGAGATCAGATTGACAGTGAGATTAGATCTGACTAATACCCTTGGGAAATATATGAACCTCAGCATCCCCAACTATGTGTTAAATAGTACGACTACTGTTCTTCGACAATGGTGTATTTGGGGTCAAATAACACATGACGGTTGATATTAAGCGATGAACCTTAACTCCAACTTAGGAAAATTGGATCATAGTGAATCATTTCTAGATCAATAAAGGTGCAGGTTCCAAATTAAAGGGTGTATCAACAGTACATATATATTATTGTGTTGCATTGTATATTCTTGATCTTTAACATTCGCATTCATACGATAGTGAATATCTATATACTAATGTTCCTTAAAAGTACCACCGTTATAATATTGCAACACCTGGTCAAAAATGAGACCAAATCGTTCAAGATTCTGCCTATCAGCCGAATTCTTATTTCTTATGAGTGTCGTCACCTCAGCTAGATAATGGACCATTCCGTTTTTATAGTAAAGAAAGGGAAGAAAAAGGAATGATACACAGAAAAAATATAATAAGAAAGAAAGATTGAAAGAGAGTAGGCGAAATATAGAAAGAGAGACAGAATGAGCGCGGGGAAGCGATAACGCCAATCTGTTTCAATCGAACATAATGAAAAAAAAATGAAAAGGAGGAAAGAAAAATGAGTGAGAGAGAGTTTAATCAAGATCATTATACATATTGAACAATTTACAATAGCTCTTAAGTAAACATAGCAAACGTTGTCATAATTAAATTATCATCCACAGGTTCTCCTAGTTATCATTATTGCATGTAATTTAGCAAGAGTTGGATGTCTGCAGATTGGACGTGTCAAGCATTGTCTCATGTCCCATGAATATTCAATCGAGATCTGGTCTGGTGGTTGTCTCTCTCACCAGGCCTTCCTCTTTCAGCAATAATAGCAGAATGAATTAGACTATGATCGAGGCCACCGGCAGTTGGTCAACATTCCGTCCATAATCACGCGAATGAGAATTGTAACATGGCACCCCCACGCAAAGAAGGCCGGAGGTTGGGCCTTATGAGTCGTTGGGTGAATACACTCTTGAAGAATATTCATCATACCAAACAAACAACCATTACTTTCGTGAGGGCAGGACATGTTTTCATTATTGGACACAACTACAGAACCTCAATTGTTCATGCAGGTGGTTCTTTCGCAATGCCACTATAGATGTGCACGACATTATTGTGGAGTCAGCATAAGTATGGCTTGATGCAAGTGGTCCATACTTCTGCTGCAAGTTATCGATTCCCGTCGGTTCATGTTGACACTTCAGGGGCCATATTTACTCTTGGCTGCTCAGGAGCCTCAAACTGAAGGACTCAAAGGGACCATTACGTCTATGTGTGGCCAAAAGGAGGAGGGACATGCTTTCTATTAGTGATAACGCTAATCTATATATTGAAGAAACTCGTGTTCTTTATTTGTACGACCTTTATCATCTTGCAACAACCGCTGGTAAAAATGACACCTTCCAAATCGTCCAAGATGAATGCAAAAATTTAAATCCTGATTATCTGATTTATTATTTATTATGAGTGTCGTCGCCTCAGCCAAATAATAGACGATTCCGTTTTCATTATAAAGAAGGGAAGTAAAGGACATGCTATACAGAAAAAATAGTAAGAAAGAAAGAAAAAGAGTAGGGGAAATAAGATAGACGGTGTGTACGCGGAAGCGGTAACGCTAATCTGTTTTATTTGAACGTAATGAAAAGGTCAAAAGAAGGAAAGAAAGAAAAAATAGGGAGAAAGAGTTAAATAAAGATTATTATACTTTTTACACATTAACAATCACGTTCAGCATTCAACAACATCGTGTTTGACATTAACTTTTGAATGACGCAATCAAATACATG
>CM042148.1:53884024-53901524 GCA_023376005.1 Doryteuthis pealeii | reverse complement strand
ATTAGTTTATTTCTTATTGTCGTATCTAATTGACATTTCATTTGAAATATTTCAATTCTAACAATAATAATATAGATAAAAATTAAAAGATGATAATGCAAATTCAATAATGTCATCAAATGGCCAAAAAATCATCCAACTTCTTTAGGAAAATACATTAATATTTACTTTCCCTGCCTTTGTTTGCTATGATAGCCTCTAGACGTTTCTTGTAACCGGTTACACAACGTGTATCGACGTCAGAGAGACAGTGGAATATTTTCTTCAGATTTTTCAGATTGAAGTAATTGATCTCATGCAATATTTATCTTCGGATTTCTGGAACAAAATGAAAATTTAGTTTTACCATGGACCTCATACAAAATCCGCTAAATTAATTTTACTGGCCCAATATGAACTCGACGGTAAATATTAATAAAATCATCAATTTCTTCGTGGAAATGTTTCCGTAAGGGTACTGATAAAGATATTCTATCTGCTATCGTATTTCATTTCTATAGCGGATAAATAAACATCTTCATCTTTAATAGGTATTAGCAGGACCTGGGGATATACCACAGTATAATTTAATTATTACAACGTTTGATATGTTTATTTAAGAGCTATTGGGTATTCAATATGTACAAAGTATATAATCTTGATTTAACTCTCTCTCATTATTTTTTCTTTCTTTCCTTCTTTCATCATTCCATTATGTTTGATTGAAACAGATTAACGTTATCGCCTCCGCGCATTCAGCCCCTCTCTCTATCTTTCCATTACTCTCTTTTTTTTTCTTATTATATTTTTTCTGTTTATCATGTCCTTTTTCTTCACTTTCTTTCTTTATAATAAAATGGAATTATCTAGCTTGATGTGAAGACACTCGTGTGAAATGAGAATTCAGCGGTTGACTCTTATCTACCGCCTTCTAGCACAGATATGATAAAAGGGGGAGGGTGGTTGCCATATGAGCAATTTGAAGAACACGGTTGGGACAATCATAGTTGCTAGGACTTGACATGAGCAGCCGATTGATCGGTGAGGCCTCTCTGACCGACCGTCTAACCTAAGGGTAGTTAATACACGAGTGACAGGCTGCTCAGCCACCACAATCCTACCCTGAAGCATTACGGGTCACTACCCAGGACCAACAGGTGGTCCTATTGGATAGGTCTTATCCCTCTGCAAAGATGCAATCTGCCTGTCATACAGTCCCAGTTTACTTTATTTAAGATCTATTTCTATGAAGTCAGAATATTTAGCTATTGAATAAAAACAATATATTGTACCGTATTAACTTCTAAATAAAAAGATAGACTAACTGTGCTAATTTCTTGCATGGGCAGTATCATCTTTGAATGCTTGCATATTAAGTATTCCTGGTAAAACCCTACCTCTGGAACAATCTAATGTAGTTATTCAACGGTTACTTTGCTCATTTCCCATCAATTGGTCCATTACCCTGCCCGTCGTTTGCTGTTGTTCGTTTCTCGTTTTAACAAAAGACTATTATATAATACGGCGAGTTCTTTCTGTGGTGTCAACTAATTTTTAACGAAAGATAAAAGTGTAAAAAGTTATTTTTGTTACTTAAAGGAAATGGTTTTGTTAAAATGGAAAAATCAAATATTGTATAATGTTTATTTTACTTATTGTGTTTACAGATACATGCAAAAGTATATATGGCCTGTAGTGAACTAAGTTGATATGTTTATCAAGCTGTTATAAATCAAGGGTAGACTTCTTAGAGTTGCCAATAACTACGACAGAGAATTTACATTGATCTTCAGACCCGCACTAAGACGCTCCGACCAAGTCGCATCGATCCAGTTCTACGGATCAAAGGAACACGATGTGGGAACAGAAGGCATCGACAAAGCAACTCCGGACACAACCTATGGTAGTCATGGAACTAAGTTGTCTTATCAAGTATCGTGACTAGCATAGGACCACAATTATCTTAACTGCCACCAAAATATTCAGTGCCAAAACGGTGAATGAAAAAATAAATATTTTGTATCGTATTTACTTTTAAATAAAACGAAAACCCAAGTGAATATTTTCTATATGTGTAAATTCTATAATTTCTTGCGGAGGGAGTATTGCATTTGAATGTTTTGTTATGTTTTTACATACAATTAAAACACGGAGCACTGAATGAAAATGCAAGAACAGGTTGTTATAAATTAAAAAACGTTTTATTTAACAGAAGGTAAAGAAATGCTTCTACCCAAACAGTGACATAAGAGATCAACTCATGTGCGAACAGCTACCTTATGTACCAATCCCATTTCCGGTTCTGGGCCATAAAATACATCTGTTGCGAGAGGCAACTGTCTCTTACTGATCAAGGGGAGTAACTCTTGATATTTTCGTTTGGTCTGATCGTAACATTTTACATGTGTTTTCGATTAAAATGAAACTGATTTTATCACTTTGATCCACATTAAATGTCTTCATTAACTTCATGGATCACTTTTTTCTTTTCTTTTCTGTTCGCAAACAATATTTTCTGTCGTATTTACATAGGCTTTCTTTTGATTTAAAAATCATAAGAAAGCCTATGTGAATATTTTTCTAAACTGTGATAATGCCATAATCTTTTGCAAAGGGAGTATTGTATTGAATGTTTACATGAAATGTGATTTTGATTAAAAAATGAAACTGATTTTGATATTTTGATCCACATTAAAATATTGTCTTTATTAATTTTATGGATCATTCTTTTAATTTATTTTCTGTTCGCAAATCAATATTTAATAATAATATTCGTAAAATCTTTTTTAATAATGCATTAAAAAAAAGAGAAATTAAATATTAAAGAAAATAACAGAAAAATAATTTGCAATTAAGATAAATTGAACGGCTCGTCATCTTGACCTTGTTGTCGAGTCAGATAATTAATAAACTCATATTGTTGATTTAAGAGTTATGTCTGCGAAAAAAGTCGACACAATGTCGCAGTGATCTGCACAAAGAATGCAACAGGAATAAATGTTATAGATTTCCTTTCGGCTCATCTGCCTGTCGGTTAAGCCTATGGAATACGCTGACTCGGCGGAGAAGTAAGAGCACCCCCATAGGGTCACCTGTTTGCCGTGGGTGGCGACCCGTGATAATTAAGGAAGGAATCATGGTGGCTGAGCAGTCCATGACAAGCAATACTCCAATTTGGCTCTACTTAGGCTAGAAAACGGCCGGATCAATCGGCTAGTCAGGCCAATCCTAGCACCTATATGATTGTCCCGACCCTATTCTTCTCATGGCCAAGCCTAGACCCTTTTTATCATGTATGTGCTAGAAGACGGTGGCTTAGGGTCTTATTTACTTGGGTATGACGTTAAACTGATCTAATGATGAAGTTTCAATTCTGGATCTCTGGGGAGTGTGGAGTACCATTACTCCCTGGTCCACTCTGACCCGCAGTGATAGTACCTATTAGAATCCCATCTGTCCATCTATGAGTTAATAAAATAAATAGAAAAATGAGTTTTAAAAATGTGTTTGAAAAAATTGAGTTTGATAAAAAAATCGAATACCATCAAGAATGAATTAAACAAAAAGTCTTCGGTATAAAATAACCCATAAAAACCCATGCCATAAAATCCAACCAACCAACCATTTTTGCTCATATTTGTCCTTCAAGAGATGCAGTTGGAGATCAATATCTAATTGTTCATCACTGGCAAACTGCATAGTCAATAGAGATGACTTTGTGAGCTATAGCTGAAAATGTGCCCTATGTTATTGTACTTCATGTATATGTTGTAATTCCGGTGCAGATAGATAAAAAAAATTTTTTTAATACGTATACACCAAAGCTATTTATAACTTCAGGATACTATATATAATGTCATGTCGGCATCCCCTGTAGAGGTGCGAGAAGACCTCTCTTTTAAAAAAAGGAGTTTCCTGGGTGTGGCACTAAACAGCATCTGAGGGTGAGAACCCATTCCTGGAGCGCCGGAGGTGTTTAGAGTATCCATTTATTGCCATCTCTCAGCATCACTCTAACTTGCTAACCATTTCCACCCGATGGATACCTAAAATTGATGGTTGGTACCTAACACTTTTTGGCGCCTTTGGTATAAATAGATATTGTAAGGAAATGACAATATTGACAATAAAAAAGAATTGGATTTAATTACATTAATACTAAATCAAATAAGTAAAAGGAATGTTAAATTTCGAGGTCAAACCAGGCAAATATTCCAGAGAAGCACTTGAATCAAACTGTTTTGCGATATTCAAAATACGCCCATTGGCCAAAATGTATTTCAAACGTTTTGATTTGGACTATATCTGGACAAAACCCTAACTTAGGAACAATGTAACGTATGTTACTAGATGCTTACTGATGCCAGTTTCTCGTCATTTGGTCCAGTGCTACCAGTCGGTTGCTGCTGTTCGTTTTTTAAATGTTCGTTTAATACGAAATAGTTTTGATATTCTAAATTGGCACAAAACAATTTAGAGCCAAAACAATTGATACCAAAATGCCGAACAAAAGTGAGGCCGAATTATTGGGGAAATAATGTATCTGTTTAATTGCTTATTATTGGAAAAATAATTTTTTTCTAAACAAAACGAGGTCTTATCAAATCTCTCTCCAAAATTGTTTTTCTTTATTTTTTATGATTATAATAACTAGACAAACGTGACCCGTTGGGTCACCATTAAGCTCTCGCTAGATTGATTAGGGAAAAGAGTAGGATCTGCCAAAATTATCATCTGCTTTTCATTTTAAAAACGAACTAAAATTTATTAAATTGATTATTTAAGGTCAATTTTTTGTCTAAGTCGAAAGTTAGTAACATAATGAGCATCAGTAAAAAGGCAAAATAAATACACATAATTAATTGATATATTTAAAACTTTTTTTCGTCCATTTTGATCAAATGCCTGCAAGAGGCTACTTAAAATAAATTGTAACTTTTGCAATTGAAAAATTCACACTGGATTGTCCAATTGAACACATATCCTAGTAGATAAAGGAGTTAGATTAAGACAGATAAATGCCAGTTATCTCTAGACTGCAGGTTCATCCTGCCAGCAGTAACATAGTAATAATTAACATAGCTTAACACCTGTACCGCAGCTATGGTTAGGGAATGAGAACAGGATACCTCGTGGACCTAATAATAGGGTGGGTTCAAAGTTCCGTGATGGCTCCAATTACAAGAAGGTTCCGAGTCCGACAAGAAATACCTGAAGAAGGCCGGAGGGACATCAGCCGAAATTGTACAGATAACAATGAAGACGAGGACAATAGTCTGAATAATACAAATAATGTAATCTTTGCGGAGTTCGTCCTGGCTTCCTGCACCGAAGCCGGATCACTTGAAAAAAAAAAAGAACCAACTAGGGCATTTTCCACTGAAAACCCAACCCTAACCCTAAACCCCCTAGTTAAATTAACTGTTTTATTACAAAGAAGTTTTTTTCTGGGTCACCCTGTATACAGGTGATCAGAAAAAAACAGAGCCCAAATTATTTATTTATTTTCCATTAAACTAAACCTAAACAACCCCAAAATCCTAAACCCTAAACCCTAGTTGTTTTGTTTTCACCGCTTTTCGGCTACGGACTTCAATCGTAGCTGGTGTTTTTCTTTTTGGTTTTTTTTGTTTTTTCAGCAGTCACCGGCAAGCATGTTTTGAGCAAGAGCCATGACGGAACTCGCAAAGGTTTACAATTATTTGTATTATTCAGACCTAATATCGGAGTGGTATGATTTGATACTATTTTCTGCATAAATAAAAGACTAAAGACAGGAGTTTTATTTTTTTAAAGCCATTACGTTATTAAAAACAACCTTAATCCCCTAAACCGTAACCCAATTCGCAAAATTCATAGACTTGTATTAAACTGTCATTTGGGTAACCAGCAAAAATTTCCTTTTTAATTTCCACCTAAGTCAGAAAGTCAGTCCTACATTTCTAATGAATTTAACATGTGAATTGGGTGGGTTTAGGGGATTAAGGTTCTTTTTAATTACGTATTGCTTTAAAAAAAAAAAAAAAAAAACCATTACTATACATTTATTAACCAATTGAAATTAATTATTGAAAAAGAGACGGGGTTATATGCAGGTAAAAAAATAAACTTGGTTTTAAAATATTTTTCAACATAAAATTTATTAGTAATTTTGGGTGTTTTTGTTGTTAAATTTTTTTTTAAGCATACTAATTAAAAACAACCTTAATCCCTAATACCTTAACCAAATTCGCAAAATGTTTAATTCATAGACTGCAGTTAAACTGTCATTTGGGTTACCAGCAAAAACTTTCGTTTAATTTTACCGAGCCTAAATAAGAAGTGAAGTTGTTTTAGTTTTTAAACTAAACTAAATTTTTAAGCCGAAGAAAATTTCACTGAAAACAGTCAACGTTTACTCATTTTGAATTCCATAATATAAAAAACTTATTAAAATGAAATTTTAAAGTAAGTTTAATACTCTATGAATTAATAATAAAGTAAAATAAAAAACTATTTTAAAGCATGACAACGAAAACGCTCAACTAAATTGAAATCATGCCGCAAAAATTTATTTTGTTTTATATAAAACACCCCACGTTGGATGAAAGATTCGTGAAAAGAGAAGTGGCGAATTCTCCCCGGTGTGAGGGGGGCCGGGCGATTTTACTCTTTTTTTCCTCTGTTAAACGGACAAATAGAAAGTGGAGGAGAGTTAACTTAACTGACACGGAGATGAAGAGGAAACGGAGTCTCTAAGCAGGGATGGTCGGCCCGAATAACTAATTACGTCAAATAGAATAAACTGAATTTTTTCATACATTTGTAATACTAAACCAGAATATCTAAGTATAAATATGTGTTCTAAAAAGAAAAAACCTTTAGCTGGAGAAGGTTGATAAACTCAGCTTTAGAAAGGAAGATGAGAAAGCATACATATATATATATATAATATAGTATAATATATAATATATAGAGAGGAGAGAGAGAGAGAGAGAGAGAGAGAGGGGGGAGAGAGAGAAATGACAGAGAGATAGGCCATTATGAGAATTTAGAGAAAAGGATCGACGTAAGAAAAAAATAATCCACATATCATAGTTACGGAGATATTTAGTAGATATTATCGTTATAACATGTAACAAGCTCTTTCGCCTAGATTCACCATTTGGATAATTACCATTATAAAAGTTCGTAAATACAACCTACAAGATAATAGTCAAATATCAACCTACCCAGATAACTAAACTCCATAATCAAGTCGATATCATTAATCTTTCATATCATTTGAGATGTACAGGAGGTTCAGAAAAAGTAATATGATCGTATCAATAATTTGATCAATTCTAAGTCGTAGTCATATATTTTGCATGGTGAGAATAACTCAAAAATATGCTTTAAGGCCGTTTCTTTTCTTGTGGGAATGACATTTCAATATAATTGAAATTTTAATAAAAAACATTCAACATAGATTCTTAGTCGTTCTTACATATGCTGTTAAAGCGCCTGTATTTATGAGGGCTTGACGTGTAATGTTTATTCGATTTAGGAAAATAGACATGTGACTTGAGTTCTATTTCTGGGATAAGACTTTTGCGTTTCACATACGCGTTGATAACTTTGGGAAAAGCAGGACGTTTCCCATGTAGTATAATGATTTAGAGCTAGTCTCTTTACAACTGATATCTAGTTCGATTCTTGTTGGATGGTCCCATTACTTGCACATTGTTCCATCCCAACCTGTTGGCGATGGGATTGGTAAATACTTTCCCTTTTGGAAAAAGGTAATGATTCAAAATATCCCTCCTTCGCTATGAGTAAATAGTTTGGGCAGAATGGGCCTCTTTTATTCTGTATTTAATATCCAGATATGTTTTTGAGGTTTTTTTTCGGATCAAAAGGAGAGCTGGTTCTGTATCAGGTTGGACTAGGCATATCGTTATATCATATCATCATTAAAGTCATTAACAGCACGGATTTCCATAATTCTCTTTCTCTCTCTCTCTCTCTTCCTCTCTCTTTCTCTCCTTCTCTCTCTTCTCTTCTCGTCTCTCTCTCTCACACACACACACACAACAAACTCACACGCACACAACACATCCGTCCCTATCTGCAATTCCATCCTGGCAGGTCTTTCACATAGCATCGGAGTATCTACCGCTGAAAAACTTGAAAACTAATTTGCAACGGACGGGATTTTTTTGGGAAACGTGTATTATATTGTATTTACACACCTCCGCACAAGCAGCATGAAACACAGGTTAATTTTTATGTGAAGTTTAACAAAGTTTAATTCAGAGTTTTCCTTCTTCCTAGTCCGTCTCAGTCTGTCCTACTAATTTACCCATAACTGGAGAAAAGGAATAATTGGATTCATACTTTTTACAGAGAGAATTAGCGTTTTTGAAATACAAACAGTTTCGTCCAGAATTGAACTTTTTTGCCGTGTCCATTTCTTACGACGATAACCATTACAAAAACAAACACCTCATGGAAATGCGTATATATGTCTGCATAATGATGTCCCCGAACTCTGACTCTACTGACTGAGGCTTAAAGTTAGCATTTGATCTGCACAAGTGATTTATTTCCAGCGTTAAGGTTGTATGAACAGCCACACTTTTTGAATGAGGCTGAAAACAGAAGAATAGTGTACCACAGATTTTCTCCGAACATTCAAATTTTTGATTCAAAGTTTTTTCCTTCTCCTAGACGGGTTGCCTTACCAAGGCTAAAGTACCCAGTCTGCCTAAATTATTACCCAAGTTGGGTTTTGGTTGGTTGGTGGGTTGGTTGTATTTTACGGCATGTCAACAATTGTTAGTATTTTATGCTGAGACTTTTTTTTTATTCATCATTTGCATGGGATGAATTGTTATTTAAACTTTTTCAAAACACATTTTTTAAATCATTTTTTCTATGTAACCCATAGATATGACCCTAACCAAATTATACCACTACGGTCAGGGTTGACCTGGGAGAAATGTGATAAGGGATATTCCACACTCCCCAGAAGCTCCATAACTGAATTACAATTAGATGCGTTTAATGTCATTACCCAGACACTTTAGAACTCAACCACTGGCTTCTTAAGCACATATTGGATAAAGGTTGGGGTTTTCCATGAGGATAATAGAGTCTGAACAATCATATTAGGAGTTGACGTGACCAAAGCTGATTGAATCGGATGAGGCCTCTCTTGACAACCATCTAGCCTAAGTAAGAGACAGAGAGGAGTATTGTAGTCGACTTAAGTATCTCTTCTTCTCTTAAGTTATGGGAACCTTGTCCGTCTGGAGTTTTAGATTATACCGGACTTGCACCTCTGCAGAAGGGTTAAGACCCCAATTCGGCCACCTGTTGGCTATGGGTGGCGAACCAGTGATACTTAAGTGACAACAATACTTCCTTCTCTGTCTCTTACTTGGCTAGATGGTTGTCAGAGACAGGCCTCATCCGATCAATCAGCTGGTTCCGTCACTTCCTATTATGATTTTCCGACTCTATTATCCTCATGGAAAATCCCAACCCTTTTTATCCATATATGTGCTAGAAGCCGGTTGGTTGAGTCTAAGTGTTCTGGGTATTGGACATTAAACTGCATCTAATGCGTAATTCCAGTATGGAGCTCTGGGGGAGTGTGGAATATCCTTCATCACATTTTCTCCAGGTCAACCTGACCGTAGTGTAGTATTTGTTTGAGGGTCATATCTATGGGTTTACATAGAAAAAATGAGTTTTAAAAAATGTGTTTTGAAAGTTTTATAAAACAAATTTCAATTACATAATGATGAATAGAACAAATGTCTTTCGCATTTAAAATAACTAACAATTGTGACATGCCGTAAAAATACAAACCAACCAACAACCAAACAAACCCAACTATTGGGGTAAATAAATTAGGAGACTGGGTACTTTTAGCCTGTAAGGCAACCCGTCTAGGAGAAGGAAAAAAAACTTTGAATTCAAAAATTTGATTGTTCGGAAATCTGTGGTTACACTTCTTCTTTTTCAGCTCATTCAAATTGTGGCTGGTTCTAACAAACCTTCACCGCTTGGAAATAAATCACTTGTGCAGATCAAATGCTAAACTTTAGCTTCAGTCAGTAGAGGTCAGAGATTTCGAGGGACATACCATTATGCAACTAATATACGCATTTCCATGAGGGTTTTGTTGTGTATGGGTTACGTTCGTAAGAAATGGACACGGCAAAAAGGAAGTCAAATTCTGGACGAAATGTTGTATTTTCATTATAACGCTAATTCTCTCTTGTAAAAGATTGATCAATTATTCTTTCTCAGTTATGGGTACAGACTGAGACGGCTAGGAGAAGGAAAACTGAATTTAAACTTGTAAACTTTCACTTAAAATTGAACTTGTGTTTTCATGCTGTTGTGGGAGGGTTGTGTAAATACGTTTCCAAAAATCGTCACGTTTGCAATTTAGTTTCAAGTTTTTTCAGCGTAGATACTCGATGCTATGTGAAAGACTGCCGGAGTGAGCAGTAGGGACGGATGGTGTTTTGTGCGTGAGGTGTGTTGTGTGTGTGTGTGAGAGAGAGAGAGAGAAGAGAGAGGAGAGAGAGAGAGAGAGAGAAAGAGAGAGAGAGAGAGAGAGAGAGAAAAGAGAATTATTGGGAATCGTGCTGTATAGCATGACTTTATTGATGATTATGATATAACCGATATGCTAGTCACCTGAAAAACAGCTCTCCTTTGATCCGAAAAAAACCTTCAAAAACATATCGTGATATTATACAGAATAAAAGAGGCCATTCTGCCCAACTTTTTACTCATAGCTGAGGAGATATTTTGAATCATACCTTCCAAAGGGAAGTATTTACCCATCCAATCGCCACAGGTGGATGGAACAATGTCGCAAGTATGGACATCCAACGAATAATCGAACTAGGTATTCAGTTGTAAAAGACTAGCTTCTTAATCATTATACTTCGATGGGACGTCCTGCTTTTCCCAAAGTTTCAACGCTATGTGAAACGCAAAGTCTTATCCATGAATAGAACTAGTTCACATGTCTTATTTCCTAAATCGATAAATATACACGTCAAGCGCCTCAAAATACAGCCTTTAACAGATATGTATAGAACGACTAAGAATCTATGTTGAATGTTTTTTTAAATTTTCAGTTATGAATGTCATTCACAAGAAAAGAAACGGCGCTTAAAGAAATATTTTTGAGTATTTTCTCAACATGCAAAAAATTATGAGACCATTCGACTTAGAATTGATCAAATTATTAGATTACGAAATCATATACTTTTTCTGAAACCTCCTGTACATCTTCAAATGATATGAAAGATCTCAAATGATATAAGAGAACTCCCTGTATATGGAGTTTAGTTATCTGGTAGGTTATATTTAGACTTAGTTATCTGGTAGGTTGATATTTACGAACTTTATAATGTATATTATCAAATGTGAATCTAGGCGAAGAGCTGTTACATGTTATACGATAATATCTATCTAAAATATCTCCGTAACTATGATATGTGCGATATTAAATATATTTTACATATCTGTCGATCCTTATATTTCTCTAAAATTTCATAATGCCTATTCTCTCGTCTTCTCTCTCTCTCCCCTCTCTCTCTCTCTCTCTCTCTCTCTCTCTCTCATATATATATATATATATATATATATATATATATATATATGTATGCATTAATATATCTTTATCTTCTATTATTATTTACTAGCTGAGTTTATCAACCTTCTCCAGCTAAAGGATTTTTTTCTATTTATGTTATGGACACAATATTTATACTTAGATATTCCTTGGTGTTAGTATTACAAAGTGTATGAAAAAAATTCAGTTTAATTGGCTTTAATTAGGCGTAATTAGCAATTAAGTCAAACGACCGACCAATCCCTGTCTTAGAGACTCCTGTTCTCTTCCCATCTCCGTTGTCAGTTAAGTTAACTCTCCTCCCACTTTCTATTTGTCAGTTAAGCAGAGGGAAAAAAAGAGTAAAAAATCCAGCAGCCAGGGATCACCCCCACCCCTAACACACCGTAGATTCGCCCACTTCTCTTTCTCCAGGCGAATCTTATGCAAATGAGCAAACGTTTTGGTTGTTTTAATATAAAACAAAATAATTTTTTGCGGCATGATTTTCAATTTTAGTTGAGCGTAATTTTACGAAATTGAAATCATGCTTTAAAATAGATTTTTTTAAATTACTTTAATTATTAATTCATAGAGTATTAACTTACTTTAAAATATTTCATGTTGGGTAAAAAAATAGTTATATATTTAAATTTATGAATTCAAATGAGTAAACGTTGACTGTTTCAGTGAAAGTTTTCTTCGGGCTTAAAATTTGTTTTAGTTAAAACTAAAACAAACTAGACTGACTTCTTATTTAGGTCGGTAAAATTAAAACGGAAAGTTTTTTGCTGGTACAAATGACAGTTTAACTGCAGTCTATGAATTAACATTTTGCGAATTTGGTTAAGGTATTAGGGGATTAGGTTGTTTTTAATTACGTATTGCTTAAAAAAATTTAACAACAAAAAACACAAATTACTATAAATTTTATGTTGAAAAATATTTTTAAACTAAGTTTAATTGAATTATACATTGCTATATTAACACAAACAACTGTCTCAATAATAGATTCAATAATTAATTTCAATGGTTAATTAAATGTATAGTAATTTGGGTTTTTTGTTGTTTTTTTTTAAAGCAATACGTATTAAAAAGAACCTTAATCCCCTAAAACCGTAACCCAATTCGCAAAATGTTAATTCATAGAATGTAGGACTGACTTTCTGACTTAGGTTGGAAAATTAAAACGGAAAATTTTTTGCTGGTACCCAATGACAGTTTAACTACAGTCTATGAATATTTTGCGAATTGGGTTACGGTTTTAGGGGATTAAGGTTGTTTTTAATTACGTATGGCTTTAAAAAAATAAACTCTGTCTTTAGTCTTTTTATTTATGCAGAAAATAGTATCAATCAAATATATACCACTCCGATATTACAGTCTGAATAATACAAATAATTGTAACCTTTGCGGGTTCCGTCATGGGCTCTTGCCTCAAAACATGCTTGCCGGTGACTGCTGAAAAACAAAAAAAACAAAAGAAAAACACCAGCTACGATTGAAGTCCGTAGCGGAAGCGGCGTGAAAAACAAAAAACAACTAGGGTTTAGGGTTTTTAGGATTTTGGGTTGGGGTTTAGGTTTAGTTTAATGGAAAATAAATAAATAATTTGGGCTCTGTTTTTTCTGAGTCACCCTGTATACAGGGTGACCCAGAAAAAAAGATCTTTGTAATAAACAGTTAATTTAACTAGGGGGGTTTAGGGTTAGGGTTGGGTTTTCAGTGGGAAAATGCCCTAAGTTGGTTCTTTTTTTTTTTTCAAGTGATACCGCTTCGGATGCAGGAAGCCAGGACGGAACTCCGCAAAGATTACCATTATTTGTATTATTCAGACTATTGTCCTCGTCTTCATTGTTATCTGTAAAATTTCGGCTGATGTCCCTCCGGCCTTCTTCAGGTATTTCTTGTCGGACTCGGGAAACCTTCTTTGTAATTGGGAGCCATCACGGAACTTTGAACCCAGCCCTTTATTAGGTCCACGGAGGTATCCTGTTCTCATTCCACTAACCATAGCTGCGGTACAGGTGTTAAGCTATGTGTAATTATTATTCTATGTTACTGCTGTCCCAGACCAGGATTGAACCTGCAGTCTAGAGATAACTGGCATTTAGATCTGTCTTAATCTAACTCCTTTATCTACTAGGATATGTGTTCAATTGGACAATCCAGTGTGAATTTTTTCAATTGCAAAAGTTACAATTTATTTTAAGTAGCCTCTTGGCAGGCATCTTGATCAAAATGGACGAAAAAAACGTTTTAAATATATCAAAAATTAATTATGTGTGTGTAATATTATTTTGCTTTTTTACTGATGCTCATTATGTTACTACTTTTCGACTTAGACAAAAATTTGACCTTAATAATCAATTAAATAAATTTTAGTTCGTTTTAAAAATGAAAAGCAGATGATATTTTGGCAGATCCTACTCTTTTCCCTAATCATCTAGCGAGAGCTTAATGGGTGACCCAACGGGTCACGTTTTGTCTAGTATATATATAATTTCATAAAAAATAAAGAAAAACAAATTTTGGAGAGAGATGTTTGATAAGACCTTCGTTTGTTTAAAGAAAAAATATATTTTTCCAATAATAAGCAATTAAACAGATACATTATTTCCCCAATAATTCGGCCTCACTTTTGTGTCGGCATTTTGGTATCATTGTTTTGGCTCTAAATTGTTTTGGTGCCAATTTAGAATATCAAAACTATTTTCGTATTAAAACGAACATTTAAAAAAACACGAACAGCAGCAACCGACTGGTAGCACTGGACCAAATGACGAGAAACTGGCATCAGTAAGCATCTAGTAACATACGTTACATTGTTCCTAAGTTAGGGTTTGTCAGATATTAGTCCAAATCAAAAACGTTTGAAATACATTTTGGCCAATGGGCGTATTTTGAATATCGCAAAACAGTTTGATTCAATGCTTCTCTGGAATATTTGCCTGGTTTGACCTCGAAATTTAACATTCCTTTTACTTTATTTGATTTTAGTATTAATGTAAGAAATAAATCCAATTCTTTTTTATTGTCAATATTTGTCATTTCCTTACAATATTCTATTCAAATATACCAAAGGCGCCAAAAAGTGTTAGGTACCAAACCATCAATTTTAGGTATCCCATCGTGGTGGGAATGGTTAGCAAGTTAGAGTGATGCTGGAGAGATGGCAATAAATGGATACTCTAAACACCTCCGGCGCTCCAGGAATGGGTTCTCACCCTCAGATGCTGTTTAGTGCCACACCCAGGAAACTCCTTTTTTAAAAGAGAGGGTCTTCTCGCACCTCTACAGGGGATGCCGACATGACATTATATATAGTATCCTGAAGTTATAAATAGCTTTTGGTGTATACTTATAAAAAATTTTTTTTATCTATCTGCACCGGAATTACAACATATACATGAAGTACAATAACATAGGGCACATTTTCAGCTATAGCTCACAAAGTCATCTCTATTGACTATGCAGTTTTGCCAGTGATGAACAATTAGATATTGATCTCCAACTGCATCTCTTGAAGGACAAAATATGAGCCAAAAATGGTTGGTTGGTTGGATTTTATGGCATGGGTTTTTATGGGTTATTTTATACCGAAGACTTTTTGTTTAATTCATTCTTGATGGTATTCGATTTTTTATCAAACTCAATTTTTTCAAACACATTTTTAAAACTCATTTTTCTATTTATTTTATTAACTCATAGATGGGACAGATGGGATTCTAATAGGTACTATCACTGCGGGTCAGAGTGGACCAGGGAGTAATGGTACTCCACACTCCCCAGAGATCCAGAATTGAAACTTCATCATTAGATGCAGTTTAACGTCATACCCAAGTAAATAAGACCCTAAGCCACCGTCTTCTAGCACATACATGATAAAAAGGGTCTAGGCTTGGCCATGAGAAGAATAGGGCCGGGACAATCATATAGGTGCTAGGGATTGGCCTGACTAGCCGATTGATCCGGCCGTTTTCTAGCCTAAGTAAGAGCCAAATTGGAGTATTGCTTGTCATGGACTGCTCAGCCACCATGATTCCTTCCTTAAGTATCACGGGTCGCCACCCACGGCAAACAGGTGACCCTATGGGGGTGCTCTTACTTCTCCGCCGAGTCAGCGTATTTCCATAGGCTTAACCGACAGGCAAGATGAGCCGAAGAGGAAATCTATAACATTTATTCCTGTTGCATTCTTTGTGCAGATCACTGCGACATTTGTGTCGACTTTTTTCGCAGACATAACTCTTAAATCAACAATATGAGTTTTATTAATTATCTGACTCGACAACAAGGTCAAGATGACGAGCCGTTCAATTTATCTTAATGCAAATTTTATTTTCTGTTATTTTCTTTAATATTTAATCTCTCTTTTTTTAAATGCATTATATAAAAAAGATTTTACGAATATTATTATTAAATTATGATTTGCGAACAGAAATAAATTAAAAGAATGATCCATAAAATTAATAAAGACAATATTTTAATGTGGATCAAAATATCAAAATCAGTTTCATTTTTAATCAAAATCACATTCATGTAAACATTCAAATACAATACTCCCTTTGCAAAAGATTATGGCATTATCACAGTTAGAAAATATTCACATAGGCTTTCTTATGATTTTTTAAATCAAAAGAAAGCCTATGTAAATACGACAGAAAAATATTGTTTGCGAACAGAAAAGAAAAGAAAAAAGTGATCCATGAAGTTAATGAAGACATTTTAATGTGGATCAAAGTGATAAAATCAGTTTCATTTTAATCGAAAAACACATGTAAAATGTTACGATCAGACCAAACGAAAATATCAAGAGTTACTCCCCTTGATCAGTAAGAGACAGTTGCCTCTCGCAACAGATGTATTTTATGGCCCAGAACCGGAAATGGGATTGGTACATAAGGTAGCTGTTCGCACATGAGTTGATCTCTTATGTCACTGTTTGGGTAGAAGCATTTCTTTACCTTCTGTTAAATAAAACGTTTTTTAATTTATAAACAACTGTTCTTGCATTTTCATTCAGTGCTCCGTTTTTTAATTGTATGTAAAAACATAACAAAACATTCAAATGCAATACTCCCTCCGCAAGAAATTATAGAATTTACACATATAGAAATATTCACTTGGGTTTTCGTTTTATTTAAAAGTAAATACGATACAAAATATTTATTTTTTCATTCACGTTTTTTGGCACTGAATATTTTGGTGGCAGTTAAGATAATTGTGGTCCTATGCTAGTCACGATACTTGATAAGACAACTTAGTTCCATGACTACCATAGGTGTGTCCGGCTAGTTGCTTTGTCGATGCCTTCTGTTCCCACATCGTGTTCCTTTGATCCGTAGAACTGGGATCGATGCGACTTGGTCGGAGCGTCTTAGTGCCGGGTCTGAAGATCAATGTAAATTCCTGTCGTAGTTATTGGCAACTCTAAGAAGTCTACCCCTTGATTTATAACAGCTTGATAAACATATCAACTTAGTTCACTACAAGCCATATATACTTTGCATGTATCTGTAAACACAATAAGTAAAATAAACATTCATACAATATTTTGATTTTTCCATTTTAACAAAACCATTTTCTTTAAGTAACAAAAATAACTTTTACACTTTTATCTTTCGTTAAAAATTAGTTGACACCAACAGAAAGAACTCGCCGTGTTATATAATAGTCTTTTGTTAAAACGAGAAACGAACAACAGCAAACGACGGGCAGAGTAATGGACCAATTGATGGGAAATGAGCAAAAGTAACCGTTAGATTGTTCCAGAGGTAGGGTTTTACCAGGAATACTTAATATGCAAGCATTCAAAGATAATACTGCCCATGCAAGAAATTAGCACAGTTAGTCTATCTTTTTATTTAGAAGTTAATACGGTACAATATATTGTTTTTATTCAATAGCTAAATATTC
>CM042148.1:53819024-53879024 GCA_023376005.1 Doryteuthis pealeii | reverse complement strand
AGGATTTAAATTTTTGCATTTCATGTTGGACGATTTGGAAGGTGTCATTTTTTACCAGGGGTTGTTGCAAGATGATAAAGGTCGTACAAATAAAGAACACGAGTTTCTTCAATATATAGATTAGCGTTATCACTAATAGAAAGCATGCCCCTCCTCCTTTTGGCCACACATAGACGTAATGGTCCCTTTGAGTCCTTCAGTTTGAGGATCCTGGGCAGCCAAGAGTAAATATGGCCCCTGAAGTGTCAACATGAACCGACGGGAATCGATAACTTGCAGCAGAAGTATGGACCACTTGCATCAAGCCATACTTATGCTGACTCCACAATAATGTCGTGCACATCTATAGTGGCATTGCGAAAGAACCACCTGCATGAACAATTGAGGTTCTGTAGTTGTGTCCAATAATGAAGACATGTTCTGCCCTCACGAAAGTAATGGTTGTTTGTTTGGTATGATGAATATTCTTCAAGAGTGTATTCACCCAACGATTCATAAGGCCCAACCTCCGGCCTTCTTGGCGTGGGGGTGCCATGTTACAATTCTCATTCGCGTGATTATGGACGGAATGTTGACCAACTGCCGGTGGCCTCGATCATAGTCTAATTCATTCTGCTATCATTGCTGAAAGAGGAAGGCCTGGTGAGAGAGACAACCACCAGACCAGATCTCGATTGAATATTCATGGGACATGAGACAATGCTTGACACGTCCAATCTGCAGACATCCAACTCTTGCTAAATTACATGCAATAATGATAACTAGGATAACTGTGGATAATAATTTAATTATGACAACGTTTGCTATGTTTACTTAAGATCTATTGTAATATGTACAATATGTATAATGATCTTGATTAAACTCTCTCTCACTCATTTTTCTTTCCTCCTTTTCATTTTTTTTTCATTATGTTCGATTGAAACAGATTGGCGTTATCGCTTCCCCGCGCTCATTCTGTCTCTCTTTCTATATTTCGCCTACTCTCTTTCAATCTTTCTTTCTTATTATATTTTTTCTGTGTATCATTCCTTTTTCTTCCCTTTCTTTACTATAAAAACGGAATGGTCCATTATCTAGCTGAGGTGACGACACTCATAAGAAATAAGAATCCGGCTGATAGTCAGAATCTTGAACGATTTGGTCTTATTTTTGACCAGGTGTTGCAATATTATAACGGTGGTACTTTTAAGGAACATTAGTATATAGATATTCATTATCGTATGAATGCGAATGTTAACGATCAGGAATATACAATGCAACACAATAATATATATGTACTGTTGATACACCCTTTAATTTGGAACCTGCACCTTTATTGATCTAGAAATGATTCACTATGATCCAATTTTCCTAAGTTGGAGTTTAGGTTCATCGCTTAATATCAACCGTCATGTGTTATTTGACCCCAAATACACCATAGTCGTACTATTTAACACATAGTTGGGGATGCTGAGGTTCATATATTTCCCAAGGGTATTAGTCAGATCTAATCTCACTGTCAATCTGATCTCACTAATAAGTTAAAGCAAGAATTGTTCCAAACTTTAGCCATATCGGTGCTACTGTATGGTTGCCCCACATGGACTAAAACAAAACGCTTAGAGAGAAAAGTTCAACCATTCTCTTTCCAACTATGGGTAAATATTAGTGCAGACTGGGTTCTTTAACCTTGATCTAGGAGAAGGAAAACTCTGAATTCAAACCAGTAGTTGGCATGGAGAGGGATGGGCCTCGCTTAGCCATTCCTGTCGAAGACACGTTACAGGAATAGCACTCCCAACAACCAAACCAGATTACTGGTCCAGTGAAAAAATTGAAACACATTCAAGATGTCTCAATATGATGCCTGGTTACGTCTTGCCAACTGCGTATGGGTTTTTCAAGTCCTCCAGATCTCTCTTGATGTTGACTCTGTAAATGAGTCCTGATCTATCGATTCCACGTGACCCCTCTCTTAGTTGAGAGTACAGAATCTTCTTTGGCAATCTGTCATCTCCAAGTCTGTTCAAGTGGCCAGTCCAACTCAGGTTGCGCTGGACAAGTATGTCATACATGCCAGTAATATATATATATATATATATATATATATATATATATATATATATATATATATGTATAAGTATTAACTTACCGGTGGGTATAAGAACGATCGTTGGAAGCGCACAATATCCAGAGGTTAAGGTTGAGAAAAAACAATACAAAGTGCTCAATACAATGTAGAGCATAAATTTATTTAAGAATGGAATGAGTAACCTACTCGAGTTTCATCGATAGATTCTTCAGGGTTACTTTTAAATTAATCGAGTTTACGATTAATCTTTGGTGTTATAAACATGCCCGTTGGAATGGACTTAAATTTAGTAGAGGAACGCTTGTTACATTTCTAAATGTAAACAGCGTTCCTCTACTGAATTTAAGTCCCATTCCAACGGGATGTTTATAACACCAAAGATTAATTCGTAAACTCGATTAATTTAAAAGTAACCCTGAAAATCTATCGATGAAAACTCGAGTAGGTTACTCATTTCCATTCTTAATATAATTATATATATATATATATATAGAGAGAGAGAGAGAGAGGGGGGGAGAGAGATAAAAGAATATCTACCTTTAGAATATAAATTCATTTTGATTTTATAGTCTCATCAGTTCTATTTTGTTGATTTTCTCTTTAATATTTCACCGTTGGTGTGATTTTGCCGTCTATTTATTTTTTGTTCTTTTTCACTTTTTTCAAAATTCCACGTTTGTTAGATACGCCAGTTCATGGATATTAGGATAAAGTTGAGGTGCATGTCATTTTAATTTGGTCTATAGATAAAGATTGTGGAAGGCCGTAGTTAATGGTTTGGAAGGCCTATGTGGCCCCCAAGGTTACAGGTTCATCATCCCTGGATTAAATGAACAATAAATCGTGATTGGCTCTAGAGTTAAACTTACTTTTACATGCAAAAATATATGAACAGATTAAAAATTAGTTTCATTCACTGTAAATATTTTCCTTCATAGCTAGATTGATTGATTGATTAATTGGTTGATTTAAACATCAGGTCAATCCGTCAGGCAATCACGTTCAATATACGTTAATTTTTACATATTTTGTGTGTAGTTGTTTCTTAAGTTGATCCATAGATTTAGATGGCCCCTAAAAGGTACTGCCACTCCGAGTCAAATTGGACATGTGATTAATGGCAAAAGTGGGTACACAACAACCCCCGGATCTCCACCTGTTCATCATCCTTGTCAATACATTTTTGGAATATATCCCAATTAGTCTCTGTAATATCAGATATGCTTTTCTTTAAAAAAATCCAGCAATAGGATTATTAACGTTTTGTAATCACCTGGCAGAGATTCCAAGATGACGTTGACAGGGAACGTGAATCTGTAAAGACTGTTTGAAATTATATCATAAAGTACTCCCATAAGAGTGTTAACATTTTTAATCACTCTGTTGGTTATATATATATATATATATATATATATATATATATTATATATAAAATAAAGATAAATCTAATGAGTCAGACGAACATACTAAAAGTTTCGCTTAATACTCTTCAGGGCTAAGATCTGACTCTTTAGCCCTGAAAGAGCATTAAGCGAAACTTTTAGTAGGTTCGTCTGACTCATTAGATTTATCTTTATTATTTGCTCTACTTAGATATTGAGCACTTTTTACTTATTAGCTTTAGTCTCCTGGCGGGTTTGTATGTATTTATGTATCTTATATATATATATATATATATTATTAATAATTAATAAGTCATCCACAGACACGTGTTTCGGCATATCATGCCTCTTCAGTGTGGCTAGACACAACTATCCTTGGGTAGGGTTCGAACTCAGACCGACCGCATGGTAGTCCGATGTCTTATCCCCTCGCCACTGACAGCTGAGTGGGAACTGGTGTTTTTAAACTATTAAACACATACGAATGTATGTATCATTCGGTCACTGAGAGATCAAATTGGAGAAATGATCATTGCTTATTTGCTTAGTAGGATATATATAATATATATATATATATTATATATTATATATATATATATATATATATATATATATATATATGTTTTTTCTTGGCAAAGATATTGTACTAATAGATTATTTTTTGTTGGTACGATTATCTTGGTCTTTTTCTTTTTACAAAAAATTTTTTTTCTTCCGGTTGATGTTCGTAGTATATTTTTTACAATCAAACTATTTGCTGGGTTTTTTTCTCTCCGCGAGGATTTACCAACAAGTTTTTGTTAATAATATATATATATATATATATTATATTATATATTATATGCACGTGGGTGAGTCAAAAAGTAATGGCATTTGTTTGTATAATTACCAACACAGGAACATGTATCAAACATCAAAATGAAGCTGGTCCTCAGTGGATCACATCCCCACCTCTCCACATATTCACTGTTACTCTCAATAGCAATGTTCCGTCTTCGAATGAGAGCATGTATCCCTGCCCCGTATAATTCTGTTGACTGTTCTTTCTGCCACATCTTCACTACAGATTTCACTTCTTTTCTACAGATTTCACTTCTTCGTCACTTGAATGTAGGCCTTTCAAACCTTCTTTCATGGGATCGAAGACATACAAACCTTATTCCAGTGACGAGGAAGTGAAATCTGTAGTAAAGAAGTGGCTCAAAGAACAGTCAACAGAAATATAATTATACCTGTCTTAAACAAAATGTCATTACTTTTTGACTCGTATATATAATATATTATATATATATATATATATATATGTGTGTGTGTGTGTGTGTGTGTGTGGTGTAATACAATTTTGATTGAAAACCATGAATTTTGGGAGTTCCGGTGGCGTAGTGGCAAACGTGCTGGACTGCGACATCGTAGTAAGCGAGTTCGAACTCCACTCGCACTATTACGTTCACTTTTGGAATGATACACTTGGGAAAGGTAATAACTCCCTCCCATCCAGCTATAGGTTAAATAATATCAATACTGTTCATCTACAAGGGAGCTTTGGAATTAAATAACCCACGAAGGTTGATATGCCATTAAAAAAAAAGAAAGAAAGAAAGAAAGAGAATTACATGCGCATATTCTTCATGTTTCTGTTAGTTTCAATATATAAATAGAAAGTTAATTCAACTTTTGTAAAGAATCATATTAAGTGTCTGATGATTGAGAAAACCCCAAGAAACAGACAATAACAATAAGAAAGTGTTTGTATATAAATTCTTTTTCTTTAATTCGTTTTTATTTATGGTTTTGCGTAGGGATTTTAAGATTTTACTACATATGAGTGCCTCTATAATGAATTACAAAACGACAGGTAAGTTTTATATTTTACAATATACGATTTACAATCAAACTTAAAAATGTAAAAGTATGTATCTATCTATCTGTCTATTCATCTATGTATCTATCAACACACACACACACACACATACACATATGGATTCGAGGAGACTAAAAGTAGGGAGGCAGGTAAAGAAAAACCGAAGAGAGGGAAAAATTAAACAATATAGGCCTCTCCTAGCATTATTAAAGAAGGGTTAACTTACCTAATCATCTAAGCATCGTAATCCGTACGAAAAAAAGTGTTTCTGTCTACGTATGCCATTTAAATATGGGGTACCGCGCATCTGATTGGCTGTTACTAACAACCAATCAGATGCGCGGTGTTTTGTATTTGAATGGGTTAGTTCTACCGTTCATAAATTTCTCAAAAGTCAAACGTCTTTTAGCGTTTTTTTTTTTTTTTTTGGTGGTTGTATCGGAGTTTGATCACCTCTGATAGGGTCAGCAGGGTGAGGGAAGTATGATGTTGGAAGACCCGAAACTTCCCAATGAACCCTGCGAATGACATCACTGACGACAACCACCAGCGCCCCAAATGTAGGAGCGTATATTTGAAATATATATGTATATATATATACATATGCATGTATATGTCTATTCATATCTATCTATCTATCACATCATTATAACTTTGTGTCTGTTATTAACCAAAATTACGCTACCACCAACGTTACAATTCCCTTAGTTATTTATGTAATATTTTCAATGATTATTAAATAATCATTATTTAACATTTACTATTAACATTCAAACTTAAAAATGTAAAATATGTATATATGTATCTATTAATCTATCTATCAACACACACACAGCACACACACACACAACACACACACACATATATATAATATATATATATATATATATATATATATATTCGTATCTATCCATCTATTGCATCATTATAATGGAGATTGTGTGTCTGTCTATCAGTAACCGAAACTATGTCATCACCAACGTCACAATTCCCTTAGTTATTTATGTCATATTCTCAATGGTTATTAAATAATCATTATTTAATCTTAATTAGCATTAGCATCTTATTTATTAAAAATGTCTCTATTAAGGTCTCGTTGAGATATATTTGCCTCGAAACAGCCCATATCATCAATGTTTTTTTAAAATCCTGTGATGTGTGTTATACATGATTAAGAAATAAATGTTTACTTAGTATATGGTGTGAATAATTTGGATACCGCTTTTAACAAAACCGTGTTTAATGAATGATTACTGGGTGTTATTGATTTCTACAATTATTGTTTTATTCTGAAACATATTAAAAGCAATCCGATGTATGATTTCACATTGAAATCAATTAAGATAAAGTAAAAATAAGTTTAATCTTCGTTCTTTTGTTCGTATTTAATTTCATTGGTATTTCTAATTCAATATAACATTTAAGTATATTAAAACTTAAATACTTGTACCAGGATGGCGCATTTTTGGCTAGTTATTTTAATATCAATGTATCTCAGTGTCAAATCTACCTATCTATCTATCTATCAATCTATCAATCTATCTAATCTCATTCTGTTCATATCAATTATCTCTTTCTATTCATATCTATCTATCTATGTATCTATCTAGCGAGCTATCTATCTATCTATCTAGCTAGCTAGCTAGCTAGCTATACACACGTATGTATGAGTGTGAGTGTATGCGTAATTAATAGATATTTCTTTCAGTCGAGTAAGCTCACAGCACCTGCATCATTTCTTAACGCATTCAAAACCCACTAGTACTACTGCTACTACTGACTTCTTTTCTGGTTCTTCTACACTTTATAGAAACATTTCAACCTTTTTTCAATAGCAGCTTTGCGTTTATTGTCAAGCGTCAGCATCTAATCGTTTCATGTTCGGCCTACCCCGACAGGACACAGGCACACATTGAAGATGAAGCCTGATAAACAAACGTACATCTACTTTATTCTTAAACAAAGGAACTGCTTTAAATTACGATTCCACTTTCAAATGATAAATAGAAAGAACTAATGAGCATTAAACAAGTTTGTTCCAGTAATCTCTTCCCCTCTCTCACGCTCTCTCTCCCCCTCCCTCCCTCCTCTCTCTCTCCCCTCTCTCTTCTCTCTCTCTCTCTATATATATATATATATATATATATATATATATATATATATGTTGAAAGGATAAATAAATGAAGGGAAGAAAATGTTGAGTAGATAAAAATGGTTTAATGAACTGCCAACACGTGTTTCAGCTGAGAGTTTATCCATGTACACATTGTATTCTATTTATTATTATTTTAAATATGAAATAAAATAATAATAATAATAATAATAATAATAATAATAATAATAATAATAATAATAATAGAAAATATAAATAGAATAATAATAAATAAACAAAATATAAATAGAATAGAATGTGTATATGGATAAGTTCTCGGTCGAAACACGTGTTGGCATTTCATTAAACCATTTTTATTTATCCTTTCAAAATATTGTCGAATTCATTTCCATTTTTCAACTTACACACAACACACACACACACACACACACATATATAATATATATATATACATATATATATATATTTACCAACTCCTCGCACGACCAAGATACGACACCGGTTCAATTTTTTAAGTGGAGTTTAACAGGCTTGAATTCAGAGTTTTCCTTTTCCTAGACTGATTGCATAACCAAGTTTGAAGAGCCTAGTATGCCCATTTTTTTACCCATAGTTGGAGGGAGTATTGGATTCATACCTTTCCCAAGGGTATTAACGCTATTGAAATGCAAACAGCCTTGTCCAGGATTTGAATTCGGGTCGACGAGTCCATTTCATATATATATATATATATATATATATATATATATATATATATATATATCAAACCTTTGGCCGATTTTCAAACCTTTTGCCTTACCACACGCACACACACACACACACACACACACACACACACACACATATATATATATATATATATATATATATATAGAGAGAGAGAGAGAGAGAGATCTTGTTTTATTTTTATCAGTTATTTCTGTAATATTCCTGAAATTAAAAAAACACAAGAAACATTTTAAAATAACTGTGTACTCAAATTTACTTATGAACTAAACGTAAATAATAAAATTACTTTTCTTGATGCACTAATTGATGTAAACAATGAAAATTTTAACACATCTGTGTATAAAGAAATTCCAGTATAAATTCATATATTTTAGATTATAAAAGCGAATTCCATCATAGACATAGAATATCTATTATAAAAATCTATTAGATCGCGCAAAATTAATCTTCTCATCTATATATATATATATATATATATATATATATATATATATATATATATATATATGCTCATAGAGATAGATAGATAAAGTAAAATCTTATATCGTCAAAACATGGGTCGTCAAAAACTTGGGTCGTCAAAACATGGAACACCATTTTAAAGAGTTGATATACTTTAAGAGGAACGACGAAAAATGAACTAGAAATTTAGAATATCAATTTGTTGAATATATATATATTCTTTCTTTATTGTTGTGTATCCTAACTAGCATTTGGATTCTTTAAAATTAAACAAATGGTTAGTTTCTAAAATGTGTTTTGTAAGTGCGTTGTTCAATTGACCATTTCTAATATCTCTGTTATGTGCCCGGATTCTTTGGTCGATGTGTCTAGATGTCTCTCCAATGTATTGTTTGTTACAATCCAAACATTGGATGGTGTATACACCAGCATCAGACCTCGTATGGGTGTTATTTTTATTATTATTAATAATATTTTTTATTGTTTTTGAGGAGTCTGTAACGGTTTTCATTCCTAAATTATTTAGGTTGTTTTCGATAATGGTTTTAACTGAGTTATTGGGTGGGATGATATATCTATTTAGAAGGATTGGCGGGGAGGTATTTACGGTTATGAATTTTGATGGCTTTCTTTTTGGCACCTTGGATGAAAAGTTTAGGGTATTGTAACTGTGTGAAAGATTTATCTATATATTCAAATTCTTCATTTATAACTTTTTGGTACAGATTCTAAGGGCTCTTAAATAAAAACCTAACGCTGCAGTGTTTCAATCTGTTTAGTAGATCCTTTTCGGGGCTTTTGTTGATATAAGGAAAAGTAAAATTTATCACATAATAATAAGGAGACTGTGATAGTTTTTGTTGATCAGTTTGTTTAAAAATGTTTTGAATGGAAAATTAGCACCCTTAGAATAATTCGAAATTTATGAACGTTGGGATAAACAAAAGATGACATCAACATTCTCTTACGTTGTGTGTGTGTGTGTGTGTGTGTGTGTGAGAGAGAGAGAGAGAGAGGTAGGTGTATGTATATATTCTCCTGTCAAACATCGCCAAAATGCACTCAAAGGTGGTTATTAATGATGTTACACCAGTATGTTTACATATTTCGGGTTTTGCAACATCATATCGTGGAACCAGTAAAGCAACCTGCTATTAGGCCGCCTCCTTTCATGATTAACTATGTAATTTAATAAATAGTTAATGAAATCTTATATCATGGCCCTGGGATACACAGCAGTCAATAAAAGACTTATTCGGTACATGTATTAAATAGTAGGTTCTATTAGCGTGCATTTTCGTATTTGCGCATGTGCACACAATTGTACAATAAGGTTGTTCTTTAAAGCTTCCCTGTTCCCCACACTGACGATATACTCCCTCTCCTAATATAGAAAAAAATAACATAAAAAAGAAAAAAACTGGGTAAATAAAAAAATAAATAAGTTAAAGTTTTAATATTCTTATCTTATGTTCTCTCCGGTTCAAATTGTAATTTTTTTATGTTGTCTAGATTCAATAACGCCAAATTTTTCTGCGGTCATGATTACAATTATCGTTGTTATAAACTTACGCCGAGTGTCCAAATTTTCTTTTACAGTCACGTGCAATATTTCTATGATATTACTATCGAACGTTCTCCTCTGTTGAAAAGGAAAAAGAAAAGTGCTTGGTAACTACAAAATTTAAGGGATTCTAAAGAAATTCAACATGCACGAAAATTATACTACTGTCATCAAGTTTCACTTAAAATAACCGCCATTAGTGTCGATCACAGCCTCAATCCCCTCCAGAACCTGGAGCAAGCTGATGTTACAGTTTCCCTGCGTAAGGTATAAAAACTACTTTAATTCTGTCGATTAACTGGGCTTTTTTAGTACTGGAACGGCGATTGGTGTCTTTCTCAACAGCACCCCATATAATAATCCATGGAGTTAAGATCTGGGGAGGTCGGAGGCGAAACATTGAGACTGGTGTAGTTGTCAAAATTCGCCGACCATTTTTGACTTTTCCCAGAGGTATGGCAGGGGCCTGAATCCTGCTGCCATACATATGGCTTACCATTGGCTACCATTGTTGTCCAGAGCTTGACTACAGTGTCCACGTAGGCATCTGCATTCAACCTGATACTCTTTCTGAAAAAATGGAGAGACATCACATCACCCTCAGAGGACACACACCCGAAACCCATCCCAGTTTGGGGAAATTTAGTCTGCATGACACGAGGAGTGTCCTTTGGACTGTATGTAAGCCATCTGTTATTCTGCGTGCTGTGCTTTTGATCTTGGCAAAAGTTTTTCTCGTCGGAAAAGAACCAGATTGTTTTGGGTTCAGCATGATGTTTCAATTTGCTCAGAAGTTTCTTCGCCTTTGTCAGACGATTTTCACGGGCCTTTTCTGGGAGCAGTTGACCTCTGTGACGCATGAATGAGTAGTAGCGAAAGTCTTTATTGAGTGCAAGCTTCATGGTAGAGGCTGAAACATTCACGTTACAAATCGCGAATTCCAAAGTTAGGGTCCCCCAACGCTTTTCTGTAGACTTTCGAGGAATTCTGCTCTACGAACGCAAGCAGATCGTCTGTTATATTGCTTTCTTCTAGCCACAGCCTCGTAGTCGCGTAGTGTGCGTCAATACCTCCAGCCTACGGAGAAAAATAACCAAATATAGGTATGTCAAATTTATCCCGAACACATTATATATATATATATATATATATATATATATATATATATATATTATATTGATCTTACTCAAACTTCAAAGATCATCAGCTAACGTTGGTGTGAAAAACTCATTCAGGTTTATATTGTCTTCACTCAAGTGTATTCTACCATATATATATATATATATATATATATAATTGATAATTGAATTAAATTACCATGACTAGACAACTCAGCAAACACCATGTGCGACATCCGGAGCACTGGACAGCTGTTCGACCTCCTGTGGTCTCATCAGCAGTGTGTACCATAATCTCCGCCACTAGAGATTGAACCAGTGGACCACAGAGTGAAGAGCGGAAACTCTACACCTGGGTCACCAGCCCACGTCACAAACGGAGAATGCCAAATCATCTAATCAATAGTAATGGTTATTCAGGCGCAGCCACTTAACCTATATTTGTCTTGACGTATATATATATATATATATATATATATATATATATATATATATATATATGGTCTTTCATTGAAGTCTGTGAGGCATCACGTCTTCTCAGGTCTCAAAGACTAGACAAAATGCACTAGGACACTCGTCTTTATGATGATAATGCTACAAAGAATTGACTGGTTGTTGTTTGCACCTTTCCACCAATGATGATGGCGTAGTGTCCAAAAATAAATAGAAAAACAAAAAATGTCTGCATTTGCGCAAGTGGCTGGGCAGGCTAATCCCTGAGTGTTAGTCTTTGGTGGACTGACTATGCACAAACTGTGATGCTTTCTGGGGCTGCTGGCTCTCTTTGCTGTCGAAGCTACTCTCCTCTCCACCTCACTCCTCTTTGGGACTTGTTTAATATTAAGGCATCAGACCGTTCGAGTTGCTGCATCTACCTCCGACGTGTTTGTCTCAACGTGTCATATTCTAATGCCACTGCCGCAGATATCTTTAAAACGCAGGTGTGGTCTACCTACCAATCGGGAGCATTTTACTAATTCGATTTACAAAATATATTTTTGTATATGTGTGTAAGTGTATATATATATATATATATATATATATATATATATATATATATATATATATATATATACGGCGAGGAAATTAATCTGACAATATGAGAAGAAAATATTTTTAAAAATATAACAAACACAGGATGTTATGATTAGCATCTATCATTTTATCCCTCACATAAACATTACTTAACAGTGTCCTGAAGATGGTACATATACTGAAATGCTTAAGTATTGACACATAAAATTGTTTCCCCTAATCATAACATCCTGTGTTTGTTATATTTTTAAATATTTTCTTCTTCATATATATATATATATATATATATATATATATATATATATATATATATATATATATTTATATTTGTGTGTGTGTGTGTGTGTGTGTGTGTGTGTGTAATATGATAAAATAGTTTGCAATATTAATAAGTAAAGAGTGTTTAATATTATTATATATCTAAGCAAAGAAATATAATCATCATCGTTTGGAAACTGTTAGTCCTTTGCAATGGTTTGAAAGTTGCACCGTTGAATTTATGTCTTCTCTCCCCATATCTACATATTTATTGAACACTTCTTATATTCCTTGGTTATTCAGATTTATTCGATTACTTTTTTTCTCAACAATCACACACACACACACACACACACACACACATATATATATATATATATATATATATATATATATATATATATATATGGTGCCCTGTTGGGTATATTCTCACTTCAGTCGAGTCCTATAGTCTTGGAGACCTTGTTGTCACTCTGAATAAAGAAAGACCAACTATTTGCAATCAGTAGAGTGCCATAGTTTACTTCTTTCAGATTTGGAGACCTGAGGAGACTTGTTGTCACTCAGACTCCAATGACAGACCATCAGCTAACGTTGGTCCGAAAAACTCATACGAGTCTATATTGTATTCATAAGTGTATTCTTCCATACTCATATATATATATATATATATATATATATATATATATAGTGAAAAAATATTCGACAGACAACGTAAAAAATATTCGACTTCAAATTCGTTTATCCTAAGCGTCTCATAAAGTTTCGAATCTATTTCCGGAAACGCTGACTTTCCATTCAAAACATTTTAAACAAACCGATCAAAGTCACCCTATAATTCTGTGATAAAACTTTTACTTTTCCTTTTACTTTTCCTTACATCAACAATAGTTGTAATGATAATATAACTGAGTCGCCAACAATTGAAGTAAAAACAAAACAATGCCACAAGAAGAAATTATATCAAAGTAAATACGAACAGAAATGGATGAGACGATCAATCATGTAATAAGAGAATACAGCAAAGTAGCGCAACGAGAATACAAGGCTAGACACAACTAGATTGGAAAGGTGATCCACTTGTAATTGTGCTAGAAACTAAATTTTGACAAGACCTAATATTGATTAACAAGAAAAAGAGAACTTGTCAACTGGTAGATTTTGCAGTCCCAGAAGATCATAGGGTGAAAGTAAAAGAAAACGAAGAGATAGACAAATACCTAGACCTTGCCAGAGAATTGACAAAACTGTGGAATATGAGGGTGAAATTGCTACCAATTGTAGTTTGTTACCCTGGAACGGTCTCCAGGAATTTTAGAAAAGAGACTAGATAAATTTGGAAATCAGAGGAAGAATTTTCACCATGCAAACAAAACCATTGTTGAGATCGGTTAGAATACCCAGAAGAGTTCTGGAGACCTGGGATGACTTGTTGTCACTCAGCCTCTAGTGAAATACCACCAACTAACGCGGATATGAAAAAAAAGTGAGATATGGTATAAAGCTTATGGTAGACTAGAGCTCTATGTCGTAAAAAAGAGATTGAACGAGAACCTTTTACATTTTCTTTAGCCACAAAGTGAAATAGTGCACTCAACCGAATGTATTCTCTCACTCACTTGAATGTATTCCCAATGTAATTCAAGTGCATTCTTGCACTCAGTCAAGTATCGGGATGCACTCAATCGAGTGTCATGGTGGACTCCAGTCGAGTCCTTGGAGTCCTGGTGAACGGTGAAGGCTTGCCGTCAATCACACCGTAGTTAAATACTAGCACCAAACGCAAGAAATAATAATAATAATAATAATAATAATAATGTACAAACAGAAAAACAAGGAAAACTAGAAAAGAAAGATGGGAAGAAAAACAATTATATGGACCCTTCAAACAACAAATCGGAGAGGTTGGACATAAAAAGACTTGGACATGATTAAGAAGAGGAAACCTCAAGAGAGAAACTGAATCACTAATAATTGCTGCACAAAACATTGTCATAAGAACAAATTATATCAAAGCAAAAATTGATAAGAAACAACAAAATATTAAATAGAGATGAGACTGTAAACCATGTATTAAGCGAATGTAGAAAACTAGCACAACGGGAATACAAAACTAGGCTCGACTGGGTTGGGAAGGTAATCCACTGGGAATTATGCAAAAAATTAAATTTTGACCATACAACAAAATGGTATATTCATAAACCAGAATCTGTCCTGGATAATGAAACGCATAAAATTCTCTGGGACTTCGAGATACTGGCGGATCACCCTATCCTAGCCAGGAGACCAGATCTAATATTGATGAATAAAAGAAATAGAACTTGCGGTTCCAGGATATGAAAGGATGGACAATTCTTGGAACTTGCCAGAGAATTGAAAGAGCTGTGGAATATAAAAGTCAAAGTGATACCAATTGTAGTTGGTGCACTTGGAACGGTCCCAAAATGCTTGGAAAAAGATTGGAGGATCTGGAAATCAGAGGAAAAATTGAGACCATCCAAACTACTGCATTGCTGCAATCGACTAGAATTCTCAAAAGAGTCCTGGACACCTAAGGAGACTTGTCACTCTGACTCGAGTGAAAGACCACCAGCTTACCGCTGGTGTGAAAAATTCACAAGGAGTGAAAATAATAATAATAATAATAATAATAATAATAATAATAATAATAATAATAACAACAACAAAATGGTATATGCATAAACCAGAATCTGTTCTCGAGAACAAAACGCATAAATTTCTCTGGGACTTTGAAATAAAAACGGATCACCTTATCCCAGCAAGAAGACCTGACCTAGTGTTAATAAACAAAAGAAAGAACTTGTCAACTGGTGGATTTTGCAGTTCCAGCAGATCACAGGGTGAAGCTAAAGGAAAATGAAAAAATGGACAAATATATGGACCTTGCCAGAGAACTGAAAAAGTTATGGAACATGAAAGTGAAAGTGATACCAATTGTGGTTGGTGCACTTGGAACAGTCCCTAAAGGATTGGAAAAAAGTTTGGAAAGTTTGGATATCAAAGGAAGGATTGAAACCATTCAGAACACTGCACTGCTGCAATCTGCCAGAATAATCAGAAGAGTCCTGGAGACATGAGGAGACTTGCTGTCACTCAGACTCCAGTGAAAGACCATCAGCTAATGCTGATGTGAAAACTCAAAAAGAGATAATAATAATAATAATAATACATTAGCCCGAAACCGTAAACTGTGATTGAACTAGAATGTAAAAGATGTAAAACAGAGTAATTTAATTGTTGATTTTTCAACGCGTATTAACTGCGCTTGTATCAGTGTATTCTTTAAACAAAACGCCTATTGCTATGATAGCTGATATTCTACGTATTTTAGTGGTGCAGTATTTTAGGATACGAAAGTTCATTCCATTAATATCAGTAGAATCAGACACAGCAAAGATTTCGGCTTGTTTTCACGTTCGCTGCTTTTAACTAACACATCCGACAAATAGAATATTCAAAAAACAAGAAAAAGAAAAGAAAAAGAAAAAGAAAAAAAAGAATGTTGTCGGAAAGTGACTGAATTGAGAAGTATTTGCGTTGGAGTAGAAATGTGTTGAATTATTTAGTTGCCATTTTTTTGGTTTCTATGTTTTCCCCTAAAAATCAATCTCATAAATGTAAATATATCCATACGTATTTCTTTGATTAACAAATAGTTAGACTACACTACTTAACCTCCGACCTATCGACTGGGGCTGTAGAATACGTCAACTGTCTCTCTGTATAGTGGTTAGACACCCCAATGGGACCACCTGTTGGCCGTGGGTGGCGACTCATGATCCTCAAGAACGAAATTCAGATGGTTGAGCAAAGCTCCATCTTGGCCCTTATTTAGGCTAGACGGATGGTCGGAGAGGCACTCTCCGATAAATTGGCTCGTTACTTCAAGCACTAGGGTCCGATCCATGGGTTAAATAGAAGAAAATGAGTTAACAAAAACGTGATTAAAAATTGAGTTCAAAAAAGAATTTTCAATACCCATCAAGAATGAATAGAATAAAAACGTCTTCGGCATAAAATACCCTAGCAAGGGTTGACTTGCCGTAAAATCCAAAAAGAAAAGAAAAAAAGAGAAAAGACTACTTAATATGTTGGAGCCGGTTAAACATTAATCAAAAGACAAAATAAACACATGATATAGACGGTAGAGAAGGTCTGAAATATAAGAAGCTGTAGAGAATCCGCCTCGAAACCAAAAGTTTCCGGGTTCGAGACCGGCCCTTGCTAACTTAACGCATGAGTTGTACAGCTTGGATCTGTGCGGTTAGTAGGGAGCTGATGATAGACGCAAAACAATATCTCTATCAAGCGCTAGTGAAAAGGGAATATGCTCCCTTGCTGTCTGGCTGATACCGACAATAGGCTACTCCACATTATTTTATATCAATCAGCTCAGCGCGGATTCTGATGCCATGTAGACTTACCTGGCGTGATGACTGATCTGGAGAGAGAGAGAGAGAGAGAGAGAGAGAGAGAGAGAGAGAGGCGTGGGAATCCGTGCTGCTAGTGCAGATGATAATGAAAAGAATCGAAAGGAAAAAATAGAAATAGCAAGAGACAAGGGTGAAAAGAAAGGTTAAGTAAAATTCGACGGAGTGCCCTATTGTCGGTAACAGTGAGAAAGTATACCCCTTTTCATTAGCGCTAGACCAGGGAGATTTGTGTCTGAGATGGAGCGCAACATCTTTTCTGTCTTTGCTTCCTATATCCCAGGTTTTCTGCGCCTAGTCGGCTGGGGTTATGGAATACACCGACTGCACCTCTGCAAAGGGATAGAATACCCCCAATTGTACAACCTGTTGGCTATGTGAGGCGACACATGATGCTTAAGGACGGAATCCGGGGCGTAAATCGGCTACTCATGTCAAGCTCTAGCACTTATATGATTGTCCCGACCCTATTGCGCTTATGGTAAACTCCAACTTTTTATCATATATGTACGGTGGCCGAGGGTCTTTTGTCTTGAATATAACATTAAACTACATCTAATGATGAGATTCCAATTCTGGAGCTTTGAGGATTGTGGAGTACCCCTTCACCGCCATTAATCACAGGTTCACTCTGATTCGGACTAGTAGTACCTGTTAGGGTTAAGTAGATGAAAATATAAATTTAACAATGTGTTAAAATTGACTTTAAAAATTGAATACCATCAAGAATGAATAAAACAAAATGTCTTCGTCATAAAATAACCCAATAAGGATTGACATGGCGTAAAAAACCAACCAACCAACCAACCAACCAAGGCCTCCTTTCTTTCTTTCTTTCTTTCTTTCTTTCTTTCTTCTGTTTACTTCTATAATGTGAAAAGATTTTACTCGACAATCCCTTCCCACGCAACTTTGTTTACACCTACTAATAGACGTAATAAATCTTAAATTGTCTGAACTTATGTGACAAATTTCTTGGCAGCTTCTTTTTCGATCATAATATTTTCTTGGTGTTTGTTGAGTGGGTGTAAGATTGTGAAATCAAATCTAGGTATAAGTTGCCTATGTTATTTTAGTAATAATACCCTTTGCAAAGCATGAATACAAATCCTTGTATCATATTTCATCACCTGTCATCTTTCGTTACTTATTTTCTATTAATTCTAGTGCATTCTAAAATGTATAAATTTACGGCAAGTCAACCCTTGCTTGAAATTGTACGACCGTTATAATCTTTCAATACCCTCTGGTTAAAAATGAGACCATCCAAATCATCCAAGATGAAAGGCAAAAATGTAAATCCTGATTATCTGGTATTGCTTATTCGCCGAGTTCTTATTTCTCATGAGTATCGTCACCTCAGCTAAACAATGGACCATTCCGCTTTCATTAGAAAGAAAGAAAGGGAAAAAAGGGATATGCTCCACATAAAAAATATAACAAGAAAGAAACAAAAAAAGAAAGAAAGAAAGTAGAGGAAAGATAGATGAGGGGGTGAGCACACGGATTCGATACCGCAAATCTGTTTCAATGGAACATAATGAAAAGAGGAAAAGAAGGAAAGAATGAAAAAAAGACTGAGAGAATTAATTGATAGATTATTATACTTTTCACACATTGAACTATTGCAATAGCTCTCAAGGAAACATATCAAACATTGTAATTATTAAATTATCATACTGTGGTATATCCACAGATCATGCTAGTCCATATTATTGATCCATTGCCAGTCATAGTTTTATAACGTTCCTAATTACATTGTTGTGACGACCACGGTTTCCCATAATTCTTTTTTTTTGTCATACAGTGTGAAATTTCCTAACGAATTTATAAACATTCCTGCAAACTGTCTCTCTGTCTGTCTCTCTGTCTGTCAGTCGGTCTCTCTCTCTCTCTCTCTCTCTCTCTCTCTCTCTCTCTCTCTCTCTCACGGCAAGCTTAGTCGGTAGAGTATTTGACTAGAAACAAACTTCCGGGTTCGATGCCGGCGCACACCACCTCAGCATATAAGTACCATAGCTTGGAGCTGATGGTCGGTGTGACACTCCACCTCATAAGCAAACCCAATCTCCGTGTTCTCGTGCTTGTGGGAAGTATATATATAATCATACACAGACACCGTGGTTCGACGTATCACGTGTGGCTAGACATTTGCAGGCGAGATGGAAACCCGAATGATTCATCATCAGTCAGGCTCATTAACCACTCAGCCATCGTTACCTACAAACTGGGAGGGGAGTTTAACTGATAATTACACACATATGTATATATGTAAATACCACCAGAGAGTTGCTTTTTTAAGCTTAGTAAGTGGTCGTCAGCGAAATCCCCTTCAAAGTGCTCAACCCGCTTGGGGATGTGATGGGTGCGTTTGTGTGTGTATGTCTGTAAGGAAAGCGTATACATAGCGTCAATGGCGTTTATTAACAACTAATTTCTCACCCATGCGATCTTTAGACCAATACTGAAATTAGATGTATATAATCTATCCTGATATTGAGCACTGTTTATTTATAACTGTAGTATACTATAATACCAATATCAATATTACACATACACACACACACATACACATATATATATATATATATATATATATATATATATATATATATATATATATCCATAAAGTCTCATTACAACTTAAAAAATTATTATAAAAGCAAATGAACAGACAAATATGGATAAATTAATACAAAATGACGAGTAGATAATGAAGTCTATTTGCGTACTTTAATACACCTCTGTATCGGAACTATTACATGCACGAACCATATTAAGACATTACTCGATTATTGCCATGTTCCTGTAGCATAGCCTCATCAAAGACCACAATAGCATCAGGGATCTTTTGTTTTTGGTCAGTGATGTCCCGTATCTTTGTTCGATACACGATATCTTTAGCATAATCCACAGAAAAAATTCCAGGGGAGTGATATCTGGTGAACGAGGTAAAAAGACTTTATGGACACTCTATGTGTGTGTGTGTGTGTGTGTGTGTGTGTGTGTGTTGTGTGTTTGACTGTGAACGCGTGTGTTTGTATGCTAGTAAATATCTAGTGAATTACCCTAAATCTTAGTTTTTCAACAGGTTCTTTGAAGTATACTTCTTGGAGATGTGTATAACAATCTCCCAAAATTCGATTCGTTGGTTGCTTGGTTGGATTTTACGGCATATCAACCCTTGGGTTATTTTATGCCGAAGACGTTTTGTTTTATTCATCATTGTGGGATATTCAATTTTTCTAACGCATGTTTTGATATATTTAACCTATAGATGGGGCCCTAACAGGTATTACCGCACCGGGTCATAGAGGATTTAGGAGTAATGGTAATTAAGGGGTACTCCACACTCCCCAGATCTAAAGAAGTGGAACTTGAGATGTTTAACGTCATTGCCAGGACACTAAGACCCTCAGTCACCACCTTCTATCACATACATGATAAAATAGGGTCGGAACAATCGTATAGGTGCTAGGGTTTGACGTTGAACCTTCTCGACCGCCCGTCTAGTCTAAGTAAGGGCCAAAGTGGAGTTTTGCAGGTAATGCAGGTAAAAGCGAGTAGGATATCCTCCGGAAGCCCCACCGGTCATCACTGATGGCTTACAGGTGGCTCCATTGCGGTAGAATTTACTCCTTTGCAGAGGAGCAGTCGGTGTATTCTACTGCCTCAGCCAACATTGCGGTACAAAGCAGTGGGGTGTCTAGGAAAGTGTGCTAAGATAAACAAATAACACTAATATGATCTTAGATGACAGTAATCTATATATTGATACTCTTGTTCCTTAATCTTCCGATCGTTATAATCTTGGAACACCCTTTGGTTAAAAATGAGACCGTCCAAATGAGACCGTTTTTATCATAAAGAAAATAAGGGAAGCAAAGGAAACACAGAAAAAATATAATAAGAAAGAAAGAAAGAAAGAAAGAAAAAAAAGAAAGAAAGAGAAAGAGAGAGCGAGAGAGGGGAGAAAGATAGAGAGAGGGGGTGAGCTCAAGGAAGCGATTACGCGAATCTGTTTCAATCGAACATAATGAAAAGATGAAATGAAGGGAAGAAAGAAAAAAAGTGTGTGTGTATGTGTGTGTGTGTGTGAAGAGAGAGAGAGAGAGAGAGAGAGAGAGAGAGAGAGAGAGAGAGAGAGAGAGAGAGAGAGAGAGAGAGAGAGAATTAAATCAAGATTATTATACTTTTTACATATTGAACTATTTAGCAATAGCTCTTAAATAAACATATCAAACGTTGTAATAATCAAATTATCATACTGTGGTATGTCCACGGGTCCTGCTAGTTTTTATTAATTTAATATAATTATAAGAAGTATTTGTGTTTACAATTATTATTTTCCGAACGTATCTGTCAAAATAAGATTTAACTGATCCGACAAAGCTTATACTAGTGATTTATTATTAATTTCTTTTTGCATTATTAAATCATTTAAGTTGATGTTAACATCTAAGAAATCTGATAATGATATAATATAATAATGATATAATACAATGTTTATGCTATATTTGAACGGTGATAATAATACAATACAATGGAAACAAAATTATAATAAAAAATCATAAAACGAGAATTATATTTACCAACCCCTCTGCACGAGCAGGATGTGACACAAGGTCAATTTCTTAAGCGGAGTTTGACAGGTTTGTATTCAGAGTTGTCCTTCTCCTAGGTTCGCCAATGTTAAAGGGCCAGTCTAGCCTAGTATTTACCCATAACTGGAGGGAGAGGAATTGGATGTATACCTTTCCCAATGGTATTAGCGCGCTGTGAAATGCGAAAAGACTCATTTATGATTTGAACTCGGTCGACGAGTCCATTTCCTATGATTCTAACCATTACACCACTTGCTTCCACATAAAACTAGAATTACACGTACTTGAGAATATTGGAAGTCTACGCCATTAAACAAAAAGAGATGAAAGAAAAGAGTAAATCAGAAAATGTTCAGAGACCAATCTCTGTATCAGAAATCTTGTCAAACAAATAAACACTTGGGCTGTTCCCCTTGTAATATTCTCATAATAGTCAAGAGAGGAAATCCGATGAATGGACCAAATGACATGGATACTGATTACTATGCACAAGGCATGACATAGACAGTCAATATATTTCAAGAAAAGAAGGAGAGAGTTAAAACACGCCAACATTGGGGTTTACGTAGGTGCGACAACTCTAGGACTCGAAGAATACACTAAAAAGGGCAAAGAAAGACTAATTACAGCAGTCACTAACAGCAACTGCAACATAGGAACAAACAGAAACAAAAAACTCGAAAACTAAAATGGAAAGAAAAACAATTATAAGGATTCTTAAAGTGACAAATTTGAAAGATTGCACACGAGAAGACATAGACATGGCGAAAAAAGGTAAACCTCAAGAGCGAAAGTTAATCTTTTATAATAGCAACACAAAACAATACTATAATGATCTATTATATCAAAGCTAAAATAGATAATAATATACAATGCTTTGCTTAGTTGTGGTATAAAGTCAGATGTACGGGTCACCCAGTGAGGCTCGAATTCACTATTAATCTAGCTAGTCTGTCTTGCTAGCCATTACACCACGCGAGAAACCCTTCAAAGCAAAAATAGATAAGACACAACAGAATAGCATATATAGGATGTATGGACGAACATGTTAATCACACAATAAGCGAATGCAGCAAACTAGCAAAAATGGAGTACAAGACTAGGCACAACTAAAAGTGTTCCACTGGGAATTGTGCAAGAAATTAAATTGTGACCATACTACCAAATAGTATATACTCAGACCAGAATCCGTTCTAGAGAATGAGATTCATGAAATTGTCTGGAATTTTGAGACATAGACAGATCCCCTTATCCCGGCCAGAAGACCAGACCTAGTATAAATTTACAAGAAAGAAAGAACTAGTTATCCGGTTGATTTTGCTGTTCTTGCGGATTTATTTGACATCAAATAGAGATGTAAACATTTATAATTACTGACTGTGTGGGAAGAGACTGCCTCAAGCAAAATTGCAATTAAGAATTGTTCTGCGGTCATTTCTATCGTACAATTTATTAATGAAAGATTAACAAAAGAAAACAAAGTGCATTGTTCAGTTTGATGTAAGACATCAAAGGTGTTTTCGAGAAAATGAAAATTTGATTTTCCAGTTTCAAAGGCTAAGTAGATGAATCAAACTGGGAACAAGAAAGGTTCTACAGTATCTTCACCCCATGGCTTCTGAGAGAGTAATGAAAAGTTCAAAAGATAAAGATACATATCTTCATCACAAAGGTTATGACTGAGTAACCAGAATAAAGCCACTTTTTAAACCAGACAGCATTCGACATATAACGACAGGTACCTTCAATAAATAGGTTATTATGACAGAGTAGCCAGAAGAAAGTCGTTTCTTAAACCAGACAGATAAATCAGTAGGTATCTTCATTACACAGATTATTAAGAGTTGCTAGAAGGAAGCCGTTTCTTAAACCAGACAGTATCCAAAAGATAAATCAGTAGCCACTTCATCGTATAGGTTGTGATAGAGTATCCACTTCATCGTATAGGTATGACAGAGTAGCCAGAAGAAAGCCCCTTCTCAAACTAAACAATATTCAGCAGATGAAGACATATCTTCATCAGATATGTTCTTATTACCGAGTAGTTACAAAAAGCCGCTTCTTAAACTAGACTGTACTCAACATATAAATTAGTGGCTATCTTCATATTATAGGTTAGTATGAATGAGTAGCCAGAAGAAAGCCAGTTCTTAACCTTGATAGAATTCAATAGATAAAAACAGGTACCTACACCACATAGGCTCTGGTGACAAAAGAAAAAAGATGCACTTCTTAAACCATAGAGATAAGTAAGTAGATATAATCATCATATAGATTATTTTGAGAGAGTAGCCAGGAAAAAGTCACTTCTTAAACTAGAAAATGTTTTGCAGATATATCAATGGTTATCTTCGTGTAGGTTAGTATCACAGAATAGCCAGGAGAAATCCACTTCTTAAGCTAAACAGTAGTCAGTAGATAAAGATAGGCGCCTTCATCAAATATATTCTTATGACAGAGTAGCCAGAAGAAAGCCATTTCTTAAACCAAAAAGTATTTAGCTGATAAATCAGTAGTTATATTCATTATATAGGTTATCATAACTGAGCAGCCAGACGAAAACCAGAAATCAAATGAGGAAGGTATTTATGATCTCGCAACCAGAAGAAACCATTTCTTAAAACACTCAATATTCAGATGAGATCGTTCACATACATTTGAAGCGTATTCATTGGTTTTATTTTCAAACAGCGAGTCATATTCGGCAGAATATTACTTATTCATTTTGATGAAATTGCCTGTTATCTGCAATAAAAAATGGTGTAATTTAGGTGATGCAAATAGAATCAATCTACAACCTCGATAGTCCAGATTTTAGGAAGTGCGTAGAGGTTATCTATTTAGGAAAAATACATGCCTAATCCACGAGAATAATTTCTTCCAATATTCACTGACGTATGGAGTAATCTTTTGGATATAGCAGAAAGGATTCGATATCAGATCGAGAAACATATTCAGCGTCTCTCATTGCTAAGTCAGCTACGTGGCGGGAATCATATTAAATATGATTGTGTCATTTTGGATCGCGAAATAAGAAACATGCCCAGAAAAAAAAAAGATTTTACGATTTGCCTCCTGTTCTCAAAGGTGTTTGATCAATGATATCCCAAGAATAGATCTGATAAATTCGATACCAATAATAAAATCTTGGGCTATTTCATACCTAGAGGTTAGGCAATGACGTACATTGTAGGTTCTTATTTATATCTTGGTGCAGTTGTTTTTTTTAAGTTTTTGTTTTCTTTGCTATCATATATCATTTTATTGTGTACAGTAATATAGAGATATACGAAAATCGGATCATTGTAATAGAATTTAGTGGCATGTCCAGGATACATTTTTTTCGTCTTATTTCTTTTCCGAAGATGTAGGAATCGATTTATCCTAGGCTACACTGATAATGTGCTTCTATGAATTGGATCAAGAAGCATTTGATAAACAATAGGGAAAGGAAGAGGGGAAATAGTAATCGAAAGAGAAATTTGGGAGAGAGAGAGAGGGGGGAGAGAGAGATAAAAGAGTTGAGAGTGTGAGAGTAAGAGAGAGGGAGAATGAGAGAATGAGAGAGAGACAGACAGAAAGAGAGAGAGAGAGAATGAGAGAGAGAGAGAGAGAGAGAGATGGTTGGTTGGTTGGTTGTTTTGTTTTGCGGCATATCAATCCTTTTGGGTCAATTTAATTATTTTGATAAACAAAGCACTCAGTAACTGCTGTTACCTACATGCCACCCAATTAAGTATTTAACAGGCTCATAGCTGCTTAACTTCGGTAATCTCGTAGGAACCGGTGCTTTCAGCGTGACAGAAAGATTGAATGAAAGAATAGGAGAAAGAGGGGGAAGAAAAGGAATAGTGTATGAGAAAAGAAACCTGGTCTACAGAGGAGAATCGAAATTAAGAGATTGGCAAGAAAGAGAGACAGACAGACAGACAGACAGAGGAGGAGAGAGGGAATAGGTAGACGGAAAAAAGAGATAACGGAAAAAGAGAGAGAAGCGAAAGAGATATAGAATCAAGAGAGAGGAAGAGAATGATTGATTTATTGATTGATTTATTGATTTTAATTGCATATCAACCCGTCTAGGATTATTTTAAGCCTAAGGTTACGTCGAATTAATGTCTTGATTCTAAACATTAGGTGCTAATTTTTGTCACGCTTCTATTTCTGTACACAAAAGCCTTTATGTTTATTATATTTCAATTTGTATGTACACCTACGAGTTTGTTTATATTTTCAGAAAAGATGAAAGGAAAGAATTTACTGATAAAATAAATTCTATGTAAAAATCTTAGTTACGTGGCAACAATTTCTACCCAATATTAGCTGCTGAAATGATTCTTTTCTTCATTTATGTTGTGTCAGTTATGATGTCATTCTCACTTAAACCTCATATCAGTGTAAAAGACAAGTTTAATATTAAATCTTACTATTGTACAGTTCCCCCCAGAAATGAGGTGCGGTTATTTAACGGTTACTTATGTTGGAAATGGAATCGGTGACCCGAGTTCAAATTCAGGACGAAGCTAGTTGGGTTTCACTTTGCGCTAATGCCCTAGGAAATGACATTAATCCACTTGTTCCCCCAGTTATAGGTAAATTATAAGGTTGACCGGGTACTTTAGCCTTGGTTAGTTAACTAGTTTGGATGACGGAAGAAAATGATAGAATTAGCACTGTTAGTTGGAGAAATTGGTGCTGCGCTGAGGTGTGATCATCCCTACTGGGATCTTGCTGGCGAGGGGGGGGGGTACTATGTTGAAAGAAAGAAATCCCCCATGAATCCATCCAAAACATAATTGACGACACAAACCCGCGCAGGCGTATTTCAAACATACCCGTAGATCTCACCAGATCATCCACCTGTGTTCCCCAAAGTCTCCCAGTCATCTTGCCTCGGCTTGTCACTGATACTTGACTTTGGGGAAGGAGAGTATGCGGTGCGTGTCGCACAAGCGCACAACATGTAAAACAAAAACATGTGCCGATACTTCTACAAGTCCCAGAGTGATGGAGGGATGGTGAGATGTGCAGGCCTGACGGGATGGAAGCATGCAGATTTGAATCTACATACGGCGTGATTCGTGACCTACTTAACGTCACCGCCTTGCTGATTGAACAGCAACGTGCCTCAGCGAGGTTGTGGGTGAATGAGCAGCCCCTTGGTTAACACTGTTCACCCAGCCACTTGGGAGGTGTCTAGAAAATGTGACCTAAACAAATGCCGATTCACCTATCAAGATGGCCAGAAACCAACATTTCGACGGTTGTCCACATTAGCTGGGCGAAAACTAGAAAATACTACAACACAAAACAAGGCTAAGAACAGCCACTTGGAATGTCTGGACACCTCCCGATCTCGAGAGGGAAGTATCTCGATAAAGGGCAGACAGATGCTCTTGCGGAAATCAGCTTCAGCTATAAGGACCAATTGACAGAAGGGGTGGGCTGGATACACATCCTCATGGAAAGACAGGCCGATGATAGCTATAATAAGTTTGAGGTAAGGTGACTCGAGCCCTCCATTCTGAAGCGACACATGACGGACGCCATGGAAACATTTCCTACATTGAAGTCTGACCTATGTGGCAGCGCTTGTATGTCGAGGATTTCATATGTGTGATAGGGTACATAAAAACAACTGCTCACATCTGGGCTACTATATATATATATATATATATATATATATATATATATATATATATATATATATTATATATATATATATATATATATATATATATATATATATATATAAGTATATATATATATATATAAAGTAAATAGTCATAATATATATATAAGTAATAAACTGTCATAATATATATATATATATATATATATATATATATATAATATATAAAATAAGTAAATAAACTGTCATAATTTAGGTAAAACTGATGAGCTAGGATCTATGTCTAGGCTTTTAGCTTGCACCCAACATTCGATGAGTTGAGTGAATTGTCATAAGTTTGGTAAAACTGAAAAAAACTCGAAATATAAATTTTGAACAAATTGCCGAGTACAGAAATTGCTAAAGTAAAAGGGGTCCATGTTAACTTTCTATATAATCTTATTATAATCGTATTTGCCGCTACTATTTTGTAATACAGAAACACGAAGTGAATCTGCATAATTCTCATTTTCTTTCCTAGAAAATTACTTTTTATATATATGTTTTATTAATCACACCCATATCGTGTAGGGGGGGGGGTCAATATACAATTTGACCTGCGAAGTTGACCGTATTAGACGCCTTTAGTTCTGGAAATCGGTTTCCTATTTGAAAACGTTCAAATCCAGGAGCGCTAATGACACATCTAGAGTAGATGAAAGTATTAGGGTAGTAGAGTCGAATTGCTATCAACAATATCATATCATAACAAATATGGAAAGCCGCAAACCTTTTTATCGTATATCTGCTAGAAAGCGGTGGTTGCAGGTTTTAATATTCTGGGTATGACGATAAACTCTATCTGATGGTGAAATTTCAATTCTGGATCTCTGGGAAATGTGGAGTACTCCTTCATTACGATTACTCCCAGGTTCACTCTGACCCGGACTGGTAGTACTTGTTAGGGTCCCATCTATGGGGCAAATAGAAAAAATGAGTTAAGAAAAATGTGTTTAAAAAAACTTGAGTTAAAAAAGAATTTTGATACACCAAGAATGAATTGAACAAAACGTCTTCGGCATAAAATAATCCAACAACCGTTGACATGCCGTAAAATCCCAAAAGGGTAGAAATAGAGGAAGCAATTACACAAATGAAAACGTCTTGCACAGTTTCGTTTCCATATAGTTTAGCTGTGTCGACTTTGAAATTACAATCACCTCTTAGTTTGTCGAGTTATCTGAAGAAGTCTTTACTGCCAGGTCCACCCTGACCTGGAGTAGTAGTACTTGTTAGGGTCCCATCTATGGGTTAAATAGAAAAATGAATTTGAAAACATGTGTTTAAAAATTGAGTTAACAAAATTGAGTAACCATCAAGAATGAATAAAACAAAACGTATTCAGCATAAAATAACCCAACAGGGTTTGACATGCTGTAAAATCCAACCAACCAACTTTCTCAACGATATTACATCCATTTTCGATTCTTTGAAGGGATTTTGACATAAATGCAACAGGCCTCTCATTTTGACGTAGTACCGCAGATATCACCTTATCTGAAGCATCACAATCTATCTCAAAAAGTACGTTTTCTTCGAGCCATTAAGGTTTCTATTCGTTGCTCGGATTTTAGAGATTCAAAAGTGCTAAGACCCTGTTTATTCAGTGGGAACCGATAAACTTAATTTGATTTTATCTCAAAATTCAAGTATCTATTTTACGTAGCACGCAAACATTCCCCTGACTCTGTTGTGTGTTCTTATATCTTTGAGCGGTTGTATTTCTTGTAATTGCTTCATTCATTCTGGATCAGGTTTAATTATACCTTTCCACACACAATACCCTAAAGTATTCTGTGTTAATCATTTTCTGGGTAGTTTTAGCAGAATTTAAGGTTAAATTTATTTTCTTTACGACTTTTAGAAATTCATCAACGTTCTTATAATGCTCCATTTCTATCTCACCCGCAATTATTATATTATCTTAAGGAAGAAACGTGTCTTTAAGGTATTCTTCTTTTATGTACTTGTCCATTGATCTTTGAAATGTAGGGATAGTATTGCTTACCTATCGATTCCAAAATCGTTTTCTTGGTTGTTGCTCTTCTGTTTTAGCAAGAAAACCTATCAACAAATCTATTTTGAAAAATGAAAAAGACAAACAAAAAACAAACAAAAAACAGATTCTATTGTCATGAAATACTGTAGTTTTCTCTTTTTTCCTCCTACCACTCCACTTTTCTCTTTGTTTTCCTCTCTCCTCCCTTTCCTCTCTCTTCCTTCTGTTTTCCTCTCTCTTCCTTTCCTCTCTCCTCCTTTGTTTTTCCTCTCTCTTCCGTTCCTCTCTCCTTCTTCTGTTTTCCTCTCTCTTCCTTTCCTCTCTCCCTCCTCCTCTTTTCCTTTCCTTCTTTCTTTCTCTTCTCTCTCTGCTTTCTTATTCTCTCACTGAAGTCTGTTGATAAATGACCAGTCTTCTCCTTTTTATTATTAACCACTTATACAATGAATTGCATTTCCATATAAAAGTCTTCTACCTCCCCTGTCGGCTGAGGCAGAAGAATAAACAGACTGTACCTCCGCAGAGAGGTAAATCCCCCAATGTAGCCACGTGTTGGCTGTGGGCAGTGCTGCTTTAGGACGGATGCACAAAATGATTCCATAAGAACAAATTATATCAAAGCAAAAATTGCAATCGGCTAGAATACTCAGAAGAGTCCTGGGAGACCTGAGGAGACTTTTTATCACTCAGACTCCAGTGAAAGACCATCAGTTAACGCCGGTGTGAAAACCTCACAAGAAGTAAAACTTATTTTGATGTATTGTTAATCTAGGATGTATATCTAGGCTTTTGGAAGCGCGTGGTGTAATGGTTAAAGTCATGGGAAATGGACTCGTCGCCCCGAGTTCAAATCCTGGGCGTGATAATTGCATTTCACTTATCGCTAATACCCTTGGGAAAGGTATGAATCCTACTCAGCTATGGGTAAATAGTGGGGCAGACTGGGCTCATTAACCTTGGTTAGGCAACCAGTCTAGGAGAAGGAAAACTCTGAATTTAAACCTGTTAAACTCCGCTTAAAAATTGACCTTGTGTCACATCCTGCTCATGCGGAGGGGTTGGTAAATATATATATATCTAGGCTTTTGGGTCGCTTTTTACATTCAAATTATATTCACCTATTGACCTGTTTGAATGTTTTGTAAAACTAAAACACTCGAAATAAATTCAAGTCCCATTAAACGAATTGTCGACTACACAAACTGCTCCGTTTTAACTTCCCATATAATCATATTTGATCAAATAATGGCAGCTACTATTTATCATACAGAAACGCGAACTTACGTGACTTTGTTTAATTTACATATTTTACAACATAAACTAATAACATACAAAAGATACAAAACATTTTTTATTTAATAGCTGAACATTCTGGCGTCATAAAATATTCTTTAAACAAACTAGATTAAATTCTTCAAATTAATAGTATTTTTCAAAGCCATGCAGAGAAAAATATTATGTTGAGGAAAAATGTTGAATGATCTTGGAATATGTATTGAATAAATGGGGAGGGGCAAATTGTGTTATTCAGTCTTGGTTAGACAACCAGTCTGGGAGAAAGAAAGCAACTTTACTCTACTCAAAAATAGATCTTGTGTCATTCTGTCCGTGGGCTAGGAGTTGTGTAACCCACAAATCAGTTAGATTACGTGATGTAATGGTGATGTAATGGTCAACTAGCTAGCTTAACATACCATTATTAAGGAGGGTGATTCTCACTGGGCAACTTCTGATTGTCCAAACTTTATTGTCCTTATGACAACCCTCATTCTTTTTTTATCATATCTGTGCTAAATTGTGATGACTGAGGGTCTTAGTGTCCTGAATTTGACGTTAAACTGCATCTAGTCGAGAAGTTCCAATTCTGGAGTGTGAATTACCCCTTCATCACCTTTGCTCCAAAGTCTACTCTTACTTGGATAGGACTCGAACTCTAAAATCAGCTGGTAAAATATCAAATTTAACTCTGTAGTTATTACTTGATCTATTACTTGATCTATTTAAGCCATAGATGCGATACTTACAGATACTACCACTCCGGGCAAGAGTAAACCTAATCGTAATGGCAAAGAAGGGGTACTCCATACGTCTCCAGAATTGAAACCTCGTCCCTAGCTGCAGTTTAACTTTATGCTCTAGTCACTCAGTCACCGCTCTCTTGCACATATATTATAAAAAGGGTCGGGGGCTTGTCGTAAGAGCATATATGTGTTACGGCTCTGATGATTAAACTTCAGGCTAAATTTAAACTCATATTTTAAAAATTTATATAGTTATTCGGTCCCTCTTTCACGGGCAGAATGCGATACAATGTCAGTTTTAAAGTGAAATACAGCTAATTTGAATATAGAATTTTCTTTCCCAAGACTGGTTTCCTAATCAATACGAAAGAACCCAGTCAGTGGCGAATAGTCTCAGCGGGGATTCTGCCTCGTCTGTACTCTTTGGCTGGTCATCTGACTTTGTCTATCGGATAAATGCTTTTAAGTGGATTCAGCCTGTTTATCAAAATCACCAAAGGCCAATTAATCATGTAAGTTCGACTACTCTACTTATTCAGCGCTGCTGTCTTTCATATCACCCACCTACTATTTACCCATAGCTTAGAAGACAATATAAGGATTTGTGCCTTAACCAAGAGAAAATAGATTCATCCTGGATTTGAACTCGAGCTGTAAATTCAATTTCCTACGACGATAACCGTTACACTAAGCGCATAGGAATATCCTTTAAAATTCGATAGCTAAAAAAATGAAGGAAAAACAACAAAACACGAAACAAAACGTTAACTAAAAGAACAGCGCATTTGCTTCGAAATTTATGAATATCTTATGTTTGGCAAAAATAATGGAATTGGCACACTTAGAAGATGTTTACCTTCCTTTTTATTTAGCAGAAAATAAACAGGTAAAGCGCAGAACATTTTTTCTTTAATAGCTGAACATTTTGGCTTCGTAAAAAATTCCTTAAACAAACTAAATTGAATTATTCAAATTAATGGTATTTTTTTTCCAAACCATGCAGAAGGAAGTATGGAATAATCATGTAATTCGCATTCCTCTAAAAAATAACAGCAGAAAGACAAGTATGTTAATTCCATCATTTTTGCCAGGGGTAATATATATTTTCGGTGGGGAGTGTGGGTCAATTCTGAAAGGTTGTTTTTTTTTTTAAATATTTTCTATTTTTCTTTTATGAGGCTTATATGTTAAATTCGAGGATGGTCAGCTATAGAAAAATAAAGAAAGAAAGAAAGAAAGTAAACTATATTTATGCAGACAGAAAATAGAAAGAAAGAAAGAAAGAAAATCAAGAAAGAAAGAAAGAAAAAAGAATGAAAGAATAAGTAAACGAATTGAGTAAAGTAAACGAAGAGAAAAAAAAAAACAAATACGAAAACAGAATAAAAACATGCAGATAAGGAAGAAAAGCAAAAGGACAAAGATGAATAAGAGCTGATAGTGATGGAAAGAAAGAAAGAAAGAAAGAAAGAAAGAAAGAAAGAAAGAAAGAAAAGAGAAAACGATATAGAGGAAGATTTTAAAATAAAATAAAAATAAATAAAAAGCTTTAGAGTAGAACTTAAAACGAGAAAAAGAGAGAAAAATAGAAAGAAAGAAAATGCGTAAAGTAAGACTGAAAAAGAGAAAGAAAGAAAACTATAAACAGAAAGACTAAAAGGAAGACTGAAAAGAAAGAAAGAAAGAAAGAAAGAAAGAAAGAAAGAAAGAAAAAAAAAAAAGAAGGAACGAAATTATATAGCGGAAGATTTTAAAAGAACAAGACGGAAAGAAAGAAATCACTCAAAAGTTTATTCACAAAGGATCGCCCTCTGCTTAACACAAGGGATCTCCGCTGGGGAGTGCTCTCGCTTGAAGACTAAGGATGGCCACAAAAATCGTAACAGAAAGAAAGAAGGAAGAAAGAAGAAAAGGATATAGAACAAGACTAAAAAAAAAAAGAAGGAAAAGAGAAAGAAATAAAATTATTTAGAGAAAGAAAGAAAGAAAGAAGGCAAAGATGAATACTTTAAAAGAAACAGAAATAAAGAAAAAGTTTAAACATTAAAAAGAAAGAAAGAAAGGAAAATATGTAGAGAAAGACTGAACAAAGGGAAGAAAATATTTAGAGGAAGACTGAAAAAATAAATAAATAAATAAAGGGAGAGCGAATGAGAGAACGAACGATAAATATAAAGAAGAAACAAGAAACCCATGGATATGTACGATCAGACTCGATACATTGATAATTTATCAGCCCGGGTATTTATTTCTCCTAAGGTCATGTGACCCTGTGTACTTGTGTGTACGTTTGCTACTTATTAGTGAAGGTTAGAGAACGGGAAAATGGCTCAAGTACGAATGGCCGTTTTTGCTAAATATAAACATCTATTCCTGTGAACGAGTGTCGCTGTTCAATCCTTCAGGGTCAAATTACACATCATGTGACCGTACTTTTACCGATTCTCATGAATTAGTTACCATTTTTCTTTAGACATCAGAACCTAACTTAACGTTCTTTATTAAATTCTTCGAAATGGTGACTTAAATTGAAACGGCGTAAAGTGAAACTAATTTTATCACACGAGAAAGTAATGAGATTTTTTTAAATTCTGGCTGATGGTTGGTTGGATTTTACGGCATGTCAACCCTTTCTGGGTTATTTTATGCCATAGACGCTTTTCTTAATTCATTCTTGTTGGGTATTCAATTTTTTTTCAAACTCATTTTCATCTATTCAACCCATAGATTTGACCTTAACAGGTACAACCATTCAGGTTAAGTGTGATCCTAAAATGGAACACAAAATCAAATTTAGTACAAAGAAACAGTAAAATTGTACAAGTTAACACAGGCTTATGAGAGATCAAATTAAATTCAGAGCAAATATTTTTTGATGTCACTGGCCATTTTTTGATGTCTGACAAACGGTAGAAGATTAATATCGGCCTGTGAACCGAGAAAAAATGGAACAAAAGAGAGAATTTGCTCCAGATCTGATTAACCTTAGACAGTAAAATCATTGGTAATCAATTACCTGACTTTTAATAAGGGTTATGCACCTAAAACATCATTGATGTATTGATTTTAACCATGGTGAATTGTTTATACTATATTCGGTGATACCCAGCCTGTGTATTATAATAAATTAACACCAGCAATGTATAAATCTTATTATTTTAAAAATCCCCAAATAATTAGTTTTTTGCCACTATTTGACCAAATAACCATCCTCATAATCATCCTCATCTTTGTGCAAAAAGCACGGATTCTCCTGACTCTCCCCCCCTCTCTCTCTCTCTCGCCACCCGTCCCTATCGGTTATCACCCCGGGCAGGTATTCCACACAGCATCCAGTATCCACATATAAGGAGAACGTCACTTATGAGTTCGTCCTTGCGTTTCTAGCAATGACCATTATCTTATTCGTCTTACTAGGAAGGTTTGTGTGATAGGATGTAAGTGACCGTACAACTGTTTTTTGTGTGATGCTTTATCCAAGATATGTTCAACCAATTACTTCCTCACCCTCTTCTTGTTTGTATTTCTAGGCTAATGTTCTCGCCCTATTTTTTTAACAATGGGCCGCTTTGATTCCTATTTTACTTTGATGGGTACCATATTTTAAAAGAACTCTATTCTATTTCTATAATCAAATATCATTTAGAATTGGATTCAATTCTTTAGAAATACTTTGTGGATCGTAGAGTTCTAACTAATTTTAACAAATAAATTCTGTTTGAACCGTTGATGGGACCCTTACAGGTACAACTACTCTGAGAGAGTGCATCTGGAAATAACGGCAACGTGGGAGTGGCTCCACATTACTCAGAAGTGGAGCCTCACTCAATCTGTAGCTCAATTACATTCTCCTCCCCCTCTTTCCTCCTCTCTCTCTCTCTCTCTCTATATATATATATATATATATATATATATATATATATTTCCTGATTACTGTTAGGCTATCTCGTACCTTGTTCTATCCAGTAATGTTTTTGCCTTTGTATTTAGATTTGGGACATAAAGTACGGTAACCTGTCTAGGAGAAGAACAATTCTGATTTTAAACCATCTGTGGTTATGACCTTGTATCCCATCCTTCTCGCAGTGGTGAGGTTGGGTAAATACATTATTTAATAGACGTACCTGGTGGATTCAATGATATACACGGGATTTAAGTTCCAACGTTCCTATCATTCCTATCATTCCAATCCAAGCAATCATTGTCGGGTGCACAAGCCGCACCCGTCGTTGCAGTAACTGAAGTTCATCTATAAAAGTGTCACGATTCTAGTTGTAATGTAGTAGAGTGAAATTTCTTCTTTGCTAAATTATCTACTGACTTTTATTGCTTTCTTTAATTTATAGATGTCGGTTCGTCTTCTGTAATTATATACACCTTTCAGCTGTTGTTGCCAAAGCAGAGGATAGTGAAAGATAAAAGTTGTGTACAGTTCAAAGCAAAATGAGGACAGTACAGAAATAAAGGCTCCTTAGAATTTTAATTGACTTTATTAGGTGGAACAATTCACACATATAAAAGATACACAATTCTATAATCAAGCTTTTAAAAAAAATCTATATCAATAAATAGCATTGAAATATCATTAACATAGAATCGAATTGAAATTTCTCCATCATAAAATGGTATTCAAATTCCCTTACTATAAAATGGTATTAAAAAGTAATTGCCATAAAATGGTATTGAAATTTCATTATTGTTCATACCATAACTTTTTTGAATGTCGTCTTCATATCGGCCTCTGACACCGATACACAACAACTTCAGCCACGCGACAAGACACACAAAAGAAGACACTGGTCCTATATTTCCATCTGACCCCAACTAATTTGCCAGATGAATGTTTCCTGAAATCTCCAATAGATATCTGTTTTGAATCACATATCGAATCGAGACATTTTTCTTTGTAGTAGCGTTTATTATAAAACAAAATCTGCATGCAAACCCTTAAAACCTGCAAAATAACATTGCAAGTGGGATTTATATCATGCTAATATATAATCCCACTATATATGATAAGTGGTAAGTATCAACTAATCTTTAAAACAAAATTCACGTTGTATTAGTGATAGTGATCCAGGATATAGCCACTTAATAGTCTAATATTCGACAACACTCGACTATATATAATATATATATATAATATATATATATATGTGTGTGTGTGTGTGTGTGTGTGTGTGTGTGTGGAGAAAGGTGGACAAACATGGGATTTTGTAGAAAATGGATGTTTATTGTAGGTAGTGATGTCGACGATGAAACGTTTCGGTCTGTTAGACTTTCCTTCAGGACTTTAGGAATAGAGTTCTTGCTTCAGTGGTGAACATTTTCTTTCTAATGAATTAGGAGGTCGTGAATAGGGTTGATGGTGTCAGAAGAGGTTTGAGGTGGATTTTCCTTTTCTCTAATAAGGAGTGTATCATGGTGGATTCTGATAGTGCCCCAGGTGTTAGGTGTATGTATGTATGGTGGATGTCATAAGGATTGGTTATGAGTGTATGTGTGTATGCTTTTTTATTTAGGGAAGATGGATTTACAATTAACATTCTGTTTTTTGGAATATTTGCGTAAATTTTGGTTGTAGGTGTTAGAGAGGATGTGGTGATAGTAAGATTTTTATAATTGTATGTGTGTGTGTATATTATTATTATTATTATTATTATTATTATTATTATTATTGTGTATCATGTACATTGTAATATATACTGTTATTATCATATGATAAACCATGTGATGGGCATGTACTATACGGATGTATTCACGACCTCATAATTCATTAGAAAGAAAATGTTCACCACAGAAGCAAGAACTATATTCCTAAAGTCCTGAAGAAGGTCTAACAGATAGAAACGTGCATCGTCAACATCACTACCTACAATAAACACCCATTTTCTACAACATTCCGTGTTTGTCTACCTTTCTCCACATGCTGTCGGATTAATCTCATATCATATTTATATAATATATATATATATATATATATATATACATATATATACACATAAATATATATATATAGAGAGAGAGAGAGAGAGAAAAGTGGGGAAAGAATAAGTGGTTGTTTGTTTTGTTCTTTTGTTTATTTAAAAAGCAATATATTTAGATATATTTAGATACATTTAGAGAGAGAGAGAGAGAGAGAGAGAAGAGAGAGAGAGAGAGAGAGAGAGAGAGAGAGAGAAGGGAGAAGATTATTTAGTAATAAATTGTAAAACTAATCAACGAAGAAAAACTCTTGCAAATAAATGTTAATATAAGAGATACTAAAAAAGTAAGTGTGAACTTATTTGTGAACTGTATACACACATATATATGTGTGTGGGTCTGTGTTTGTGTGTGGGTGTGTATGTCTCTCTCCCTCTCTCTCTCTCTCTCTCTCTCTCTCTCTCTCTCTCTCTATATATATATATATATATATATATATATATATATATATATATATATATATATATATGATACTTATAAAATAGATGGACTAAAATAAAGAAAATCTCTTTTAGGTTGGGGTGGGAGTCTTAAAACAAATTTGATATTAATGTAGTACGACCAGTTCGCCTGAGTAAACCAACAGTCATGTGATCTTTAGCTGTCATATATACAGTTCAAACCAATTGGCCTACGCTATCATACATCACGTGACTGTCACCTAATCATATTTTGAACAACGAATCAACCTAGCACTTTACAACATAAGAGCACCTAAATTCTCGAAAATGGGTGAAGATGGTCGAAGGTATCTTTACTTGAACTACACAGACACTTTGGACATTACTTAAATTATCTACAACCACAGTTTGGCTATCTCGTTCATTATTAGGAAAAGCTGAATATAAGGTTAAACATCATATTCTTGTCTATCATTTTTGATAAAACATCCATTCAAAGAATATGACATTTTTGAAGGGGCTTCATGGCATCGCTCGTTAATATACCTTGATAATGGTTAATATATATATATATATATATATATATATATATATATATATAAACGAAACGCAGAAATATCTATTCATTCATGGATACATTCTCTGAAAATGTGTTTCTTTTCCTATTTCTATACTTACACATGCACGCACGCACATACGTACCTTTGTTGTTATATGAAGAAAAACCTCGAGGATATTTACATAGTTTTTTTAAATAATCATGATTAATAATCATGATCCCAACTTTTTAAACGAAATTCTTTTTTACACTGACAATAACAGTATTATCAACAATTATTGGCGACACTTTTGGTATATATATATATATATATATATATATATATATATATATAAAAATGGTATGTAAAGAGTTCGTAATAGGATTCAACCAAAATTGAGAACTCAAACGTGCATATAAAGATTAGCATATATATGATTTGCATATAGTGATATAAACAAATATATGAGTACCTTACTATTTACTTTCGCACTTTTACCTTTTTCAATCTGACTTTTAAAATGGATAATGATTTCATATCAGATCAAGTTGATATGATTTTTCGGTCTCATTATTTTGTATTTTTAAATTCCTTTTTAGCCTTTGTTAAACACAGCAGCTCACGGGCACGTGCATACTTGCAATTAAAAAAAAAAATTTGATAGATTGCGCGTATTCTTGTTCGTGACGTTTGTATAACGTGAATGCAGTGATCTACCCCTTTGTCTAGACTGAACAGGGTGATCTGCCCTTGATCAGATCAACTGTACCAAAGAAGGATGGAAGTGGCCATCTGAAACACCACAGACCACGTCTTTTGTACTTTATAACATTGAGGTCTTCAAATTTGATTTCTTTACTTCAAGATACTTGATAAGACTAAAATGCCGAAATAGATTTATATCTAATGAAGAAATATATATATATATATATATATATATATATTATATATATATATACGTGGTGTTAGGAAATGTCTTCGAGACTGGAGCTTTAATTCTTAAAAATTTAAATGTTAAGACATGTGTACACAGCTGAGCAACTTATATAATAAAATTATGACGTGTAGACAAGTCAGGTGATCATTTGAAAAGAATTCTGAGGCTAGTCACGATTTTTTAACGACATATTTTTACGACAAACAGACGTCTGCGAATGCAGTGCCCTCTACAATCACCAGACTTTGGTCGATGAGACTTGTTCATGTTTTCTAAACTGCAAATCTCTTTCAAGACTAAGACATATATGACGACGTTTAGTACATTTAAAGAAATACGTGTGCTGATTCATACTAATTCATACGAACAATTCAACAGATACTTCAACAAATAGAAAACTTGTTTGAATTTGTGTTTTGAATTTGGAGAAAATTAATGATGATTTTACTTTCTTCTTTTAGGTAATTACAACTTTAGTCAACTCCATAACTTTCGAACACAATCTCTCTCTCTCTCTCTCTCTCTCTCTCTCTCTCTCTCTCTCTCTCTCTCTCTCTCGTTTTTCATTCTTTCATTCTTTTCATCATCGATTGAAACAGATTAGCGTTATTGTTTTCGCGTTCTCACCCCTCTCTTTCGTTGTTTCTTATTATATTTTTTGTGTAACATGTCCTGTATTTATAATTCTAAACGGAATGGTCCATTATTTAGCTGAGGTAACGACACTCATAAGAAATAAGAATACGACAGATATATATATATATATATATATATTTACAGTATGAACTGTTTATAACAGTACAATTCCATTTTAAAAAGTGGGTGTGTAGATGTTGCGGTAGTAAGATGTATGACTGACGTCAATTCGGTCGGGTTTCGAACCTAGTCTGTGGTAGCCTGTTTTGTCTAGTCTTACTGATGAGCGGTGAAATAGCAAAATAGGACTGTATGTGAATGACAATAATCATACTCTCTCTCTCTCTCTCTCTTCTCTATATATATATATATATATATATATATATATATATATATATATATATATATAGCATATGTTTATCACTAGCTCAATTCGTGAGTTAGTGGAGCACCAAGATTTAGCCGTTTTTATTAGAGGAGTATTCAATATCAGTGATGGAGCTATCGATATATAAGAATAACTTATCTCTGTCTGATGAATACTGAAAATAAGGTATGAAAGCCAGTGTCACAGAATTATTTCCCAGCAATAAATATATATATATATATATATATATATATATATATATATATATATATATATATATATATATATATATATATATCGGTCGATAAAAGCGAATTCATAAAAAAACGAATTCATACACAAGCACTTTCAAATCTGAATTGGCTTTCTATTTATATCAGGTTTCTCCAATCTTTTCCGCACGAGGACCACAATTCTTAACTCGGGAGGTTCAGAGGCCACGATCTTAAAGGAAAAAAAAACTACTAAATTCACAATGTAACAAACACTTTATCAGTGAGACATCTGATGCTGTTTTCAATGACAGAAAGATGTTGGTTGGTTGGCTGGTTGGTTGGTTGGTTAGATATTATGTCAACCTTTGTTGAATTATTTATGCCGAAGAAGTTTTGTTTAATTTATTCTTGATGGCTATTGAAAATTAATTAAACACATTCTTTCATCTCATTTTATTCTATTTAACCCATAGATAGGACCCTTATAGGTATTACCACTCCGGGTCAGTTTAGACCTAGGAGTAATTGTTATAAAGGCGTACTTCACATTCCCAAGAGTTCCAAAATTGGAACGTCACCACAATTCAGGACCACAATGGAGTCTTGGTGGTTGGGCAGTCCATTCAGATATGGCATAGACTGTTCAGCTACCAAAATTCCGTCCTTAAGAATCAGAGGTTACCACCCACGACCAACCATTGGGGTTATTTTACCCCTCTGTAGAGGTGCAGTCGGTGTATTCTACAACGAACAGGGCAGACAAAAAGATTTTATTGAAGTCAGTCAGTCAGTCAGTCAGTAAGTCTACTATTGGTTTGAACAACAGAAACTGGCCAAGCCCAACTGAACTAGTGTCAAGACAACTGGTACTTATGGGAATTCAGAATAGTCCACTCATTCATTTGGGTGATTCCATTCCTTGAGTCCTGATTGGCTGCTTGTCTTCTATGATGTTCTGAGGCTTAATAAATAACCTGCCATTTTGCAGTAGTCTTTGCAGCAAAACAGGTTCGTATTAAGTTACGACTGCTTGCTTCCTTGTCTTACCAATTCGACGGTAATTGGAACTAGTATGATTATTCTACAGATTTGATATCACGGATGAATTAACAGGTTGACAGAATGGGCACATCTGACAAGTTTCAGATTTCACTGCTGTGAACACAGCGTACTTTCGGCATGTTTTATTTTTTAGAACAACTGTTCATAACGGTGCCATAGATGCTCATATGCTGGGTGTGGGTGATGATGTTGGGGTATTCGTCCAGATGGAAGCGCGTGGCTCTTAGAGAAATCGATGATATTACAAGCAAGATAACTTGGACTTAAAATCTTCTGAACACTGAAGATCAAGGAGTTTCATCTGAAGTTGTAATAGTACGTCGTCACAATCAATATCAAAAGTCAAAGTTAAAATTTTGTAAGTTTGGTTGAAGGGTTACACTGATGAGCTATGTGGGTCGTATATGGTTCAGAGTTTGGGGACTTTTTATTTATACCTTTCATGCGTCGACCCTTTCAGCCTTGTGCTATTAATGCTGGAGGTGGTGACAGGTATACACTCAGAAAAAGAAAACGTCAACACTGAATTTATTAGCGCAGTTACGTTGTTCGTTTTGTTGAAGAAAAGTTGACTTATTTCCGGGAACGAAGCGCGTTCGCATGTGATGAGTGCACAAGAGGAGTGGAAAACTCAGAAAAAGAAATATGGCCACCCCAAAGCCATAATTTAACAGACATGATCTCAGAGTCAAGAGAATTGGCGAAATTAGATTGAGGTGTACATAAACTTCCCCGAGGTCAGCCACACAATAAAACAGCACGAGTGACAAAACAAACATTTTTTAAGACTCGGTATTGTGTGCGCGTTATGCGTGGAAACCTTTTTGTAATAGTGTTGCAGATTTCGTCGGACTTCTTCGTTGGTTGGTTGATTGGTTGGATTTTACGGCATGTCAACTCCTCTTAGCTTATTTTAAGCCGAAGACATTTTGTTTTATTCATTCTTGATGAGTACTAAACTTTTTTAAAACTCATCCTTTTCTATTTAACTCATAGATGGAACCCTAATAGATACTACCATTCAGAATGGACCTGGAACTAATGGTATTGAAGGGGTACTCCACATTCCCCAGGTCTCCAGAATGAGGAATTTTATCATCAGATAGATTAACGTCATAGCCAGGACATCTTGTGATTCAGATTCTTGGCTTCTTTTATCTACTCCCAAGATTCTTGGACGTTAACTCAATTATTCAACTTGAAATTGCTTACCTGGGTCAATTTCTCAAACATTTACACATTTGCTAATACAGTTGGAAAATGTAAGAATTCAACTATTCTTCCCCTGACTCTGGGTAAATAGTATGTCAGACAGGGATTTTTAACCTTGGTATGGCAACAGGTCTAAAAATTAAATAGAGGTAAAGTAGACGGAGTGTCTTTTTGTCGGTATCAGCCGGACAGCGGGGGAGTCTATTCCTTTTTCGCCAGCGCTGGAACAAGGAGATTGTTTTTGCGTCTGAAGTGGAGTGCCGCACCTACCATAAGCTCCCACACATATACTAGCCGCAAGGGGCAACTGGTCTGAGAGAAGACCAAACCTGTTAAACTCTGCTAAAAATTGATCTTGCTCTTACGGATATATATGTAATTGAAGACCCGTATGTATTATTAAGTACATGGGTTGGTCAATTATTTGAATTATGGGTTTTCGCAGGTACATATTATTTGATCCTGACGTCTAGTCTCTGATTCGTGCTACCTATGTAGTTCTAATATCGATTACATTTGAATAAATAAATAAATAATAGAATTATTATGATGGGGTGGAGAAAAAGAAAATCTTTTCGGATAGATGTCAGGATCGGTTTTGTGTTAAAAACAACACGTATATTAGCTGGAAAATAGCACGTTTGTACACCTGAAGAGATTGGGGGGAATATCTTATAACCGTAACTGGGCAAATAAATCCAGTGTTGACTTGTTTTATATTCTGAGCTAACCACACTCTCATTTTCATCTCAAAATATCAGACTATTTATAGTCAGCCTTCTCTCTGTAAGCAGAATGAATGTTTACTTCGATTTAATATTAACTCTATTTACTCTCTATTTTTTCCTCCGCCGAGAAATTACAAGTTTCCAGGTTTGATACCAGCCCTCGCCAACACGGCTTGGATCTGTATGGTGAAGTGGGAAGCTGATGAAAATGATATGGTCTATATATTTAACTGATGTTAATAACTAAACTATTATATAACATACACTCATACACACACACACACACACACACACACACACATACATATATATTATTATATATATATATATATATATGCTCCCAAACCCAAATATGAGCTCTCTAAGTGACCGTAACATATATACCCACGTATGTATTTATCAGTTAAAATTCTTCTTCTCACTGGTACGTCTTGACGGCCCAGGGGTTAAAGGAATCGGACTGATGAAAAATCAGGTTTCGTTCGGATAGAAGTAGTTAAGTCTAGCTATACAGACGAGACGTGATACGTCGAAACATGACGTCTGTGAATGACTGTAATATATATATATATATATATATATATATATGAACATCTTTTCTCACGCTTCATTTCTAATGTTCTTAAATTGTAAGTACAGAATATTTTTAGTTTAATATACAGGCCATGCAATTTTCATGTAATTATATATATATATATATATATATATATATATATATATATATTGCATATATATTGTTATTTTGTGCATATATATTTATGCACAAAATAACAGTTGTTAATTTTTTTCCTGAAAGCTATAAACAAATCCCCGATGTAAGCAATCTCGTGGTTCGCATCTTTATCTGAACTGTCGGACAATCATAAAGTAAAGTTTAATATTTATTATATTTGGTTTTACTAGTTTTACAACAGGTGTTTCAGGTATCCAGGGCGTTTTCATGTAAACGAGCCTCTTGATAAACAAAACACATGTTGTAAAATCAAATATAATAAGTATTAAAACGGAATACCTTAGCTTTTAGATTTTTATCTTTCTTTCGTTGGATTTACAGCACATTTTATCACACACACGCACACGGTTTAGCTCAGACATTTGAGCACCTGCCCAGAAATTGGTATTTGATACGGTCCACGCTAACACAGTGCATGAGTAGCACAGTTTGGGTAATCTGATCTGTGCAATAAAGTTGGGAGCTGATGATAGGTGTAGCGCCCCACTTCAAACGTAAAAACAATCTACCTAGTCTAGCGCTTGCAAAAAAGGGATAGACTCTCTCGCTGTTTGGCTGATACCGATAATAGGCCCTCCGCCTACTTTATATATATATATATATATATATATATATATATATATATATATATATATATATATATAAGTACTAGTGATAACTTACGTAAGAGAGAGAAGGGGGGAATATTCATGTGTGGATAATTTGAGTTTGTTGTTTCTTTCTTTCTCTCTGTTTAAATACCAGGATAAAGAAAAAGAAAAAGAAAAAGAAAAAGAAAAAGAAAAAGAAAAAGCAGGTACTTTATCCCCAAACCTGTTATTTTCTCCGATCCATCTCATATTAATGGATGTGCTGCAACTATTTTTATTTGAATTCATATGAAATCTGATTGCATGTTGTTGCCGTGTTGATTAAAAAGGAAAACAGATTCCTCTAAAGAAGAAGAAGAAGAAGAAGAAGAAGAAGAAGAAGAAACAACAACAACAACAACAACAATACAAGTTAAAAACAGAGAGAGGGGGATGATGATGAAGAAGAAGAAGAAGAAGAAGAAGAAGAAGAAGAAGAAGAAGAATATAAAAACAGAGTGATGATTATGATGATGATGATGATGATGATGAAGGAGAAGAAGATATTTACAGATGATGATGATGATGATGATGATGATGAAGAAGAACAAGACAAGAACAAGAACAACACCAACAAGTTAAAAACAGAATGATGATGATGATGATGATGATGATGATGATGATGATGATGATGACGAAAAAGAAAATTATGAAGTCCAGTATTAATGTAGGCTGTGTGTAAAATGTCGAAAAATTCATTGTTAGCAAATCATTAACATTCGCAAAGATCTCTGAATAATATTTCTCTGCAAGATCCTCTCCGTTACTCTCAATATGTATACACATGTTGCACCCGGGGAATTTTCCAAGGAAAACTTGCACGATAATTGCAATGGAAAACTGAAAACCTAAGGGCTGAGAATAAAGTGAATTAGATAAAAAGAGGCAGTTTTTTTTTAAGAATTTGACAAAAAACATCGACCTAGTAAAAAAATTTTAAAAGAAGGAAAAAAAATTCTTCGAAACCCCGCAACACTACAAACCTATAGCACCATATCACAAGTTGAGGTGTTTCTATGTCAGTAATGACGTCTAAATATACCGTGTCGTATTATCGTAAAAATCGTACAGACAAAAAAAAGCAGCCCATTTCTTAGTCTATCTATCTATCTATCTATCTATCTGTCTGTCTCTCCCTTGTATTTCTCCAACCCCTACGCACGAGCCGGATGCCTCACAAATTAATTTTAGTCAAATTTGATCAGCTTTTGATTCAGTCATTTCACGGGATGGAACACATAAAAGATAAAAATTAAATTTGAGAGACCCAGTGAAACATAGACAAGCGAATCTACGAACATCCAAGATCGATCAAAATATGTGACCTTCGAAACGTCCTTTTCTCGCACATGCTAGAATTCAAGCAAACGATCAAATTCCCCCCAAACATCACTTATCAAACATGTACACTGCAGAAATATCCGACGTTTGTGCGAATTAGCGATGATTGCAAAGTCGAAAACAATAAAACAAAGACTTGGTTTCTTCCAATTAACACCGGCCATCGCAAAAATCATAATTCACGAAAATAAGACAGACAATAGATAAAAAAATATAAAAAATTCAAGATCACGGAAACAAAACAACACGCTTTCTTTCCGCATAGACTAATTCCTCGAAAACTGTCTCCACCGCTCAGCCACACAACTATGCGCCAATCACTTAACACCTCATTTTACTCTTCCTTCCTCACAAACACAAAGATTGATGATCCCCCTCCTCTTTACACCCTTTGATCTTTCAATCCTTCCCTCACTTGAACACATAAACCACCGACATCTGAGTCTAGCCTTACTTCACCCTTCTCTGACTCCCTCCTCTGACTCCTTCTTTTACTTTTTCCTCATTTATATACCAATCTGTTCTAAACTCATAAATTAATTCTGATGAAGTCTCTGAAATCAACATAGACGAAATATTAATTGAATTGAATTATTTGTGTTCGTTATTCACCTTTCCAATACATTTACACACACACACACACAATTAAATTTAGGTGCATATACTCTATCAATGATATGGCGGCACTCTTTACTTATATAGTAAAGTATAAGTATATATTAGGTTGTTACAAAAATATTGGCCAATTTCAAATACATACATTTATTGTTGAAACCTTAACAGTAGAAATGGTAAAATTAGTCAAAATACGAGCCTTGGGCAGCTATGCATCTCTGCCATCGATCTACGAGGTCATTTATTCCGCGTTGATAAACAGTTATTGGCTGTGATACAACAAAATCTTTAAATGATGATTCCGCTTCTTTAGATCGAAAAGTTTTACCATTTAAAAATGTGCTTAAGTGCCTAAAAAAATGATAATCAGTAGGTGACTATTCGGTCAAGAAAGGGGTCATTGGTGTTACGCAAACAGAGCATTGAGCACACTTCAAAACGCCTAAGTTTTTGGTGCTCATTGAGCTCATGAGAAACCCATTTATTGAGCTTTTTCACCTTTCCAATACTCTGTAAATGGTGTGAAACAGTTGCAATGCTGACACCAAGTGTCTGAGACATCTCTCTGACACTTTGTCGTGGATTTTGCCCAACAACTGGTTGCAATTGTTCATTGTCAAGGCTGCATGTCCGTCCTCTACCTTCTTCATCTTCAAGACTCTCATCTCCACTGTGGAATTTCTGGAACCACCTTCGTACTGTCCGATCACTTGTGGATTCATCTTCCCATGCTTGTTGATATTAGTAGCAGTTTCGGAGGCATTGAGCCCAAGCTTGAACTCATGCAACATAAGAAAGCGAAGGTCATGTTTAGGCATGTTCATCTTTGAAGGCTCCTATTTTTCAAAAATACTTTCTATCTGAAAATAAATTAAATTCTATTTTTTAGCACACATTAATTATTATATATGCAAAAATTCATCTGAAATAAATAACAAATACTATGTTAAAATCACATTTCAAAACCGAGCACTTCAATCGGCCACTGTTTTTGTAATAATAAATGGAAATAAATACAGCAGTATGATTAAAAAGAGATAGAAAAACAAATGATAATAACATATTATTAACATTTGTTTTTCTACCTTTTTTCAATCATAGTAATATATATATATATATATATATATATATATATATATATATATATCCCTCCAGAGGAGTAGGATATGTCACAAGATGAATTTTTAAGTGGAGTGTGAATTCAGAGTTTTACTTCTCCTGGACTGGTTTCCATGCCAAGGTTAGAAAGCCCAATCTAGCCTATTATTTCCACATAATTGCTGGAAGAATAGTTGGATCCATACCTTTCCCAAGAATAATAGCGCTACATAAAATGGAAAAAGCTTCGTCCAAGATTTTTAATTCGTCACGTCGCGTCCATTTGTTCAGTAAAAGCTTTTAACGTTACTGACAGTTTTACAATATTGTGTCAATCGTAAGACAGTTGTGTGGGTGGTGATTTTTACTTCATTTGTTAGCACTGTGTCACCGCTCCCACTACTCATGAGTGAAACAGTAATTGTCACACTATGCGCTTCCAAAAACACAATTCTTTATTTATATAATTTATATAAATCAAGGCGTTTTTTAGCGGAAGTTAATTGACACAAGTTCTTATTTTCACGTCAACACTTGCTAATAAGCCCAGATTTCTTTGATACACACAGACACCCCCACATACACACACATACATACAAACACACACACACACACACACACACACACACACATATAAATATATATATATATATCTGTTTATCTGTGTTTGGAATTTTCTAGACTTACCATAATGAGGCATAAGACATAAAGGATTGTAGTAATTACGACATAGGGTCCAAAAATTCTCTCTCTCTCTCTCTCTCTCTCTCTCTCTCTCTCTCTCTCTCACACACACACACACACACACACACACACACACATACACACACGAGCGCACACACATACACATACTCCCTGTTAGCAAGGACTGTAGAATACACCGACTGTACCTCGACAGAGTGGTAAGACACCCCCAATGGGGCCAACTATGGACTGTGGATGCCGACCCATAATGCCTGAGGACAGGTTCGTGGTGGTTGAGCGTAGATGAGGCAATTCCAGTACTCGAAGAATACACTAAAAAGAACGTCTGCCTGGTAACCACAAGGATATCGGCCCTCACCAACTCAGCGTATCAGTAGCAGGGATTTGTACAGTAAAACGAGGAGCTGATGGTAGGTGTGGCGCTCCACCCCAGACGCTAAAAACAATTTCCTTGTTCTAGCGTTAGTGAAAAGGGGATAGAGTCCCTCGCTATCTGGCTGGTACCGACTTTAAGTCACCCCGATGACTGTACTTAAACATTTTCTGCATTTTATTTCCATCTCCTCGTCTTTATTTTTACTGAACTTGATTTTCTTTCTTTTTCTTTTTTCTTCTTCTCTTTCTTTATCTTTCTTTCTTTCTCTTTCTTTCTTTCTTTCTTTCTTTCTCAATCTTTCCTTTTATTTTATTTTTATTATTTTAACTCTTATTCTTAATTCCTTATGTCTTTTTTCTTTTGTCTTTCTCTTTCTTCATTCGTTATTTCTATTTTTCTTCATTTTTTTCTTTATATTTTATCTATTTTCTGCATTCTGTTTCCATCTTCGCCTTTTTCTTTTACTTGTTTATTTCTTTTCCTTTTTTCTTTCTTTTTTCTTTCTTAATTTGCATTTTTCCATTTCCTGTATTTCATTTCCATCCCCTTTTCTTTTTTACTGATGTTTTTCTTTCTTTCTTTCTTTTTTCTTTCTATTTTTCTTTCCTTCAGTCTCGTGTTTTTTATCTTTATCTTTCATTTTCTTTCTTTTTTTCCTTCTTTCTTTCTTTTCGTCTCTTCTTTCTTTTTCATTTCTTTTTCTTCAATTTTTTTTCTTTTTTCATCCTTCCATTTCATTTGCTATTTTTGTTTCTTTATTTTTCTCTTCTTTTTATTTCTTTTCATTCACTATTTTCTTTCTTTCTTTCTTATTTTCTTTTTTTCTTTCCCTTTCTTTCTTTCTTTCTTTCTTTCTTTCTTTTGTTCAATCTTTCTTTGCCTTTTCAACACTTAAGACGCAAGACACGCTCTGTATTCAAAAACTGTAAATCAGAACAAAGCCCAAAACTTTTCGTCGACTTGGAATAAACTTTCTCCAATCAGTATTTAAGAGGGATAACTTCATGTTTCTTTTATTTACAACCACACCATTGGAAACTTGTAAGGGTTAAACTCATAAAACTAACAGAGAAGTCGGCAATATAAAAGAAAATCTATATTTTTCTGAGGAATATTATTTAGAAGAACATTGTCGAAAGTTCACTGTAAATAGAATTTTCTTCTTTTCATCTGTAAAGTGACCTCTCTTACCGTGGTTTCAGTTAGCCACGATCAATAAATAATTCATAAGATTTTACTATAATGATAGTGTAGCAAAAGAAATGACGTACATCTGAGCTTAAAGCGGACGTGAACGGGATTTGCATGCAAACTTAGAAAATGGCTTGAAAAAAAAAGAAGAAAATATGGCTGTCTTAGCACCGTAATTTAAGGAAACGCGATCTCGGAACCAGGAGAATTGGCAAGGATGTATTTGCACGTATGCAATTTTATTTTGAGATCGACTTGTGCATAAATCCTCACGCGTGACAAGAAAACAGGCGAGATGCTTTCGATCGTGTTATCGAGTTTACGTTGGAGACTGCTCTGTTATTGTTGCAAGCGATAAACTGTGTCGTCGGACTTCTTAAGTTGTTACAACGATTATTGATTAGTTTACAAATATCAAATAGTCGGTTAATTTGCTTATAGAGACCGGTTTAGTTCAGTTAGCAGGGCATCAACCAACAGACCAACTCGACATCGAACTTGGCTGATTCAGCACATGTGAAGCCCAGATTGGATCTGTGCGATAAAGTAGGGAGCTGATGGTAGGTGTGGTTCTCCATCTAAGATACGAAATAATGCACCTTGTCTAGCGCTAGTGAAAAGGGGATGGAGTCTGGCTTTCCGGCTGATACCTACGATAGATCACTCCGCCTACTTAGTTTTAATCGGTAGAGTGTTCGGCAAGCAATCGCAAGGTTCTACGTTCAATACCGTCAACTCAATAATTTATCACAATTATATGGTTTAAATTATCTATTCCTATTTGATAATAATAATTTTTTGCATACAGTTATATGAATCAAGTGTCCCTATCTAATAATAATAATTTATGAATAATCATATGGTATAAAAAATATTTCTATCTAATAATAATAAATTGTTTTTATACAGTTAAATGGTATCAAGTATTTCTATTTAATACTAATATTTCATACACAATTTATGGTTCAAAGTAATTGTTTCTATTTTATAATAATTATTGGTTTAAACACAGTTACATGGTGTAAAGTATTTCTATCTAATACTAATACTTTTCAAATAAATCTATTTAACTCATATATGGGATCCTAACAGACACTACCTCTTCGGATCATTCGGATATCTCAAAGTAATTGTAATGAGGGGGAACTCCACATTCCCCAGATCTCAAAAGCTGAAGCCTCACCACCTCGTGCACCTCTTTCACAGGATATCCTTTTAGGGTTTTTTTTCTGTTCCTAGACCGGTTATCATATCAAGGTTAAAGAGCCTAGTCTACCCTATTATTCACCTACAGCTGGAGGGATTATAATTTGATTCATACCTTACCGAAGGGTATTATCGCTATGTGAAATGCAAACAGCCTCGTGGAGGATTGGAACTCGGTTTGCCGTATCCATTTCCAACGATGAAAGCCATTACATGACAAACACTTCATTTAGAAATGTATTATAGTTTGTGAAAGAAGGAACTGCCATTGGTTAAGAATTAAGCATATTATATTAAAATTATATCAATTTTTAATTTTTTTAAAAGTGTTCTGATCGTACTGTAAATTGAGCAATTCAATTATGAATACACATAACTGTGCAGAAATCATTTCAATAGAATTTACCAGAAAAGATTATAGTTCCATGATGTTCCAAAACCAGTGATTAAGTTCTATTACATTATTGGAATTATCCTTCCGCCATGGGATATTGTTTAAGTGAGCCATTCTAATGAGCCACTACTACTGTTTAGTAATTCAATAAGCTTAGCTTAGTTTGTTAAATAGCCCATTGCTATCTTCTATGTATCTGTTGTCTACTTCTTTATCGGTCGGATTTCGTCTCTTCTTCTCCGGTTGGTTGGGTGTTGTTTTTCTGGTTGACCCATCTCTCTTCCTTCTTTGCTGTTCGGTTGCTATTCTTAAAGGAACTAATTCGGACGCATATTCTCGAGTGTACGTATATTTATTTCCCGATTACATTTTTACTCGATTCCTTGATAACACTTCTTAGCTTGGTCGAATCTGCAATGTTGTTTCTTCTATGCTGGGCTGATTCTATGTTCCTTGATTTAACTTCTTCAGTCTTTTTAGGACTTCATCTTTGTGTCCATGGTGTTCTTAGTAAAGAACACAAGCGCTGCTATTTTTAGACGTCTTTATTCAACCCAAGTTAAACCAACACGCGTGCAAGAAATAGCCATTTTGTAGACATATCTACTTCTTTCGAAGTAAAAAAAAACGCTAAACCCACTTTTTAAGTCTACTTCCTGTTCTCACGATGATGATGATGATGATGAGAATGATGATGATGATGATGATGATGATGATGATTTGTAATGAAGTTAGAAACAAAACGTTTAGAGCAAAAGCTACATGAGAATACACAAAAACTTCCATTCATTAGCTCTGTGCGGGCACTTGGTGCCGTCTTAAGAACTTGCCAAGAGCAATGCCCAATATGGACATGATGATGATGATGATGATGATGATTTGTGATAAAATTAAAAACGAAACGCTTAGAGAAAAAGCTAGATGAGACCTACATAAAAAACTTACATTTATCAGCTCTGTGCGGACACTAGGTGCTGCCTAGCAGAATTGTCAAGAGCGAAGGCCAATATAGACGGATGCAGGAACAGAGGTTAATTCTACTTCATTCAGGTTGCTTGACTCAACTGACTAATTCCTAATCCTATTTTCCCAATGTCGTCTGGTCACGTGATGCTCTATGCCAATAGGAAGCTTTGTTCCTAACGAAACCGAGTTTGTCTCAAACTAAATTACTCTAATGAAAATGAGTGTATTTTCCGACCAGTATACCGGTATTTCAAATATCTACACTTCCTACTTAAAAGTATAAGCTATGCCAATTCATTATTCAAGAAGTTTGTCAAAAGGTCAGAAGTATGGATGCAATCAGTGAAAATAGAACTCACTAACACGGCTTGCTAGCCCGGCTTGGTAACTATTAAATTATGGGCAAGAACAGTGACCTCTGATAGGTCCTCTCAGAGCGTCTGGGTGGTCTTTTTAGGATCCACAGCGCCCACCTCACAAGGGGAAGGGTCTCAAAAAGGTGACCTAAAAATTGGCTGTTCCAAAACCCACGGGTGGATAACCGAGTTCGTCGTGGCAATCATATTTATTCGGTCTCACAAATACAAGAAGAAATAACATTTGCCACATGGAATGTACGCACCCTAGTAGAGATTATGACCATTTATCATCTCGAGTCACTTGCATTAGATTCTCTTGAAGACCATCAAGCAGATCTTAACCATCATTGGGGGATTTAACTGTATCAATAAACTCATACAGAGGATTCTTCAGATTGATGGACTGAGAAATCTGCAGCTACTCAGTGGTCTACATGATTAGAAAAAGTTAAAGTAGGTTATGAAATGATAGGGCTCAGAATTTCCGATTCGATACCCATACTTGTGACATTATGTCCATTCTATCCATGGCGGACGGAGTTGATAAATACCTACAATATCTGTGTGTTTGTTTGTCTGTTACCGAAACTATATCACAACTCAAGTCACAATTCCCTTTGTTCACATTCAGCATGATTTTATCTTCATTTAAACCTCAATTATTATAAAAATCGTTTTTCATTATAAACAATATTGACCTTATCTACTAATGACATGCAATTGTATTTATATATACAACAAATAGCGGTTTATAAAGGACCGCTAATTTGTTTATTGATGTTTGAAATATGCTTAGTATTATTGATTTCTAATTGTTTGGTTTTATCTTAATGAACATGAGCAAAAATGTCGGGTATAAATCTTAAAAGAAATTCATTAACAAGAAGAAATGTTTCTTTACTTTCTATTTTAACAAAAAGTTAAGTTGGGAACATTTAGCAATGAAAGACGGGAGTGATGGAAGAGTAAGTTTCATTTGTTCTATTTTTCGATTTTAACTCCCTCTGTTTCAAATCTTTTTATCTCCATTCTTATTTAGTTTCATTAGACTTTCTAATTTTATATAATGCTTTATTACATTAAAAAGTAAATAGTTGTACCCAGAGAGAACATACTATCTTCTCTTCGGCCCCACGAAAGAGAGTCGGAGAGGCAAACATTATTCCAGTGACGAGGAAGTAAAATCTGTAGTGAAGTAGTGTCTTAAGGAAGAGTCAACAGATATATGCTCTCATTCGAAGGTGGAATATTGCTATTGAGAGAAACTATTTGGAGAAGTAGGGGTGTGATCCCCAGAGGACCAGCTTCATTTTGATGTATGAAACATGTTCCTTTGTTTGTAATAATACTTGTCCTAAACAAAATGGCATTACTTTTTGACTCGCCCTCATATTTTATTACATTAAAACTTAAATACTTGGACCCGGGGGTGCATATATTTGCGAGTTAATACAATATCTATATACTAATCAAATTATGTCAAGTAATTCACCCTATAATTCCCAAATATTCCCTCTTAAATTACTTTTCTTACCATTATTTCTGATTTCCTCCAATTCAAGTTTAATTCTTTTTTTTAACACTATGACTGTTTTTGATGTGACTAAGCAATTGATTCCAAAATCTATATTACTATATTAGCAAAAAACTAAATTGGTTAATAGACTTAGTTTTGGAAATCTGCCTTGACAGCACATTTCCAGTTCGAAATCATTGATCGCCTAATTTATTTTTCGATTGTTGGTGGTAAACTTTTGTATTTCTTTCTTCACGAATGCATTCTGACGAAATATCTTGTTTGAAACTTGAGCAGTCATTGAATTTATGCATACTGAAGTAAAAAGCTATTGAATATTTCCTTTTTCTTTTGCACACACACACACACACACACACACACATATATATATATATATATATATATATATATATATATATATATATATATATATATATATAAATGGTTTGATACTTAGCACTATTGTTAAATCTTGATTCTTTTGTTTTATCAATGAAATGATGCAAGAAGAATTATTGCGAAATTTCTGGTTATTGATTTCTTATAAAAGGTGTCACGATGAATCACAATGATTTTTAGGATTTATGTTTGAATGAAGTATACATATTCATTTTCTATATAATAAATACTTATTAGAGAGAGAGAGAGAGAGAGAGAGAGAGAGAGAGAGAGAGAGAGAGAGAGAGAGAGAGAGAGAGAACACGTGAACTTACCGTGTGACAGGAAGCATTTCTTCCTTCAAGCAGACATCCGTTAATGTTCACTAGCATTCACTAATCTTTTTTAAGCTATTTAACCCTTTGGTTAGGTTTGGTCATCCCTTATTAGCTTATTTTATACCGATGACAATTTCTTCTATTTATGCATGATGGATATTCAAAAATATTTAAACTCAATTTTAACACATTTTTTAAAGCATATATTTTTCTATTTAACACATAGAGAGTAGGTACTACTACTCCAGGTCAGAGTGGACCTAGTATCAATGGCAAAGAAGGGGTACTCTACATTCCCCAGAGCTCCAGAATTAGAAGTTACCCACTAAATGCTGTCTAATATCATATCCAGGACACTAGGAACTTCAGCCACCGCTTTCTAGCACAAATATAATAAAGAGGGTTAGGAGGTTCCACGAGGGAAATAGGGTCGGGACAATCATATTGGTGCTAGGGCTTGATATGACCAGCCGATTGATCGGAGGGGGCCTCTCTGAACGCTGCTAAGATAAGTGAAAGCCAAAGTGAAGTGTTGCATATTATGAACAACCACAAGGATTCAGTCCGTAAGCATCACGAGTCACCACCCATGGCCAACAGATTGTATATCTGGCAGATTTTACCCCTCTGCAGAGGTGCAGTCGGCGTATTCTACATCCCCAGTCGACAGGGCGCTGTTATTATTCGGAAAGATAAGAACGTTTTTTTGTACAACAAAGTACATTTGCATATATGCTTTTGTTTGCACAAATGTCTTATGTGCAGCTCGATCTTTTAAAATATTTTGTATTTGTTTCAGTTATCAAAAAATTGTATTTTAACAAATTTATGCATTTACTTAGTCGGCCCGTGAAGCCGTTGCGTTTCCGTTGCAACAATGGTCTATAATGATACTGGTGCTTCTATTTAGAGTGGAGTGATGGATTCTAATTAGCATTGTTATATCCATTATATCAGGTGTCCGTCGTGTAATGGTTATCGTCGTAGGAAATAGACTTGGTGACATCGCACTAATATATATATATATATATATATATATATATATATATATATATATATATACCTCATAACAAAGTACTACACTATAGTATATAAGGGAGAACAAATAGCAGCCACTTGGTTTGAATAGGCGAGAAACTATCGTTAACCAATCACCGTTGACCTCATATTCACGCTGCACTAAGGGTGTATTATAATCCTGAAAATTTACTAAATAAACCAAACTCTTTTCCAAAAAAAACGAGTTTCTTATATCTTTAATTTCTTTAATGCTTCACACTAATGCCCAAACCTGATATATGTACATATGTACAAACGGATACTTATATCTAAATAAACACAATATATATATATATATTATATATATATATATATATATATATATATTAATGTATATATATATATATATATATATATATATATGAGGAAAAAATGAGTAAAGAAAAGTAGATGGATAAAAAATGAATTTTATCGATATCACTTTTAATCGATATCACTTTTAATCGATATCACTTACACATGTGTTTCGGTCTGTTTATCAAAATGTATACGGATTTACGTTATTATTATAATTAAAATAATAGGATGGAGTTGAAATGATGATGATAATAATAATAGGAAAAATGTATAAAATGTTCCGTACACAGATTTTGCCGACCTTCATCAGAGTAGTATTCTTATTTTTTGAGTTGGAGACAAGAATAGAATTTCAAAAGTTCGAAAAAGAATATTTTTTAAAATATTATTATCATCATCATTTCAACTCCATCTGATTATTTTAATAATAATAATAATAACGTAAATCCGTATACATTTTGGGGAAGATAAGAAGGAAATCAGATGGGAAACTTACCCACTTACCTACTTCCCCCTTCTATAAAACACTTGTATGATTCTGATAATTCAATAAAAGCTGAAAAAGCCGAGTTTAAAACTCCAGCGAAATATACTACACATGTTTGTCTGAGTTTTGTTCTTTCATTCCTTATATTTTACCTCATATATATATATATATATATATATATATATATATATATATATATATATATATATATATATATATATTTGTGAAAAAAGGCTTTAAATACCATAGATATCGTGGTTATGGACCATTTCCACTCGTGGGTATCTAGGGGCCACGAGCTTCTTCAGACCACGTATATCTTTTATATATATTACACGGCCAAATTCATTTTATATTCATACATTTCCCTCGTCTCCAGGGGCGATCTTATTGTATTTTTTCTTTTCGAGTGTCTTTTTTATTTGTGGAAAAAATTTTTTTCCTCCTTTTATCTTCCTCTGTTATGGGGTTGGCGGTGTTTTTTTGTTTTTTTGTCTGTCTATGTCTGGTGGTTAGTTCCTTAGTTAGGTTCGAATGACCCACAGAATTCTACTTATTCTGCCCTATTTTTGACCTTGACGCCCTTCCTCTCTAAGGGGGTCAAGTGAGTTACAGGGAAGGTATGTTTTTTTTTCTCAGCGGGTGAGTTTACTTTATTAGGGCTTAAATCTATTTGTGTATTCTCAGTCTTCTACACTGTTTCAAACCCTTACTTTTCTTTGCGTATCTTAGTGTGTTTTATGTTTAAATATTAAAACATGTTCTTCCATATTTAGCTAATCATATCTTATATTTTTATGTGCCTATTTTTATTCTATTACTTCGATTTCCATCTTTCCATCTTTCCATCTTTTTATTTTAATTTATTTTATTATTTTATTTATAAAAATATAATGATTAGCTAAATATGGAAGAAGATGCTTTAATATTTAAACAAAAACACACTAAGATAAGCAAAGAAAAGTAAAGGCTTGAAACAGTGTAGAAGACTGATAATAAACAAATAGATTTAAGCCCTAATAAAGTAAACTCAGATACCCCCACCCGCTGAGAAAAAAGACATACCTTCCCTGTAACCGGAGGAAGATAAAAGGAGAAAAAAAAATTTCCACCAATGAAAAAAGACACCCGAAAAGAAAAAATACAATAAGATCGCCCCTGGAGGCAGGGGAAAAGGTATGAATATAAAATGAATTTGGCCATGTGTCTGTCTAAATAAAAGATATACATGGTCTGAAGAAGCTCGTGGGCCCTAGATACCCACGAATGGAAATGGTCCATAACCACGATACATATGGCATTTAAGGCCTTTTTATTCACAAATAACTTTGCTCTGTTTACAATGATTAAACATTGAGTTCTCATACGGAACCTGAACTCTACCACAAGCTACTGGTAGAGAATAGGACCAGCCTATAATCACCTTGTACCAAGAAACTTGGTACCGCACCAAAGTATATATATATATATATATATATATATATATATATATATATGATGGACTCTCCCGTCGATCGACGTATGAGTGTTCATACAATGAACATCCACACAGTGATTTGTTTATGGTGATGAAGTCTTGTGTTGGACCATCCACACTTTTTGGCACAGTCGATAGGAAAGAATTGGTGCATCAAGGGTTGCCACAAATCCAATCAACAAATCCTCAGGAATTTTGAATTATCCCACTCCTAGACTGGTTACCTACCCAAGGCCGAAGGGCCCAGTCTGACCTACTATTTAACCCATAGCTGGAGGGAGAATATATGGATTCATACCTTTCTCAAGGGTATTAGCACCATGTGAAATGCCAACAGCTTCGTCTAGGAATGGAACTCGAATCGACGAGTCCATTTTCCATGATTCGATCCACTAGCCCACGCGCCTCATATATATATCAACAGAAAACACACTGACAGAGAGTGTTGATATTTTACTAGTTTCTCAAAGCATTTAACGAGGTCAAGTTTAATGTGCCTGTTTACACACCCATGAATTAACAGACAAAATTATATGGGTCTCTTGAACAGTACTCCGACCATTCCCTTTGTTGGTGAGATGCCGTTTAAAGTTTAGAATCACCAGAATCATGCACACACCCTTTTTGGTACGCTCTGTCCAAAGATTAGCTGAAGGAGATTGAATACTACAGTCTAATTGGGCAGTTGATTGTTTTAAAAGGCAATGGGTTTTCTCTTGAAAAACACAAGAGTATAAAAAAGATTCCTGAAAGAAGACAGCAAGATATCGCTAAAAATTCCTTTATTTCTGGTGGAATTTGATTGTTCCTGGAATAGCTGATAAGAATATTCCGGGCAAAATGTAATTGTTCCTGAAATCCACCCGAAAGTACCCGGCGAGATAACTCTCAAAAAATATTTCTTGTTCATTTTGTGAAATTGGATTGTTCCAAAAATAGTTGATGAGAATATTTCGAGCGAAACATTCATGTAGATTGATTGATTAATTGATTTCAACGGCATGTCAACCCGTATAGGGTTATTTTATGCCTAGAAAATGCCTGTTTAGCTCAGTTCGTAGAGCACTCGCATAGGAATCGCAAGGTTCCTCGTTCGATACCGGTTTGCGCATGAGTAGCACAGACTGGGTAATCTTATATATGCGGTAAAGTGGGGAGCTGACGGTTGGCGTGGCAATCAATCCTTTTTACTTTTATTTTTACTTTTATGCATAAAGGTTAGGGAATAACGTTTATTGTGCATTTATATTAACATTTTTTGTGTAATTGTTTCTGAAGATTTCTTTTCACATAGTCCGATCGAATACGAATATTTTTAAACACATATATTCGACCCATAGATATAACACTGTCAGATATTACTACTCCGGCTCAGAATGAACCTGGGAGTAATGGCAATGAAAGGGTGCTCCAG
>CM042148.1:53780842-53813342 GCA_023376005.1 Doryteuthis pealeii | reverse complement strand
TTGACCCATCTCTCTTCCTTCTTTGCCGTTCGGTTGATATTCTTAAAGGAACTAATTCGGACGCATATTCTCGAGTGTACGTATATTTATTTCACGATTACATTTTTACTCGATTCCTTGATAACACTTCTTAGCTTGGTCGAATCTGCAATGTTGTTTCTTCTATGCTGGGCTGATTCTATGTTCCTTGATTTAACTTCTTCAGTCTTTTTAGGACTTCATCTTTGTGTCCATGGTGTTCTTAGTAAAGAACACAAGCGCTGCTATTTTTAGACGTCTTTATTCAACCCAAGTTAAACCAACACGCGTGCAAGAAATAGCCATTTTGTAGACATATCTACTTCTTTCGAAGTAAAAAAAAACGCTAAACCCACTTTTTAAGTCTACTTCCTGTTCTCACGATGATGATGATGATGATGATGAGAATGATGATGATGATGATGATGATGATGATGATGATTTGTAATGAAGTTAGAAACAAAACGTTTAGAGCAAAAGCTACATGAGAATACACAAAAACTTCCATTCATTAGCTCTGTGCGGGCACTTGGTGCCGTCTTAAGAACTTGCCAAGAGCAATGCCCAATATGGACATGATGATGATGATGATGATGATGATTTGTGATAAAATTAAAAACGAAACGCTTAGAGAAAAAGCTAGATGAGACCTACATAAAAAAACTTACATTTATCAGCTCTGTGCGGACACTAGGTGCTGCCTAGCAGAATTGTCAAGAGCGAAGGCCAATATAGATGGATGCAGGAACAGAGGTTAATTCTACTTCATTCAGGTTGCTTGACTCAACTGACTAATTCCTAATCCTATTTTCCCAATGTCGTCTGGTCACGTGATGCTCTATGCCAATAGGAAGCTTTGTTCCTAACGAAACCGAGTTTGTCTCAAACTAAATTACTCTAATGAAAATGAGTGTATTTTCCGACCAGTATACCGGTATTTCAAATATCTACACTTCCTACTTAAAAGTATAAGCTATGCCAATTCATTATTCAAGAAGTTTGTCAAAAGGTCAGAAGTATGGATGCAATCAGTGAAAATAGAACTCACTAACAACGGCTTGCTAGCCCGGCTCGGTAACTATTAAATTATGGGCAAGAACAGTGACCTCTGATAGGTCCTCTCAGAGCGTCTGGGTGGTCTTTTTAGGATCCACAGCGCCCACCTCACAAGGGGAAGGGTCTCAAAAAGGTGACCTAAAAATTGGCTGTTCCAAAACCCACGGGTGGATAACCGAGTTCGTCGTGGCAATCATATTTATTCGGTCTCACAAATACAAGAAGAAATAACATTTGCCACATGGAATGTACGCACCCTAGTAGAGATTATGACCATTTATCATCTCGAGTCACTTGCATTAGATTCTCTTGAAGACCATCAAGCAGATCTTAACCATCATTGGGGGATTTAACTGTATCAATAAACTCATACAGAGGATTCTTCAGATTGATGGACTGAGAAATCTGCAGCTACTCAGTGGTCTACATGATTAGAAAAAGTTAAAGTAGGTTATGAAATGATAGGGCTCAGAATTTCCGATTCGATACCCCATACTTGCGACATTATGTCCCATTCTATCCATGGCGGACGGAGTTGATAAATACCTACAATATCTGTGTGTTTGTTTGTCTGTTACCGAAACTATATCACAACTCAAGTCACAATTCCCTTTGTTCACATTCAGCATGATTTTATCTTCATTTAAACCTCAATTATTAATAAAATCGTTTTTCATTATAAACAATATTGACCTTATCTACTAATTACATGCAATTGTATTTATATATACAACAAAATAGCGGTTTATAAAGGACCGCTAATTTGTTTATTGATGTTTGAAATATGCTTAGTATTATTGATTTCTAATTGTTTGGTTTTATCTTAATGAACATGAGCAAAAATGTCGGGTATAAATCTTAAAAGAAATTCATTAACAAGAAGAAATGTTTCTTTACTTTCTATTTTAACAAAATAGTTAAGTTGGGAACATTTAGCAATGAAAGACGGGAGTGATGGAAGAGTAAGTTTCAGTTGTTCTATTTTTCGATTTTAACTCCCTCTGTTTCAAATCTTTTTATCTCCATTCTTATTTAGTTTCATTAGACTTTCTAATTTTATATAATGCTTTATTACATTAAAAAGTAAATAGTTGTACCCAGAGAGAACATACTATCTTCTCTTCGGCCCCACGAAAGAGAGTCGGAGAGGCAAACATTATTCCAGTGGCGAGGAAGTAAAATCTGTAGTGAAGTAGTGTCTCAAGGAAGAGTCAACAGATATATGCTCTCATTCGAAGGTGGAATATTGCTATTGAGAGAAACTATTTGGAGAAGTAGGGGTGTGATCCCCGGAGGACCAGCTTCATTTTGATGTATGAAACATGTTCCTTTGTTTGTAATAATACTTGTCCTAAACAAAATGGCATTACTTTCTGACTAACCCTAATATTTTATTACATTAAAACTTAAATACTTGGACCCGGGGGTGCATATATTTGCGAGTTAATACAATATCTATATACTAATCAAATTATGTCAAGTAATTCACCCTATAATTCCCAAATATTCCCTCTTAAATTACTTTTCTTACCATTATTTCTGAATTCCTCTAATTTAAGTTTAATTCTTTTTTTTTTAACACTATGACTGTTTTTGATGTGACTAAGCAATTGATTCCAAAATCTATATTACTATATTAGCAAAAAACTAAATTGGTTAATAGACTTAATTTTGGAAATCTGCCTTGACAGCACATTTCCAGTTCGAAATCATTGATCGCCTAATTTATTTTTCGATTGTTGGTGGTAAACTTTTGTATTTCTTTCTTCACGAATGCATTCTGGCGAAATATCTTGTTTGAAACTTGAGCAGTCATTGAATTTATGCATACTGAAGTAAAAAGCTATTGAATATTTCCTTTTTCTTTTGCACACACACACACACACACACACACACACACACACACATATATATATATATATATATATATATATATATATATATATAAATGGTTTGATACTTAGCACTATTGTTAAATCTTGATTCTTTTGTTTTATCAATGAAATGATGCCAAGAAGAATTATTGCGAAATTCCTGGTTATTGATTTCTTATAAAAGGTGTCACGATGAATCACAATGATTTTTAGGATTTATGTTTGAATGAAGTATACATATTCATTTTCTATATAATAAATACATATTAGAGAGAGAGAGAGAGAGAGAGAGAGAGAGAGAGAGAGAGAGAGAGAGAGAGAGAGAACACGTGAACTTACCGTGTGACAGGAAGCATTTCTTCCTTCAAGCAGACATCCGTTAATGTTCACTAGCATTCACTAATCTTTTTTAAGCTATTTAACCCTTTGGTTAGGTTTGGTCATCCCTTATTAGCTTATTTTATACCGATGACAATTTCTTCTATTCATGCATGATGGATATTCAAAAATATTTTAACTCAATTTTAACACATTTTTTAAAGCATATATTTTTCTATTTAACACATAGAGAGTAGGTACTACTACTCCAGGTCAGAGTGGACCTAGTATCAATGGCAAAGAAGGGGTACTTCACATTCCCCAGAGCTCCAGATTTAGAAGTTACCCACTAAATGCTGTCTAATATCATATCCAGGACACTAGGAACTTCAGCCACCGCTTTCTAGCACAAATATAATAAAGAGGATTAGGAGGTTCCACGAGGGAAATAGGTTCGGGACAATCATATTGGTGCTAGGGCTTGATATGACCAGCCGATTGATCGGAGGGGGCCTCTCTGAACGCTGCTAAGATAAGTGAAAGCCAAAGTGAAGTGTTGCATATTATGAACAACCACCAGGATTCAGTCCGTAAGCATCACGGGTCACCACCCACGGCCAACAGATTATATATCTGACAGATTTTACCCCTCTGCAGAGGTGCAGTCGGCGTATTCTACATCCCCAGTCGACAGGGCGCTGTTATTATTCGGAAAGATAAGAACGTTTTTTTGTGCAACAAAGTACATTTGCATATATGCTTTTGTTTGCACAAATGTCTTATGTGCAGCTCGATCTTTTAAAATATTTTGTATTCGTTTCAGTTATCAAAAAATTGTATTTTAACAAATCTATGCATTTACTTAGTCGGCCCGTGAAGCCGTTGCGTTTCCGTTGCAACAATGGTCTATAATGATACTGGTGCTTCTATTTAGAGTGGAGTGATGGATTCTAATTAGCATTGTTATATCCATTATATCAGGTGTCCGTCGTGTAATGGTTATCGTCGTAGGAAATAGACTTGGTGACATCGCACTAATATATATATGGGAGAATAAGTGCTTAATTGGAGTCGTACCTAATTTTGAAAATTAATTAATTAATAATAAATTAGGCGGGAATACCTATTAAATGTATGGCTAAACAAATCGAGAAAAATCAATCTCTGTATGTACATTTCGGCCTATTAGGCCTCATCAGCAGAGCTATAGATCGGAAGACGGCCCTGTGCGTGATTTGAAACCGGACTGCCAAGCTGACAGGCCGATCCCATAACCCCTACACCAAACGGACTTCTTAGATTTTACGATTTGTTTAGAGTAGGTTAATATTCCTCTTCTAGTGACTTTTATTACACGACGATATGATAAGTTGTAAACACGGTTTGTTTAGAATGGCTTTTTGCCGATAATTTTTGGGAGAATAAGTGCTTAATTAATTAATTTTCAAAATTAGGTACGACTCCAATTAAGCACTTATTCTCCCAAAAATTATCAGCAAAAAGCCATTCTAAACAAACCGTGTTTACAACTTATCATATCGTCGTGTAATAAAAGTCACTAGAAAGAGGAATATTAACCTACTCTAAACAAATCGTAAAATCTAAGAAGTCCGTTTGGTGTAGGGGTTATGGGATCGGCCTGTCAGCTTGGCAGTCCGGTTTCAAATCACGCACAGGGCGGTCTTCCGATCTATAGCTCTGCTGATGAGGCCTAATAGGCCGAAATGTACATACAGAGATTGATTTTTCTCGATTTGTTTAGCCATACATTTAATAGGTATTCCGCCTAATTCATTATTAATTAATTAATTTTCAAAATTAGGTAAGACTCCAATTAAGCACTTATTCTCCCAAAAATTATCGGCAAAAAGCCATTCTAAACAAACCGTGTTTATAATATATATATAATATATATATATATATATATATATATATATAATATTATATATATATACCTCATAACAAAGTACTACACTATAGTATATAAGGGAGAACAAATAGCAGCCACTTGGTTTGAATAGGCGAGAAACTATCGTTAACCAATCACCGTTGACCTCATATCCACGCTGCACTAAGGGAGTATTATAATCCTGAAAATTTACTAAATAAACCAAACTCTTTTCCAAAAAAACCGAATTTCTTATATCTTTAATTTCTTTAATGCTTCACACTAATGCCCAAACTTGATATATGTACCTATGTACAAACGGATACTTATATCTAAATAAACACAAATATATATATATTATATATATATATTATATAATATATATGTATATATATATATATATATATATATATATATATATGAGGAAAAATGAGTAAAGAAAAGAAATGTAGATGGATAAAAATGAATTTTATCGATATCACTTTTAATCGATATCACTTTTAATCGATATCACTTACACATGTGTTTCGATCTGTTTATCAAAATGTATACGGATTTACGTTATTATTATTATTAAAATAATCAGATGGAGTTGAAATGATGATGATAATAATAATAGGAAAAATGTATAAAATGTTCCGTACACAGATTTTGCCGACCTTCATCAGAGTAGTATTCTTATTTTTTGAGTTGGAGACAAGAATAGAATTTCAAAAGTTCGAAAAAGAATATTTTTTAAAATATTATTATCATCATCATTTCAACTCCATCTGATTATTTTAATAATAATAATAACGTAAATTCGTATACATTTTTGGGAAGATAAGAAGGAAATCAGATGGGAAACTTACCCACTTACCTACTTCCCCCTTCTATAAAACACTTGTATGATTCTGATAATTCAATAAAAGCTGAAAAAGCCGAGTTTAAAACTCCAGCGAAATATACTACACATTTTTGTCTGAGTTTTGTTCTTTCATTCCTTATATTTTACCTCATATATATATATATATATATATATATATATATATATATATATATATATTTGTGAATAAAAAGCCTTTAAATACCATAGATATCGTGGTTATGGACCATTTCCACTCGTGGGTATCTAGGGGCCACGAGCTTCTTCAGACCACGTATATCTTTTATATATATTACACGGCCAAATTCATTTTATATTCATACATTTCCCCCGTCTCCAGGGGCGATCTTATTGTATTTTTTCTTTTCGAGTGTCTTTTTTATTTGTGGAAAAAAAATTTTTTACGGGGTTGGCGGTGTTTTTTTGTTTTTTTGTCTGTCTATGTCTGGTGGTTAGTTCCTTAGTTAGGTTCGAATGACCCACAGAATTCTACTTATTCTGCCCTATTTTTGACCTTGACGCCCTTCCTCTCTAAGGGGGTCAAGTGAGTTACAGGGAAGGTATGTTTTTTTTCTTAACGGGTGAGTTTACTTTATTAGAGCTTAAATCTATTTGTGTATTCTCAGTCTTCTACACTGTTTCAAATCCTTACTTTTCTTTGCGTATCTTAGTGTGTTTTATGTTTAAATATTAAAGCATGTTCTTCCATATTTAGCTAATCATATCTTATATTTTTATGTGCCTATTTTTATTCTATTACTTCGATTTCCATCTTTCCATCTTTCCATCTTTTTATTTTAATTTATTTTATTAATTTATTTATAAAAATATAAGATATCATTAGCTAAATATGGAAGAACATGCTTTAATATTTAAACAAAAACACACTAAGATATGCAAAGAAAAGTAAAGGCTTGAAACAGTGTAGAAGGCTGATAATAAACAAATAGATTTAAGCCCTAATAAAGTAAACTCAGATACCCCCTCCCGCTGAGAAAAAAGACATACCTTCCCTGTAACCGGAGGAAGATAAAAGGAGAAAAAAAATTCCACCAATGAAAAAAGACACCCGAAAAGAAAAAATACAATAAGATCGCCCCTGGAGGCAGGGGAAATGTATGAATATAAAATGAATTTGGCCATGTGTCTGTCTAAATAAAAGATATACATGGTCTGAAGAAGCTCGTGGGCCCTAGATACCCACGAATGGAAATGGTCCATAACCACGATACATATGGCATTTAAGGCCTTTTTATTCACAAATAACTTTGCTCTGTTTACAATAATTAAACATTGAGTTCTCATACGGAACCTGAACTCTACCACAAGCTACTGGTAGAGAATAGGACCAGCCTATAATCACCTTGTACCAAGAAACTTGGTACCACACCAAAGTATATATATATATATATATATATATATATATATATATATATATATATATATATGATGGACTCTCCGTCGATCGACGTATGAGTGTTCATACAATGAACATCCACACAGTGATTTGTTTATGGTGATGAAGTCTTGTGTTGGACCATCCACACTTTTTGGCACCGTCGATAGGAAAGAATTGGTGCATCAAGGGTTGCCACAAATCCAATCAACAAATCCTCAGGAATTTTGAATTATCCCACTCCTAGACTGGTTACCTACCCAAGGCCGAAGGGCCCAGTCTGCCCTACTATTTAACCCATAGCTGGAGGGAGAATATATGGATTCATACCTTTCTCAAGGGTATTAGCACCATGTGAAATGCCAACAGCTTCGTCTAGGAATTGAACTCGAATCGACGAGTCCATTTTCCACGACTCGATCCACTAGCCCACGCGCCTCATATATATATCAACAGAAAACGCACTGACAGAGAGTGTTGATATTTTACTAGTTTCTCAAAGGGGGTAGCATTTAACGAGGTCAAGTTTAATGTGCCTGCTTACACACTCATGAATTAACAGACAAAATTATATGGGTCTCGTGAACAGTACTCCGACCATTCCCTTTGTTGGTGAGATGCCGTTTAAAGTTTAGAATCACCAGAATCATGCACACCCCCTTTTTGGTACGCTCTGTCCAAAGATTAGCTGAAGGAGATTGAATACTACAGTCTAATTGGGCAGTTGATTGTTTAAAAAGGCAATGGGTTTTCTCTTGAAAAACACAAGAGTATAAAAAAGATTCCTGAAAGAAGACAGCAAGATATCGCTAAAAAATTCCTTTATTTCTGGTGGAATTTGATTGTTCCTGGAATAGCTGATAAGAATATTCCGGGCAAAATGTAATTGTTTCTGAAATCCACCCGAAAGTACCCGGCGAGATAACTCTCAAAAAATATCTCTTGTTCATTTTGTGAAATTGGATTGTTCCAAAAATAGTTGATGAGAATATTTCGAGCGAAATATTCATGTAGATTGATTGATTAATTGATTTCAACGGCATGTCAACCCGTATAGGGTTATTTTATGCCTAGAAAATGCCTGTTTAGCTCAGTTCGTAGAGCACTCGCATAGGAATCGCAAGGTTCCTCGTTCGATACCGGTTTGCGCATGAGTAGCACAGATTGGGTAATCTTATATGTGCGGTAAAGTGGGGAGCTGACGGTTGGCGTGGCAATAAATCCTTTTTACTTTTTTTTTTACTTTTATGTATAAAGGTTAGGGAATAACGTTTATTGTGCATTTTTATTAACATTTTTTGTGTAATTGTTTCTGAAGATTTCTTTTCACATAGTCCGATCGAATACGAATATTTTTAAACACATATATTCGACCCATAGATATGACACTGTCAGATATTACTACTCCGGCTCAGAATGAACCTGGGAGTAATGGCAATGAAAGGGTGCCGCTTGATCACTGAAATTAAACAGCTATGAGCCTGTTCAATAGTTAACCACTTAAGCAGCAGATGGTACTGTAAGCAACCTGGGTCATTTTTCATGAAAAATGACTTGAGTTGTCGTTAAATGACCCGAAAAGTGTTGATATTTCGTAAAAAAAAATTTTAGAATTAAAAAAATCCCCAGAAACGGATCTTTCCCACTGGGTGCAGTTTACTGTCACACACAGGAAGCTATTTTGTGTGGGGATTTACGCCCCATTAAGGGATTCAGTCAGAGTATTCTAAGCCCCGTCGACTGCGAAAAGTTGTAATTTAGATTAAAAGAATGTTATAGGATTTTTAACACATGTTTTTCTAACCTCATCTAATTCCATCGGTTTCTTTCTGTAACACCCAACATTGAAGGAAGTCACACTGACTGATGTTTTATCTCTGAGACAGCACAACAAATTTGATTGAGATAACATTCGTTTGATTGCTTTCCAATAGCAAAACAATTTCGAATTGTCTGAAAATAACGCTTCGATATTCAATAATATAACTCTAGTTAGTCTAAAGAAAAAGAAAAGGAAATAAAAGAAGGAAGATTATGTTACGCCAATCTGTCTGCATTCGTGAGGAAACATCATATAAACCGATAAAAAGATGAACAAATGCTAAATTTAGCTTAAATCCAGCTACGACATATTCTAAAAAGCCAGTGCGTATCATATATGAACAGTTTCAGAATTTCATAGTCCAAACTTGGATGTGTATTATATATATATATATATATATATATATATATATATATATATATATATATATATATATATATATATATAACATGATAAAAGAAAGTGATAAGGCAAACAAGATTATTACCGTATTTTTTAATTGTTCTCAACTAGTATTGACCTTAGGTCATCGTCAGGAGATATTTTCTCGTGAAAGAAATCGCTTTTAGAAAGTTTAAATCAGTGTTTGAAAGGTCACAGAAATTCAGACAAAAATGTGTTAGAGGTAGCGATTTCCATTTGTTCACTGAAAACCATGTTCTGGATATATATATATATATATATATATATATATATATATATATATATATATATATATATATAAGAGAATTTTATAATTTGCTTGAAGCATTGTGTATATATTGGTTAGGAGGTTGATTTAGAAGGTTATCACAATGCAGGTGTAAAGAAAAAAAGATAATACGGTAACAATGGTGTTGTGTGTTAACCTGTATTTAATTCTTGAATTTTCGAGATAATATCTTTTTTTTCTAAAGATCACTGGAACTGAAGCAGTCTAGTTAAAGCATTTCTTTTTAAATTAATTTTTTTTTGAAAATGATGGTATTTTTATATAACTGTATTTTCGTTTTGTATGTTTACGTGAATGCGGGTTTTTTTTGTACTTGTGTGTGTCCATGAAAATGCGCGTGTCCATGAAAATGCGTGTTGGTTGTGACGTTATGACTGTATCCTAGCGCGGGATTGCACGTGTGTATGTACGTATTAAAGAGCGTATTTGTGTTTGGTGGCCATGGTGATGTATAATATTTCGTTTTGGATGTAATATAAATCAATTCAATCATTATTATTATTATTATTATTATTATTATTATTATTATTATTAGTATATTATCAATATTATTATTATATTTATTTGTTTATTTACTTATTTATATCTAATTCAATTTATCTTTTTTTATATTTTATATTTTTTTTAATATATAATATATATATATATATTATTTATTTATATATTTAATTTTTAAAATCTTTCATATTTACCTTGTCCTTAAGTGTGTATATGTGTGTATGTGTGTGTGTGTTAGAAAAAAAGTAAAATAGTTAAATTCATCAATATCTAGTGTAAATATTATTCGTTAACAACTAGTGTGCAATGGCTTGTGTGGTAGTAAGTGTGGACGGGTTGCTGGGCTATAGATTTGAGTGCGTTAGCCTTCTCGTTGTAGATTTGTTTCATTAATAATTCTCCATTGTGCATGTGGGTATGTGTAATAAAAGTCACTAGAAGAGGAATATTAACCTACTCTAAACAAATCGTAAAATCTAAGAAGTCCGTTTGGTGTAGGGGTTATGGGATCGGCCTGTCAGCTTGGCAGTCCGGTTTCAAATCACGTACAGGGCGGTCTTCCGATCTATAGCTCTGCTGATGAGGCCTAATAGGCCGAAATGTACATACAAGATTGATTTTTCTCGATTTGTTTAGCCATACATTTAAATAGGTATTCCCGCCTAATTCATTATTAATTAATTAATTTTCAAAATTAGGTACGACTCCAATTAAGCACTTATATATATATATATATATATATATATATATATATATATATATATATATAACTTTAAATCGTAATTATACATATAACTTTTTTAATGCAGACACTATTAAAGATCTTTTCGATCCGTTCGAGCTGCCACGCCAATTTGTTCAACATTCAATAATGAGAGTACTAAAATTTTCCCAATTACTTTCAGCACTATAAAGTTACATATTAGGAAGGTTATATGTAATTGGGCCGTTTTTTTTTTGTGTACTATATGAACGAAGAAATATGGTGGAAGGAACAAGCAGACACGTGAATAAGTAGGAGGTGAAACCCACAAAAGAAGTGTGACGATTGGGAAGGAAAAAACGCGATTATGAAAGAAATAAAAAAAAATTGGACCGGCAACTTAACCGGATAGAAAAATATGTCTGATATGAGACTTCTTAGTATTATCTGCGTTATTCGGACTATTGTCCTCATCTTCATTGTTATCTGTACAACGTTTCGGCCGATATGCTCTCCGGCCTTCTTCAGGTATTTCTTGTCGGACTCGGAAATCTACTCGGACTCGGGAACTTTCTTGTCGTAATCGGAAACCCCCTTGTCGTAATCGGGAGCTCAAACGGAACTTTGAATCTAACCCTTTATTCAGTCCACGGGGGTATCCTGTTCTCATTCCGCTAACCATAGCTGGGGTAGAGGCGTTAAGCTGTGTTAATTATTATTCTATGTTACTGCTACCCTTGATCCGGAAAAGAAGCATAAAGCAATGGAAGCAGAGATACTATAATCACCAACACTCATTCTCAAACTCCACAAAAAAACTAAACAGCGCTGTCAAAATATTTCTGGAAGATGAAAGAAAACAACATTACTCCACAAATCACATGACAAATAATAACATTGAGCCCCCCACCTCCCGAAAGAAAAAACTTTAAAAAAACTATTTTTCTAAGCATAATAGGTATGCTTAGAAAAATAGTTAGATTTGTGGTCAGATATATTACCCCTGCTCCTAAACATACCAGGCTACCTAGAGCGTTCAATCTGATTTTTAGGAGAACTATGCAATTTAGTGTAGTTAGCGGTCACCAGAAAATTCATTTCCAGAGAGTTCAACCCACCAATATATATATATATATATATATATATATATATATATATATATATATATATATTTTTTTTTTTTTCGGATACAGGTGTTCATCTATAGTGCCTGCAAAATCTAAAGCTTAGAACTCGGAAATACTTTGCTACTATCGATTATAATAAATAAAATAAGGAAGAAATTGGAGCTTTCGTTCATAATTTTTATCCCGATCAGATAAACGAACCAATTAGTTTTGAAGCTTATAATTTGCTTTATTTAAAATCAATTATTCATCCCCAAAAATCCCGCCTCTGACTGTACATCAATCGCTTTATTTGCGTAAGAATTATAGATACCCATGCACTTAGTCAACTTTGCCACACAACAATTGAACGCCCAGGGGAGGAACGGACTCATTAGTAACATCTTAGAGTATTTGCACGTTAACCATTGCTTATACCACTCTGAATTCTCAACGGAGTGTTTTGCTAGTTCTGAACAAGTCTCTAATTCATTTATTTCTATCTGTTGGTTCGGATTTGAGCCAAAAGACAGTGTTGTATAGCCCATTACTTCTTTTCACTATCTTATCATATTGTACTCATTAGCTACAATGCTGGATCGGGTCATCTATTATCTGTACTGGTTCTCCGTTCTTGTGGTCGGTTCCCTCGGGACCTCTTGGAACTTCTTCAACTCTGTATTTGTTGTTGTTTTCAGTAACGAACACAAACATTTGTATATTTTTCAGACGTGTTTATTTAGCTCCAAGTTAACCATCACATGCAGAAGAAATAGCCATCTTAGAGACACGTCTGCCTCTTTTAAAACATAAACTAGAACTAAATTCCAAAGTCAACTCCCACTTCCATGAACCGAACTGACCAATCAGAGGACAGCCATAAGGTCAGTGAAAGGTCAAAGCCGTGTGAATTTAGAATTACCAGTATTTTTAAATTTCTACTCTACCATATTGTAACAACTGTACCTATTTGAAATGGTATTAAGAATTAGCAGGACCTGGGGATATACCACAGTATGATAAGTTAACTGTTATAATGTTTGATACGCATACTTAAGAGCTATTGCTTTGGTTCAATATGTTAAAAGTATAAAAAAATCTTGAAATAAATCTCTCTCTCTCACTGACACGCACACACACACACACACACACATCTCTCTCTCTCTCTCTCTCTCTCTCTCTCTCTCTCTCTCTCTCTCTCTCTCTCTCTCTCTCTTTATGTCAATCTTCTTTCTTTTTTCCTTGTTTTCATATTTTCTTTCCAGTTCATTCAAACAAATTGCTCACTCCTCTATCTCTCTTTATCCCACTCTCATTTCTTTTTATTTCTTTCTTTCGTTCTTTCTTTCTTTTTTCTTTTTCTTTTTTCTATTGTGTGGCATGTCCTTTTCTCCACTTTCTTTCTGCTCAATACAAACGGAATGATCATTTATTCGGCTGAGGTGACTCCTCTCCCAACCAACTCCCCAACAACGAAGCTTCTCCGGATCTGGGGGATGTGTGAAACACGTAGATAATTATTAGTGTAATAATATGTATTATATAACATAACAGTTGTTACAATTTTATACATATTTTAGAAACTAAATGTAACAACTATTATGGGGCTAGTATTACCTGTCCCATACTAGTTGTTACATTTAGTGAATTAACTTTATATGTAAATGTAACAACTATTATGGGACAAAATTTGTAAAGTAATACTATCCTGTCCCATAATAGTTGTTACAATTTTATATATTTTCAAGAAACTAAATGTAACAACTATTATGGGACAGAGTTCGGTAAATAACAGCACGTTGTTCCATAATAGTTGTTACATTTATATACATATTACAAGAAACTAAATGCAACGACTATTATGCGACAGAGGTAGTACTTAATTATTCGGTGTATTTTTGCTTTAGCTATTTTTGTTTTGGCAGTTTAAGATTACTGACATAAAAACTTAGAGACTCGTTCAGCTTAATGAGTCTTTATTAAACGTAATTAGTGGTTTGCCGTTATCTAAAATGGCGTAACCTATTTATAGAGAAAAGAACCAAGGGGAGATAATCGAGTTATCTTTACTAAAGTGTGTGACCTTAGTTGGGACTCATTGAGAATTTAAGCTTTGTGGTTTATATATATATATATATATATATATATATATACCAACACCTCCATACGAGTAGGATGCGACACAAGGTCAACTTATTTAACAGGTTTGAATTCACGGTTTTTCTTTCTTCCGGACTGATCGCCATACTAAGGTTAAAAAGCCCAGTCTGCTGTACTATTAATCTATATCTGGAGGAAGAATAGTTGGATTCATACCTTTACTAAGGGTATTAGTGCTATGTGAAATGCAAACAGCCTCGTCCAGGATTTGAACTCACCTTGCCGTGTCCATTTCCTACGAAGATAACCATTACACCACGTCCCTACTTTATAAGGAGATATATATTTAGAGAAGGGGGATATGCTGGAAAGAAAAACAAATTCGAAAATAAATGGAAGCTTTCACCCCCATTGGGTCACTTGTGTTCAAGGTGAATTTCTTTTTCATTTTAACCCTTAAAAGGTTGTTCTGAAAGCATAACAGGTGCTCTTAACTAGTAAAGACACATGGGATGACAATATGTATGCTATTAAATAATGCTTAACAACACGTCGATAAATAAAAGCATTACCATTAAATATACAAAGGACAGTTGGTGTGTATGTATGTATGTATATATGTATGTATGTACGAAGGAAACTTCGAAAATAAAATTATTAACGACAAAGAAGATATATGCATGTATTAGATATAACCTGTTTTTGCTTTCAATGCAAGAATTGCGCACAGATTTGATTTATATTTGAACATATTCATAGATAAAAATATCCATAGAAATCTTTCTTAGAATTATCCAGCACTTGTAAATCTCAAAAGTAAACAAACCAATACACCAGAGTTGCCTCCCTTTCCAATCGACGCTGGGTAGCCGTTTCTAGTTTTATTCTAAACCAAAGATACCAGAAATGTATTTCTAGTGGGACATTATGTATGTATTTAATGCGTGTGAGATTAAGCTGGTTTGAATTCAAAGTGTTTCTTCTCATAGGTTGGCTGTCTTACGACGCTTAAAGAGTCCAGTCTTCTCAAATATTCACCCATAGCTGGAGATGAATAGATGGGTTCTCTATGGGGTAGTACATTAGCAACAACGGAAACGTAAACCGAGTCGTCCAGGACTTGAACTCAGGTCACCGATTTCATTTTCTACGACGATAACCATTATGCTAAGGGCACCTGCAACTGTTTTCAAACAGTCTCAAAAAATTTCAACACCCCTGTAATCAAAAATAAAATTACATATTCTAGTAAATATATTCACCCTCCGGATGCAAGTATTTAAGTTTTAATGTAATAAAATATTATATTAAATTAGAAAGGCTAATGAAACTAAATAAGAATGCAGATAAAAAGATTTGAAATAAAGAGGGGTATAATAAACAAAATAGAACAACTGAAACTTACTCTTCCATCACTCCCGTCTTTCATTTCTAAATTTTCATAATCTAACTATTTAGTAACTAAATATCCAGCATTTGTAAATATAAAAAATAAACAAATCAATACACCAGAGTTACCCCCCCTTGTCCAGTCGACGCTGGATAGCCGCTTCTAGTTTTATTTTAAGCCAAAGCCAAAGATACCTGAAAGGTATTTCAAGTGGAACATTACGTATGTATTTAATTCGGATATTAGATAATAAGAGGTAAAGAATAAAAATGACATTTATTTCTTCTTGTTAATCGATTTCTTTTAAGTTTTATCCCCGAGATTTTTGCTTATATTCATTAAGATAAAACCAAACAATTAGAAATCAATAATACTAAACACGTATCTGTTAAAATCAAATTTTAAATATCAATATGCAAATTAACCTTCCCGTTTATACTGTAAACCGCTATTTTGTTGAATATATATATATATACTCTTGCATGTTATTAGTCATTAGATATGACCAACAGTATTAATAATGTCAAGCAATTTTAATAATAATCGACGTTTGAATAAGAATAGAATTATGGAGAATGTGACGTGAATAAGTAAGGGTATATGGGATTTGAGTACTGATATAGTTTCGGTTACAGACAAACTCATAATCTCCATGTATGATATATTGTATATATAAGGGGCGCCCTTTGTTTTGTGCAGCTACGTGTTCCTGTTTTTGTTCACCAAGTTTCTGTAGAGTTTTGTAATGAATAATATCCAATAATAATGGATAATTTTCCATTAGAGACAATAAAATCATGGTATCATTGGTTTAATTTGTAGGACCGATTTAGCTGAGTCGGTAGAGAAACCACTTGGCTGATACCAACAATAGGACTTTACTTACTATCATTGTTTTGGATGAAAGTGACTTTTTTTTAGTTAAAAACAAAACAACATTGTACTTAGGAATCTGTCAGACTCTTCCTCGTAATGTCAGTTCGATTCTCACTTTGTTATTGTTTTGGTGACACCCATCACTACTGAATAGCGAGTTCAATCCTCGCTGGATACGCCATACTTGTGTCACATCCTACCCATGGCTATCGGGTTAGGTAAGTACCAACCTTTCTCCAAGGTATTAGCATTATGTAAAATGCAAACAACTTTGTCCAATATTTGAACTCGGATCGTCTGGTCCATTTCCTACGCCTATATATTATACGTCAGAGTGGACCTGGAAATAATGGCGATGAAGGGGTATTCTACACTCCCTAGAGCTCCAGAATTGGAACCTTACCACTAGATGCAACCACCACCTTCTAGCACATATAGGATAAAAGGGATTTGGGGTGTTTGCCATAGGAGCAATACAGTCAGGATAATCTTAAAGGTATTTGGTCTTGATGTGAACAACCAATTAATCGGAGGGGGATTCTCCGACCGCCCGTCTAGCCCAAATAAGGGGAATGTTGTAACTCATAGACTGCTCAGCCACCAGTATTCGGTCCTTAAGCAACACAGGTCGCCACCCATATCCAACATGTGGTCCTATCGGAAAGGGGGTTTTACCTTTCTGCACAGGTGTAATTGTCGTATTCTACAAACCAGCCCACATGGGTTAATATTTCTGATAGCTGGTTGATTGTTATGTTTTACGGCATGTCAACCCTTTCCGGATCATCTAATACCGGATCAAGTCATTTTTATATTCGGTTTTATACAGTGCCAGCTGCTGCTTAAATGGTCACCCATCTAAGTATTGAACAGACATTGCTGCTTAACATCGGTGATCTTGCAGAAACCGATGCTTTCAACATGAGCCTAATATTTCTGAGGCACATGAAATTAAATAGATTCCTATGAAACAAAAAAGATAGAAGCTTTCGCAATTCGTGGTGGATATTTTTAGACGCGTCTTAATTCTTGAAAACTGGTTGCCATTGCTGACAAAACTATGGAATTCTGTGTATTGTAGTATTATCTTGACATTAGTTCATCGCCCCCCCCCCCTGTATTGATTTACCATCATAGTCGAAGATTTACGGCATTGTCAACACAGCTGGTCAGTGAGGTGAATCTGTATTTTTCCTTGACGTGACGATTCTTCTCTCTTTTTTGGAACAACGTGGTGAATTATAATTACTTGAAATGTCTTTTTTGTTGTCACTTTTAAATGTGTTTAGTCTTTAGTTTTTCTTTTCTTCTTCTTCTTTTTTTCTCTGGGATGTATTCTTATAGAAAAAAGATGAAAGGATAAAAGAATGATGAAAGAAAATACGGAAGATGAAAAAATGAAAAATGCGGAAGAAAATCTGAAAGTAAAACAAGAGAAAGATGAAAGAATGAAAGAAAAACAAATGAAAGTTGAAAGGAAGATTAAAGAAAGATTAAAAAATAAAAGAAAGATTAAAATAAATGAATGAATGAATGAAAGAAAGAAATGATATAAAGATTAAATGAGAAGGAATGAATGAAAGATGAAATAAAAATGAAGGAAAGATGAAAAGAAGATGAAACGAAGAAGAAATAATGAAAAAAGAATGAAAGAAAGTTAGAATAAAGGTAAAGTAGGGTTAAAGATATTTTAAGAATGACGAAAAGAATTGGAAAGAAAGATGAAAGATGAAAGAAATTCGAAAGATAAACGAAAGACTGAAAGAAAGCGGACGAAAATCTAAAAGGAAATCAAGAGAAAGATGAAAAAAGATGAAAAAAAAATAAAAGAAAGGAAATGATAGAATTAAAAAAAGGTGATGGAAAAACGAAAGAAAGAAAGAAAAATGAAAGAATGAAAGAAACATGAGAAAGGATGAAGGAAAGATAGAAAATTGATGAAAAGAAATGAACAGATGAAAGAAAGACACAGAAAAGATGAGAGAATTAAAGAAAGATGAATGAAAGATGTAAGGAAAACGAAGAAAGATGAAGGACGAAAGAATGAAAGAAAATGGAAGAAAATATGAAAGAAAAAAAGATGAAATGATGAAAGAAAAATGAATAAAAGTTGAAAGGAAGATAATTGAAAGATGAATAAAAGATGAAAAATAAAGAAAGATTAAAGGAAAATAAAAGAATGAAAGAAAGGTGAAGGAAAAATTAAAGGAAGATGTATGAAAAAAAGGCGAAAGAAAATGAAAGGCTGAATGAAAGATGAAAGAAACACTAGAAAAGATGAAGGAAAGATAGTAAATCATGAATGGGAGTTGAAAAGATGAAAGAAAGACACGGGAAAGATGAAAGGAAGAAAAATTCGAGATGAAGGAATTAAAGATGAAAGAAAAATGAAAGAAAGATGAAGGAATGAAATAAAGATGAAAGAAAGATTAAAGGAAAATGAAAGAAAGATGAGAGAACGATGGAGGAATGTTGGAGGAAAGGTAGAAAAATGATGTAAGTAAGTTGAAAAGATGGAAGAAAGACACAGAAAAGATTAATAGAAGAAAGATTAATGATGAGAGAATAAAGGAAAGATGAAATAAAGACAAAAGGAAAACGAAGGAAAGATAAAAGAATGAAAATTAAGAGAAGATGAAAGAAAGATGAAAGAACGATCATGGAATTAAATACGTGCGATTCATCCATTCAGGTCATACTATACATATGATATTTGAAAGGTAGAGTTGGGGCATTTATTAATAGAACACTAGCAGAACCTTTGGATATACCACAGTATGATAATTTAATTATTACAACGTTTGGTATGTTTACTTAAGAGCTATTGCTATATAGTTCAGCCTGTAAAAAGTATAATAATGTTGATTTAACCCTCTCTCACTCACTTTTTTCTTTTTTATCTTTTCATTATGTTCGATTGAAACAAATTAGCGTTATCAGTTCTGCGCGCTAACCCCTCCCCCTATCTTTATCCTACTCTCTTTCTTTCTTTCTATTTTTCTTATAGTGTTTTTTCTGTGTAGCATATCCTTTTTCTCCTCGATCTATCTTCATAACAAAAACAGAATGGTCCATTATTTAGCTGAGGTTACGACATTTATAAGAAATAAAAAATTCGGCGGATAAGCAACCCAGATAATAAGAACTTACATTTTTGCATTTCATTTAGACGATTTGGACGGTCATATTTTTAACCAGAGGGTGTTGCAAGATGATAACGGTTGTAATTTTTAAGAACACGAGTATTAGTATATGGATGAAAGGAAAACGAAAGATAGATAAAAGAATTAAATGTAAAAGAAAATAATGAAAGAAAGATGAAAAGAGGATAAAATGAAGAAGAAATGATCAAAGAAGGATAAAAGAAATTTAAAAGGATAAAAATATTTTAAGAAGGATGAAAAAAAGATTTAAAAAATGGAAGGATGAAAGAAAGACAAAAAATGAAAGAAACGAAAGAAAAGATGAAGGAAAGATAAAGGATGATGAAAAGATGTAAGAAAGACACAGGAAATATGAATGGAAGAAAAATTCGAGATTCACTAACAGAAGAACTAAACGCCTAAAATGGCGACCAGGATTTTAACAAGAAGAATAAAAGAAAATTCGAAGGAAGATGAAATAGGGATAAAAATATTTTATGAATGAGGAACGGAAAATGAAAGACAATGAAATCGTTAAAGAAGGGTGAAAGAATAAAAGAAATGCGTGAAAAGATGAAGGAAAGATAAAAGAAGGTAGGAAAGATGAAAAGAGAAAGATAGAATAAAAGATGAGATGGAAAGAAAGAAAATTCTTTTTACTTGTTTTTTTTTGTTTTTTCATCTTTCTTGGAACGATATGAAAAACTATAATAAATGTCAGACTTTCTTTCAGACAGGCAAATAAGAAATGATATAAAAATTGGGTAGACTCATGAATTCGTAAGAAGTAAAGAAAATTACAAGACTTTGGCGCTCAAGAGTCTTATTTAATGCATAACCTTAGCTCACCTACGAATTCCTCAATAATAGTCACTTCTGTTTAACTATCACACACACACACACACACACACACACACACACACACACACACACACACAGTGACACACACACACTCTCTCTCTCTTTTTCTCTCTCTCACACACATACATACATACACACAATGGGACAAATACACAGGCAAGCATTCACACATTTATAGCGTGTAAGTTACAGAAAAAAAGATTTTATTTATGGCAATAGATCTGTTCTGCTAGAATAAATAGTATGTAATAAGGATAAACACGAAGTTGTGTATGTTTTCAAAATTCTTTTTACGCTACATAGTAAAATCTCCCCCCTCTCTCTCTCTCTCTCTCTATCTATCTATCTCTCTCTGGCGCTGTCTGTCTCTGTCTGTCTCTGTCTGTCTCTCACAAACACACAAACACACAACACATGCATACTCACGCATGCACGTGTACAGAAACATCAAATGACAGATACATCAGAACGTAACAATTTTGTTTATCAGTCTTAAAACAATAAATAAACATGTAAAAGTGACTATGAATTTCTTTGTATAACTGTAATCTTTTACTGTAATCTTTTGGCCAACTACACACACACACACACACACACACACACACACACACACATATATATATATATATATATATATATATATATATGCGTGTGTGTGTGTGTGTGTATCTATATATGTATATATATATACATATATGTGTGTGTATCTATCTATCACTATATATATATATATATATATATATATATATATATATATATATATATATATATTCTGTCTAATGCCGGCTTTCGTTTTTGCTCGACATTTTTTTTATACCGTTTATTTTTCAATAAAACGCGGGAACGTTACTCTTCAATCATGGTATCAGAGATTCCAGTTAAATATACAAGGAAGAATGGAAATTGCTTCATGACACTTTTTTTTAAAGTATAGATATATGTACACATCATTTTTCTCATCTTTTCTTTTACCCTGCCTCCCGCCTCTCTCTCTCTCCTTCTCTCTCTCTCTCTCTCTCTCTCTCTCTCTCTCTCTCTCTCTCTCTCTCTCATTCTCCTCTCGCACCTCCTCTTTTTCTATTATCTTTCGAAAAATACTATGAATGTTTACATGTTCCTATTGAATCGCATGATGTCAATATGATGACGATAACATTGCCGATTCGAAGCTTTGATTCAAGATGGCTGCCAATGAGTGAGATTGGTGAAATGACCGCGGATGATGATCTACCGGTAGCCAATGAAATTGTCCACAAGAAGTTGCTTAAAGCCATCTATTTGGGACATCGAAAAGTGTCATGACTTATTTCTATAGTAATCTTTAAATTGATGTCCGTACTTTACTTTTTAAATTGGTTGGTTAAATTGGATAACACATTGTTTTCCGATCAAAGAGTATCAATTCTTATTAATAATACGCGTATTCTTTAATTGTACGACCGTTATCATCTTGCAACACCCTCTGGTTAAAAATGAGACCATCCAAATTGTCCAAGATGAAATACAAAAATGAAAATCTTGATTATCTAGTTTTGCTTATCCACCGAATTCTTATTTCTTATGAGCATCGTCACCTAGCTAAATAATGGAGCATTCCGTTTTTTATTATAAAGAAAGAAAGGGAAGAAAAAGGATATGATACACAGGAAAATATAAAAAGAAAGAAAGAAAGAAAGGATCAAAGAAAGAAAAAAGAAAGAGAGTAGGGCAAATATAAAAAGAGGAGGTAAGTGTGCGGAAGCGGTAGCGCTAATCAGTTTCAATCGAACATACTCAGAAAATGAAAAGAAGGAAAGAAAAAAACAAAAAGAGTGTGTGGAGAGAGAGAGAGAGAGAGAGAGAGAGAGAGAGAGAGAGAGAGAGAGAGAGAGTTAAATCAAGATTATTTTATACTTTTTACATATTGAACTATTTAGCAATAGCTTTTAAGTAAACATATCAAACGTTGTAATAATTGAATTAACATACTGAGGTATATCCACAGTTTCTGCTATGTTCTATTAATAAATACCCGAACTCTACTTTTCAAATATCCTACGTATATATATATATATATAGTATGGCCTGAATGGAGGATCGCACGAATTTTTCCTGTACGTTTCCATCACGTAGTGTTCATTCATTTCGCACATGATTATTTTGATTTCGCTAAATTGGATGACACATTGTTTTTCCGATCAAACAGTATTCATTTTTATTGCATATTCTCGTCCAGGTAAAACAATCAATAGTTGCCATGTTTATATATAATTTTAATAGTTAAAAAATATGGCTATAAGAAATCGACTGGTTGTCCAAAGGGCACTACCAAAGATGTCGCCTAGAAAATTATCCAAAGCTGGTTTACCAAAAGATGGCCGCCTACCCAGCCAAATCGAGTAGGATACTTCTGGAGACATGTGGAGACTTGCTGTCAATTAAAAAAACACCAATTAAAAATGGCGTGAAAAACTCGCATAATAATCATTTTTCCATTATTGTTGTTATTGCTTCAATAATTAAAAATACTTCAAGCTTGATATGTGATAGTGTGTGTAAGTTAAAAGATAAAGATAACAATTTTTGGCGCTAAATGACATTATACCATTAAAAAAATGAGAGACGCCAAGAGTAATAATCAAAGTCATAGGAAATGAACTCGTTGATCCGTGTTCAAATCCTGGACGAGGCTGTTTGCATTTCAAATAGCTCTAATACCATTGAGAAAGGTATGCTTCCAACTACTCTCCCTCCAGCTATGGGTAAATAGTATGGCAGACTGTACTCTTTAATCTTGGCTGTGTAACCAGTCAAGGAGAAGGAAAACTCTGAATTTAAACCTGTTAAACTCCGTTTAAGAAATTGACCTTGTGTCGCATCCTGCTCGCGCGGAGGGGTTGGTAATATATACATATATACATATATATATATATATATATATATATATATATATATATACCATTAAACAAACAAAACCGAGCCAAACCAAACCAATCCAAATGAAGTTAACGAAAATTATTTATACCAATTTAAAGATATTAAGAACTTGACACATAGAAACTTTTATCAAAATGACTTGTTTTGGCATTAAATGACCCGAAAAGGGTTCATAGGGCCTACAACAAACAAACCAAATCAAATCAAACCTTAATATATATTTCAGTATTTTAGAAAACAATCATTCAATAAAAAAAACTCAATGGGAATTTTATTTTTGTCAGCGACAGAAAAGCTGTTATTTTTTGTCAGATGAGCCTTATCGTGACTTCTCACTTAAACAAACAAACAAAAAAGTTCCAGAACTATTTGTAATATAACCGACCGAACCTTCCTTCGATTGTTTCTCATCTTACATACAAAATCTATCCACTCCGCCTCCTCCGCCCCCGACTCCGATGTCTATTGCCGCTATTGCTCATCCATCATTGGTTTAGCTGAACAACAGTCGCACATTTGAATAGACACATCACAGCTATCGATGGCAAGCAGAGATGAACGTTGATTTCCATTCATGCTAAGAAGGAAAGGAATATACATATAAGTATGTTATAAAACAGTAAATAAAATTTCTTTTAAAATCTATATCAGTAAATGTATTGTTTGGAAGTAGTCCAAACAGAGGAAAACCGTAAAACTTTTTCCCATACTATAACGCCGGCTTCTTTGTCTTCTTAGCCAAAATCCAATGTTTTTCTTTTGTCTGGAACATCTTTCGTAAACAAGGAGTAACGATTGTTTGTTTTAACTAAATACAATATGTTAGACAAAAATTTTCTCTGGCAAAAGTAGGCAAAGGCCAAAGCTTGTCTGTCTGTCTGTCTGTCTATCTGTCTGTCTGATTCAAATTCAATAAGCCATATCAAAAGATAATCTGACACAAATCCTACAGCTGTTTATCTGAATTAAATTAAGTGTGAGAATGCCAAATGCGGTTTAATATATATTATACTGGATATGACACTCAGCTACATCGGATAGTCAGGCTCTGAATAAATAGCCATTGTCTATCATTTTTGTAATGAAGTTTAGGATTTAAATTTTCCGTTTTTTATGGTGTAACTTAATGAATAGGTTATCCTATTCATTTTGTAATGTAGTGTAGTCTATTAATCATTTGCGTATTTGAAGGTAACCCATATTTACCCCATTATTAACTCACAATTTACTGATGCAGCCTAATGAATACGCACACCCTATCATTTTTGTAATGTAGTGTAAAGATTTAAATTTAATGTTTATTCATGGTATTACCTAAAACAGGTTAGCCTATTCATTTTGTAATGTAGTGTAGAATTCTCTATTAATCATTTGCATATTTGAAGGCAAGCTGTATTTACCACCATTACCAACTGACAATTTACTAGTGTTATATAATGAATACATTAGGAGGATCCTGTGATAAGATGGGCACTATTGATTGGTTGGTTAGATTTTAGAGCATGTCAATAGAGTGTAGTCTATTCTGTAGAGTTAGTTAAATGAAAATCAAACAAGCAACCGTAGTGAACAGACGTATATTTCAAATAAAGTTATGTGTTCCTGATTGAATACGAACTAAGATGGAAGCGGTACGGGACACCCCAATGAAGATGTTCCCAAACCGGGAGAACACGACACGGACCGAGACAATGACAAGATAAGAAGATATAAGATATAGTAGAGAATATAAGAAAGTAATAAGATACTATTTAACAGCTCCAGTTCTGGAGTTGGGAGAGTGTCAAGTAACCCTTTCTTATCATTACTCCCAGTTTAAGCTGATCTGCAATTGTATTACCTATTAGCGTCCCATCTATTCGATGCCCCATACTTGTAAACTTGTGTCACATCCAACTAGTGGCGATCGGGTAAATATCCACTTAAGATCTGCACGCCAAATAGACATTAAGAATCTCTAATATCCAAATTATTTATATTTGCAAAATAGTTCAATATGTAAAAAGTATAATAATCTTGATTCAACTCTCTCTCTCTCTCTCTCTCTCTCTCTCTCTCTCTCTCTCTCTCTCTCTCTCTCTCTCTCTCTCTCTCTCTTGTCTTTCTTTTCTTTCATTATGTTCAATTGAAAAAAATTAGCATTATCGCTTCTGCTCGCTCACCCCCTCTCTCTATCTTTTCCTTAATCTCTTTCTTCCTTTCTTATTATAGTTTTCTGTGTAGCAAGTCTTTTTTTCCTTCCTTTCTTTCTTTATATCCAAAACGGAATGGTCCATTATTTAGCTGAGGTGATAACAATCATAAGAAATAAGAATTTGGCTGATTTCATTTTTGCATTTCATCTTGGACGATTTGGACGGTCTCATGTTTAACCAGAAGGTGTTACACGATGATAACGGTCGTACTTTTAAGGAACACGAGTATTAATATATAGATAGAATTGTTTAAATTGATTAATAGAATATCATTTTTGTGACTAAAGGTGCCTATTTTCTTTTTTGTAGTCCGTGTAGATTTATTCAGGTAGTTAGCTTCTTTCTTTCTTTCTTTCTTTCTTTCTTCTTTTTCTTTCTTTGATTTTTGATTACTCCATGATCAGCATTTCAGATAGCTGGAGTTTTTGATCTGTTATCAGGTAAGCTAAGTAAGTGCACAAAATCTGTTCTGCTTACGAGGATGTGCGTCATCATCTTATCTTCTCTGTAATCAGGTACTCTAAAAATGGCATACCATCATGGTGTAATGGTTAACAAGCTAGTCCCGCAGATCTATTACCAATGAATAGCGAGTTTGAAATTTGAATTCATTGAAATTAATTAGATATTCATAAAAATCAAATAATTAAAAACATCAACGTTTAAATATCGCATTACTCATTCCGTTATTCTAAGTTTCACAGAACAGACTGAACGCTTAATACATCAAAACGTCTAACCATTGATACATTATTTGGTAACGGTTTTATTAGGCCAAACAAATATTTTTTCCGTATATATATATATATATATATATATATATATATGTGTGTGTGTGTGTGTGTGTGTGTGTGTGTGTGGATAAGGCATACATGTTGGCCACCAAGTGCCCTTGACTCTGTCTATACTATCCTAACAGAGATATATAGATGCTCTATCACCAATATTAAGCATTCTTTATTTAGAAATATACCAAACTACATTATTAAAGTTTATATATATATATATATATATATATATATATGTGTGTGTGTGTGTGTGTATGTGTGTGTGTGTGTGTGTGTTCATGTTGGTTGGTTTATATATATATACAGATATATATATATATTGGCTTATATGTATACACATATGAGGAAGGAGGATTGGATAAATCCGACAAAATGTTGTAAAGACATGTGGAACAAAGGAACAAAACCCAGACAAGTGTATGTAGGAGATATATTTCGCTAAGCATTAAGCTCAGCTTCATCAGTCGTTTATTTGATCATTAAAGCATCGTGCATCATACAAGTGTTTTATAGAAGAGAAAGTGGACGGGAAAATGGTGGCTTAGGGGAAGAAGTCAAGTGGGTAGGATAACGTTTGTGAGAATTTGGATGGTCAAAAGGAAATCTTTGGAAAGGGAGGGAGAGAAAATCAAAAGGGAGGAGAGAGTTAGAGAGGATATGCAGAGTAAGGTGGAAGAATACAGAGTAAAAGAAACAAGTTTAAAGAATAATGGCTCGGCCCTCTTGGAGGGAAATTTGATCCAATGAAGCACAGGGGGGAGTAGTAAAAAAAGGGAGTGATTGTGCAGGGGTAAGATTTCAATGAAATTGGTCACAGGTGTGAGTAAAAAGGGGGACAGAAGAGGATGTTTGGTAAGGGTAGGGGGTAGGGAAAGTGGTTAGATGAAGGAAAGAGAAAGCATGGACGGTGGGAAAGTGAGTTGAGACATTTTGGCCGGGATATTTTTATACATAGGAAAAGACACACACACACACACACACACACACATATATATATATATATATATATATATATATATATATATATATATAATCAAACAGACGCACTCACATATATATATATATATATATATATATATATATATATATATATATATATATACAAGTATTTGAGGAAATAATGGAAGTCGATCTAATGGGCTATTACATGACATGCACCAAAGTTTAATATTGTCATTTCTCTCTCAAACACATCATGAGCAATGCTATGCTAGCATCAAAATGAAAAAGAATACCATGATAGTGGCACTAGCTGCCAATCACGGGTGACAGAGAGATAGCAAGATGGATTCTTTGTACATCTCCAGAAGAAGAAAAAAAAGAAGTCTTCTACATAGAGAATCTACTTGCTCGTTTATCGTGTATGTGACTTGGTTTCCAAGATCTTGGTTTCTTGGGTGTCGCTTTTCTGGTTTAGCAAGAAAACTTGGTCGACGTTTGTCAACAAATTTGTTTTGAAAAATGCAAAAACATTTCCTTGTTGTCATAAAGTGCTATGTTTCCCCCTTTCTCCTCTTTCCAATTCACTTTTCCTTTCTCCTTCTTCTCCGGCTTTCCTTTCTATTCCCTCGTTCTTTCTTTTCTCATTCTGTTGTGTCTTAGTAATCAAATAAGAACATCGAAATCCGGAAAAAGGGTAACATAGGTTTATTATCTTTGATACAATATAATATGTATGATATAATAAAAAAGAGTCTAACGCATAGCGTTACCACAACAGTAATTAATTATTTATAGCAACTAGCAACTATTCGAACTCAATTTTGTAGTCCGTATCATTTATGGGTTTTGCAGGACGAGTCTAACTTTCTTGTAGGGGAAATTATCTTCCCTTACACTTTGCTTCCGTCTTCTCTCACTGACGCCTGTTCACGGAATGACCAGTTTTCCTCTCTTCAGATAGGCAGTTGTTTTTAACCTCTACTATTTACCTACAATGCATTTCATGTTCCTATAAAAAAACTACTTCTACCTCTCTTCTAGCTTCTCGTTAATTCCAGCACTTCAGCAATTACAAATTACACAAGCTCACACAATGCCGTCTTACTACTTACTAAGTGATCTTACAGAATTGTGTCAGTTACAAGTCAATTTTTTCATCACAAATTTCAAATAACGACTGAAATATTAAAAAATTGGATCTTACAAGATACAATAGTTACAACATAAATTCTTTGTGATAAAGTAAACTTTTTAACCAAGTGTTTGATTGGGGGGATTTTTGGCTACAATTAAAAATATTGTTATCAATTTCCTATTTTTTGACCCTATGTTATCTAATAAAATAAAATATTGTTACATTCAGAAAGTTTCGAAAAGACTTTTGTCTTTCTTTATTTTCTTCTGCATAACTTTATTTTGGAATATCTTAGTTAAACTTAATGATACGTAGTTAAATTAATGCAAGTGTGTTTTTTCCTGAATAGCGGGCATTTAAAAATTCAAGAAATATTATCTCAGATAAAGCAATCCAATAAAGGGCTACGTGAATCTCTTTTACTTTCCTGTTTTTTACGATGCTAAGAAGGATAAAAATGGTGCAAGAAATATACGGCAGCAAAAAGGGTAAGGAAAATGTCATTTACTTCTTAGGAAGAGGGGGATTGCAGTAGTTCATCGAGTAATGATGTTCTCGTATTCCCTACATTGTTACAAAGTTACGTGAAAGCCGTGCAACCGGCTCCCAAGATATTCAAAATGGCTGGCATCGTATATTTCAGTATGTCTTATTATTAAACTGTTAGGGATAGGGTTAGGCTTAGGCTTAGGAGTATTGTTTGGTTTTATAGCATGTTAACTTTTGTTAACTATGCCAAACAAGTATATTACGAACGGAATCCTGGTGAGAAATTCACAATATACAACATTCCACTTTGGCGCTTTCTTTAAGCTAGACGGGCGGTCGAAGAGGCCCCACCGATCAATCGGCCTGTCACGTCAAGGCCTAGCACCTATATGATTTTCACGATCATGGTCTTCCATTTTATACAGTACAAACTGTGTCTTCACAATCATTTTAAACAAGTAAACACCTTTATGGTCAAACTCTACATGTTCTCTTATATAGAGTCCAACATATCAACACAAAACCATTGGTATGATGACATTAATATAAATGATTAAAATAAACCGTAGTAAATACTTTCGCGGTGTTTTCAGAAGTTTAGGAGCCGCTCGGAAGTTCTCTGGTTACAACTGTTAAAAAACAACAGTAGTAGTAGCCTTGATTCCAAGTAAGACAAACAAGACACGATGGACACTCGCTACCGATGGACCTCAATGAAACATCAATTCTTACAGTGCAGACAGTGATTTATTTAAACTTTGTGTGTGTTTTTCTTTGTCTAGATAAGAAGGTGGTATTATTATGTATGGATAACAGGGTCACAAATTCGACCTTTTTTACAATGATCAATCAAGCAGAAGAAATATAATCGTCCCTTCCCTTGTGATTTAATTATTCCCGCCTCTCACTGACATGCTATTAAATACATCAAGTCTAAACCAAACGCATCGTGGATTCCATCAATAAAATGGCGTTAGAAACTCGCCGTTACGAATATCGGAGTTTGAACAACTAGATGTTTAAGTGAAAGCAATGAAGAGTTCTACGTAAGAATATCCTTCACAACGGGTAGGATGTGACACAAGGTAACAAGTATGGGGCATCAAGCAAGGATCGAACTCGCTGTTCAGTAATAATGAATACTGCAAGACTAGCTTGCTACCTATTATACAACGACAGGTCACCCTGCATAAGAATTGTAAAAATATTCTAATTTTTATATTCTTAACTATATTAGTTAGTTTATTTGTTTATTGGCATATCAACTCCTTATGGGTTATTTAATGCCAAAATTTGATTAATTTCTAGATCTTTAATTACTATAATATTATATAATAGCTATATTTTCAATGTTCCTTTGTATTTAATTTTTTTACATATATTGAATGTTCCGTTTCATTAAAAAAAATCACTTTTTTATTTGATATAACTGTAATTTCAAAGTTCCTTGGCATGTTACAAAAATCACATATTTTGAATGTTCGTTTGCATTTTAAAAAATATTTTTTTATTTATTATGATAACTGTATTTTCAATGTTCATTTGCATTTTTTTAAATTATTTAATACATTATGAATGTTCTTCGGCATAAAATTCACATATTTTCAATTTTTCTTTATATTTAGAAAATAAATCACGTTTTCAATGTTAAAAATATTTAAAAAAGAAATTAACATATTTTCAGTGTTTTTGCAAAAAAATACCTTTACATTTGATATAATAACTGTATTTTAAATGTTCCTTGGAATTAAAAAAGAAATCACATTTTAAATGTTCCTTTGCATTCTAACAAAATGCACATATTTTCAGTGTTCCTTTATGTATATTTTATTAAAAAATATATTTTCAATATTTCTTTTGCATAAAAAGAATCACTTTTTATTTATGAAACTATTTGCCAGCGGCCAGTAAAACTTCATCTATTAGAATGATGCAATCCCCAAGTTGAAGTGTTGCGGGTCCGTATCAAAATTGCACAAGCCACGAGACAGTATCACCAAGGGAAAATAAGACTGAAAAGAAATTTCGAAGGTTTCTTGCTTAATAGAGGTTTGTGTGTGTCACACCTCGGTCTCTAAGCGTTGTTATGGCATGCAGCATCCCCTTTTTTTGCACTAAACTCTCAGTTCTGGTTAACAAGTGAACAATGTGGGCACTCCTAGTTCACTCCTTTCCTTCTGCTTGCGTGTGATCCAAATTGAGATGAACTGGAATACTACCGGGCACGATTGATCAACCTCCCTCCCTTAGGCCGACTGATCAAAACTGCGATGCCTCAATCTCTACCACTCACCCCTACGCGCTCACGATGTTATTAGGACCACAACCGATCAAAAGGTATCTGGCGAAATCAAAAGGTCTCCATCATTGCCAGGAATCAACGGCTTTTGACGTACTTGTCAAAAATGGACAAATCTGCGACACACAAGGGCGTCTCCTTCCTCTGACCGGGATATGAATGCGAGATTTTGGGACCGCTTGTGAATCTCTCATTACACTGTTACTCCTTCCATGAATTCACTACAACTGAATTCGTTGGATGGAGCCGGCTCAACCGACCCAGGGTGAATGATGTTACAGAAACCCCTTACGAACACATACCACCTGTCGTTAAAATACTTAAACTAGCTTGATTTTTATCTACCGATCTCCGACTGTGCCCAGCGTATAAAAAGGACATTAAAAATTCAAGTCTTTTATCAAAATCTCTCTTCCTTCTGATTTTATCACTTTTCCAAACTTCCTAATTCATCAACTATTCTTCTGATATCACCACTCACACACACACATACACACATCCATACACACACACACACACACACACTCACTCAAACACACGCACATCCGTGTACACACACAGACACACACACACACATAAACACACACACATCCATGCACACCCTTGCTACGAAAGCTCACATTCACACGCACGCGCATAGATATATCTAACTCCACATATACATGCATAAGCTACGTCTATACGCACACTGCAATAGTTACATTCATTCCTACCTATATATAGGTATACACATCCGCACTGATATGCCTACTACTCCACATATATAGTAGATATACGCAGCCACAGAGATATGCCTACACTTAAATGGTTATAATATATATATATATATATATATATATATATATATATATATAACCATTTGCTGAAACCCAGACATGGGTCCGGTAAAAGGAAAGTGTTTGACTAAAGGTGTAATTACCTTGCATCGATAATGTCTACACAGAAACCGGGCATTATTAAATTTTACGAAGGTTGTACAAAATGAAATTTAAAACTAGGTTTACAAACCATAAACACTCTTTTTCTAATCACTAAGATCACTCTTATACACACGCACATGGTTTTTTTTCTTACACTGAATAGGGTAAAGTCGTGTTCTCCAAGTATTGA
>CM042148.1:53770842-53778342 GCA_023376005.1 Doryteuthis pealeii | reverse complement strand
CGCTCCACCTCAGACGCAAAAACAATTACCTTGATCTAGCGCTATTGAAAAGGGGATAGACTCCCTCGCTGATTGGCTGATACCGACTTTAGGCCACCCCGACTACTTTTACTTACTTTACTTTTACATCACTAGTAATATTACTGTGAGAGTAATACAGTTCCTGTATTTTCAGTTGGTTGCATAAATGAGGATATGAAGCCGAAATGAAGGATGTACCGGAAATGGATATGACGAGTTGATGGGATTCATGCAGGTAAGTGTAAAACTTTGACGTAGTATTGAAGACAAAAAGTTCAGTGGTAGGTCATCAATAGCAGATGCAGAGCCACAGTGTGCATGAAGAAGTTTTCCCAAAGTAGATTAGTTGGTTATTTGGTTGGTTTAACGATATATTAGTCCCTTCTGGGTTTATGTAACATCGAAATCAGTCCTCCATTTTGTAGACAACTTTCAAGTACCTTAACTTCAAAACAAAACAAACCTACTTCGATGAAAAAAATACTTAACTTAGCAACATTTAATGTCAGGACGCTGAAAACCATAAGCCAGTTACTCGAACTAACAGTGTCTGCAGCCGATAAAAATATAAACATCATAAGCGTTCAAGAATCTAGATCTGATTATAGTGATTTAGAATTAAAAAACCTAGAATCTGTTATTGCTTGACGTTTGTGTCGGCATCTCCCTGGAAAAAACCTCCGCTAATGCCACAATAGGAGGTGTGCGAATGTCCCACAGATGCCAGCGGTGAAATGGAGATCGCAAAGTTTTACAACGAACTATCCTCCCTATGCAGACACATTAATAAACACAACACCTACTGGTAGGCAGAACGAAAATAATAGATTGTGTTTCAGCTATTTTTTAAGCGGAATACTGTTGGTTTGATTACAAAGTTTTGTTTCTCCTAGACTGGCTGCCTTACTGTTGTAACTGGGTTTATCAATAAACAAAACTGTATCCAGAAAAGGTTAACAAATATATATAGATACTAGAATAAAATGGGCAGTTCTTCAAACAACAGTAATGAAATTCTCTGTTAGCAAGACTAGCTACTATCAGACGAATACCCTCGTGTAGGCTGTATGTTTATGTGTTTCGTTTGACGAGTCCAACTTTCTTGTAGAGGAAATATTCTTCCTTACAATACTTACCAAAATTAAAGAACCTAATTTAATTTAAAGATAAATTTTAAGCAAATTATGGTTAAGCTCAGTCGCATCTACCTGATGTGACCAGCCGATTGAGTGGAGGTGGCTCTTCAATTGCCAGTCTCTCCCAAGTAAGGGCCAAACTTAATCTTAACTCGGTACTTTGAATTCATTTCCAACTAAGATAACCATTACACGACGAGCGCTTATATGTTGGTAATGATATCTGAGAATATAGAGAAGACGTTTGACTGAATAAAATGAAAACCATGTTGTCGAGATTATCAATGTATTTTTTCTTATTGTTTTGCTTAGACAGATTCTCAAGATTTTATGAAATGTTCATTCTAAAAATGATAACGGTATATGTTGACATCAGTTACCATGGAAACAGACACTAGTCACTTGTTGTTTAGAATCTTTGGAAAACTTGATTCTGAACATTTCCTTGGTGATTCTATTATTAGTTTAGTATATAACCGAAGACTAAATGAAAATTGATATAGTTTTTGATTCATTGATAATACTAGCAAAAATAAAAGCACCCTCTGGGCACGAGTATTTAAGTTTTAATATAATCAAATACTACATTGAATTAGAAAGACTAATGAAATACTGTGATGCTTAAGGATGGAACCCTGGTGGCTAAGCAGTCCATGACATGCAACATTCCACTTTGGTCCTTACTTAGGTTATATGGACGGTCAGAGAGGCTCCCTTCGATCAATCAGCTGGTAACGTCAATCTCTAGAACGTATGAGATTGTCCCAACTCTATTGCCTTTATAGCAATCCCAAATCCTTTTTATCATACATGTTCTAGGGTCTTAATGTCCTGGGTATCTGTAGCCATCAAGAACGAATCAAACAAAACGTCTTCGACATAAAATAACACAAGGGTTGAAATGCCGTAAAATCCATTCAACCAACCACTAATGAAATTAAATACAAACACAACAAGATTACATTTATTCATACTTTATTCGAACTGATTTCAATATAAAATTATACATAGGATTATTTTTAATATGTATGAAAATAAAACAATAAAATTAGAAATCAATAACACCAAGTAATTATTTATCAAACACGGTTTTGTTAAAACCGGTATGCAAATTATTCACACCATATACTATTTATACATTTATTTCTTAAGGATATATAACAGACATTGCAGAATTTTAGACACTTTAATAATATGGGGTGTTTTGAAGCAAATCTATTTAAGCTAGACCTTAATAGAGACATTATTAATGAATAATATGCTATTTAATATTAAATAATGATTATTTAATAACCATTGAGAATATAAGATAAATAACTAAGGGATTTGTAACATTGGTAGTGATGTAGTTTGAGTTAGAGACAGATAGATACACAATCTCTATTATAACATATAATGTAAATAAATAAGGGAATCGTGACGTTGGTGGTAACGTAGTTTGGGTTACAGAGAGATACACACTCTCCATTATAATATATAATGTAAATAACTAAGGGAATTGTGACGTTGGTGGCAACGTAGTTTCGATAACAGACAGACACACAATCTCAATTCTAATGAGATTATGAAATACACCTGAATATTGAAGAAGAAAAATATTGTCGTCACTCTGCTTTAATGTAATGTAATTTATTTTTTTATTCCTATCCATTCATTAATATTCTGTTTTGTGTCAATATTAATCATCTAATAAATTTCCGTTGTCAGTCAAATGAAATTCAATACGACAGAATTTGAGGCTTTTTAAGTACAGGGTGACCCATAAAAGACTGACACATAAAAGAATTTAATCATTTTGTATTTTGAATCTTAATTCGTAATCATACACCCGAAGTATCAGTGATGGTATTGGGATCATTACATGTTTTGGGTCTTCCAACATCATACTCATTCGCCAAAGTGACGCTACCAAAACAATTATTCCGGCAGATGACTATGCAACAAAAGTCCACAATGCACACAATAACGTACAGCACACAGAAAAGAAACCGCAACTGCCGCACTCACTGCCGCTGCAGTTGGTCTTTTAAGTTGTGAGTAGCCAATGAGAAACAATGTACGTCTCAGTTTTGGCGAGATAAAAGGGGGTCAACCGATTTCTCGTCTTTTTCTTCTGGATCTTACGTATTGAAGGATACGCGCCCGCAACAAACACTATTTGGTTCAAGACAACAGGAAAGAATTTCCAACGCCATCTAATATTTTCCAAGGAAATATATTTTTATTGATTTTTGCAAAACAATATCTTGTCGATTGCCTCTATTTTCACTGAAACGAAGTTAAACCTTAATTCGAGCATTTTGTAGCTATTTATCCAAACCGTTCACCATGGGTAGGATGTACACAAGATCGCGGCCAGTGTTGATCGAACTTCCTATTCAATAATAATGGATTTGCCAGATCAACTTGTTAAGCCCTTTGTATTATTTTATTCAAGATTTCTCGAGTCAATCCTCTTATCTCTGCATGAATATCATTCTTGAATTATAGCCATACCTTAAACTTATTCAAATATACATTCTCTTTTAAATAACGCTACAAAAACAAAACAGGCAAACAAAGCAGGCGAATAGAAAAGTCATCTGAATTCTGAATTTATTGAAATTATTCTGCCACCAAATTTTTTGTTGAAATTATAAACTCAGTTGAAAAATGATATATTATTATTTTAATATGTTCTTTGAAATTGTAACTTGACATTTTCAATTATCTTCGGTTACTTATATATTTATCATATGCTCAGACTATGCACTTCGAACATCATTAGATACCATAAAAGAAGAAGGCTTCACACTAAAAAAGGCAAGAAGCAGGCGATATCCCGCACAGAAAGTCACAGATGCGGACTACGCTGATGACCTTGCACTCCTTGCGGATACACCACCACAGGCCGAGTCACTACTGCATAGCCTAGAGAAGGCAGCAAATAATATTGGCCTTCATGTAAACTCCGATAAAACAGAGTACATATGTTTCAAAAGGAAAGGAGACAACCATGCTCAACGGTAAGCCCCTTAAGCCAGTAGAACAATTCACATACCTAGGTAGTAATATCTTATCCACAGAAAGCGATGTAAATACACGAATAGGAAAAGCGTGGTCGGCCACAAACAAATTATCAATAATATGGAAATCCGATCTCGCTGACAAGCTAAAGCGACATTTCTTCCAGGCGGTGGTTGTATCAGTGTTGCTGTACGGATGCACCACTTGGACCCTAACGAGGCGCCTTGAGATAAGCTGAACGGGAGCTGCACAAGAATGCTGCGTGCAGTCCTGAATAAATCGTGGAAGCAGCACCCCACGAGGAAACAGCATATGGCCACCTGCCCCCCATCTCACAAACCATACAAGTGAGACGGACAAGACATGCCGGGCACTGCTGGAGAAGCAAGGATGAGCTCATAAGTGACGTTCTTCTGTGGAAGCCAACACACGGACATGCTAATGTGGGCCGCCCATCAAGGACCTACATTGACCAACTAAGCAAAGATGCAGGTTGCTGCGCAGAGGACCTCCCTGGGAAAATGAATGATAGGAAAGGTTGGCGAGAGATTGTCATGGATATCCATGCTAATAGCGCGACATGATGATGATGATGACTTATATCTGAAAAATGTTATTGTTGTATCATTGCAATATCAAATAGAGAATTTGTTGTATAGTCAAATCATTATATGTTGTATAGGTGGGCACTGCATATATATATATATATATATATATATATAGTATGGTCATCTTCTTGGGCTCGGAATTCACCCGATGTTACTATTTGTCCTTAGGGTCGAATTGTCTCCGCAGTTTGGGAGTGTCTGGTCTTTAGTTAATCTTGTTAGTCTACTTCTAGTCAACAACACAGAGACGTATTTTAAAATATAATGTTTCCGGGGATAATAAAATCCCCGGAAACATTTTGACCCATAAAGTTGTGAAGGAAGGGGAGAACAGACGGAGAGCCCATCTGCTCTAATGGGCTCCTAGCTTCGACGAACTACTTCAGTACACTACTAGCCCCATCGATTTACTGACTCTGGACCCAGAACTCCCCAAATCGGACTAGTTATATCGCATTCTCTCTAAACCCACGGCCATTCACCTAACTTCACGTAGCCCCGCCTTTCTTTCCATCCGAATACCTATGCCTACATAACCACCCTTTCTTCCGAAAAAACACCAACGCACTTTCTTTATGGTCAGTCACTCACACTGTTATCCTTTCCAATCAACTAATAATCCTTAGATCTAATCTAATCCTGATCGTCTTTTCATCAACTTCAGGTGAGATAAAAGATGGTCAACCACACTGTCTTCGTTCCTATCTGTATGTGGTATCACATTTTTATTTATTTACTAGTTGATCCAAACTTAAGAATTTCCGTTGATTTTTTAAAAAACTTCTCAATTTCCTTAACCATAATGCAACCATATAAAAACTGAATTAAAAACAAAAAAGTTATGAATTTTCAAAAATGTTCCAGCATTTTCTAGGCTTTTCTGTACAATTGATAATCATTACTTTGGTACTTCAAATTCCATTATTTCTTATGAAATTATCATGGCGCTTGATATGAATTTGACATCCCAAACATCATTTTACTTTATCCTAAACTAATTGTATGTACCCAGACTTGGTTATATAGTACCCGGTTATATAGTACCCGGTTACATTTAAGTATACACTTGTTAGATCTCATATTGTTTCCCATTGGATAGCAATATAAGGGTCGGTTTAGCTCAATCGGTAGAGCGTCCGACTAGGAACCACAAGGTCCCTGGTTCGATACCATTCCTTGCCAACTCAGTGTATGAGTAGTTCGGGAATCTGTGCGGTAAAGTAAGGAGCTGATGGTAGGTGTGTTGCTCCACCTCAGGCGCAAAAACAAACTCATTGTTCTCGCGCTAGTGAAAAGGGATTAGACTCCCTATCTGTCTGGCTCATACCGATTTTAGGCCACCCCGATGACTTTACTTTATTTATCTATTGTTTGATGTGCTTATGGTGAAAATGTTACAACGGAAATTAGTGTATGTTAATCCCCATTTATCAATAACACAATAATGATATTTTTTGAAAGGGTGTAAGATGCAATATCAACAGTGTTACCATCAATGCAACTGGTCCTAATGAAGAGAATGCTCGATATAGAAATTCATTAAATATGAAAGTTTATCGGAATTATTCCTCCGAGTCTATTATTTTAACTACTTTCTCATATCACAGCAGATAATTTGCTCTCTGCTGATCTCACATGAATTTATGAATAAATATAAATACAACCACTGGATTTCTCGTAGAATTCTACGCGAGAAAAGTTTTGTTTGATCTCCTCGTTATGTAACGTACGTATCTCTAATCCAGCAAAAATCGTACATCATCACCAGATTTTTGTCAGAGAAATATACACTTAAATTCGTGGGAATTAGAATCGAATCAAAATAAAATAAAATAAAGAATAAAAAATAAAAATTTTCGTTTGTGTATGTATTTGTAGGTATGTGTGTGGATGTATGCATGTGCATAGACATATATATATATATATATATATATATATATATATATATTGAATCAGTTAAATAATTAAGTTGATAAAACAGGTTTTCTTGGATCTTCATATATATATAAGTAACTTAGGTAAAAAAATATTAAGGAAAATAGGAAGATAGGATGGAGAAATAAACAAGTAAATAAAGGAAATCAAATTGAACTGGGGTGGCCCCCTTAGTTGAAATCTGGAATAAATTGATTTAACAGAAATTCCTAACAAATTACCGACAGCAACTGGCCAAATACCCATTTTGTATTACCCACAGCAGAGGGAAACAGGACAATAAAATATCTGTTTTCAAATGCCTTAAAAGTAATAAAGAATTCATCATTCGCATCTGATGATTTGGGGTGCTAGACACTGTGTCTGGGCTTCCTGAATAGGCTGTAAAGCAAAAGATCTGAGTCTTCTTATATTTTTACTTATATATATATATAATATATATATATATAATATATATTCGAAAATCTTCAACGGGTTGCGTCATCACTCTGCTTCTTCTTGGCTGCTTGGACACCCACATTGTGTTGACAGCTACGTTTAAAAACGGGAACATGTCATCTATATGCAGATTCAACCTATCTATATTTGGGGAGATGCCGCCCTGTTAAATCACACGTCAACCTTAATCTCGGATCCAACTTGCTCTCTTAACATGTTAGTATCAACTTATTAAATACCAAAACCATTTCTCTATCTTTCTATTGTATCCTGATCACACGACTGGAATTATTCAATCACAGCCAAGCTCAAAACTGACCCTTGGGTTATCACCTGTCAAACAAACCCATTGGTCC
>CM042148.1:53690842-53765842 GCA_023376005.1 Doryteuthis pealeii | reverse complement strand
TCCTCGCATGTCTATATCTAGAGTTTTTAGAAGCAGGACCTTTTAAATACATAATCCCCAAAGACTCCCAGTACTTCCGATATATTGACGACACACTAATAATATACCCGAGCGAAATAAACATCACCGAAATCACACACAGACTGAACAACATTGAACCCACCATACAATTTACACATGAACTAGAATCTAACAATTCCCTACCTTTCCTAGACATCTTACTTTTAAAAAACAACAACACATTAGAATTCAAAGTCCACCACAAACCCACTGCCAAAAACGACCACATACATTACTACTCTCACCATGACACCCACACCAAAAGAGGAATTATAATAGGTTTTCACCTCAGAGCCCTCCGCATCTGCACACCCAAACACCTAGATGATGAATTCCCCCACATAATGAACGCCTTCCAAAACCTCTATTATCCCACATCCTTCATACAACACGCCAAGGCCAAAGCCATCAAAATCCACACCAGAAACCATTTCCAGAACCCCACTCAGTCCAACTCCCCACACAGATACATAATTCTACCAAATAACCACACAAACAGCAACATCACCAAAAATCTTAACAACCTAGGCATAAAGACAGTCAGTTTAGCATCCAAAACCATACACAACATACTAAACAAAAACTCCCGACAACAAGTAAAATCAGAAGCCGGTGTATACATGATTCCTTGTGCAGACTGCCATAGGAAATACATAGGCGAGACCTCCAGAAATTTAAAAAAACGCCTATATGAGCACAAACGCAATATAAAATTAGGTGACAGCAACAACTGTTTATTCCAACACATATTTAAAACACAACATAGGTTTAATTTCAGCAATGCATCTATGATCGCATACATCCACAACAAAAGATTACGACAAATATTCGAAGCCAGTGCCATTAGCAACATTCCCAACATCAATTCCAGATCCGGCTTCTTCAATATATCCTCACACATAGGTAAAACCATCATGGATAGTTACAAACCAAACAAACAACAAGACAACACTTAGCATAAAGCCAATAACAACAACATCACAAAACAAACACAAACAATAACAATCTTAATAAACACACACATACACATACACTCACACACACACAAACATTTACAACCCTTCAAAATATGCATACACAAAAAAAAGATTTTAAAAAAAACAAAAACAGATAGATCGATAGATAGATAGACACCAACAGATTAAAGGTAGATAGATGAACTGACAGATAGACAGATATTAACAGACTAAATACAGATATATGGACAGATAGATAGGTAGATACTAACAGACTATGGATAGACAGACTAATAACAGACTATAGACAGGCAGAGAGATAGATATGAACATACTCTAGTTAAATATATAGACAGATACATAGAAAAATAGATACATGCAGAATATAAACAGACATACAGATGGACAGAAAGATCAAAAATAGATGAACAGACACACATATAGACAACAGATTGATAGACATGAACACATTCAAGCTAAATAGACAGATAGATAGATAGATAGATAGATAGATAGATAGACAGATGGACGGATAGAGATATAGATAAATATTAACAGACAAAAAAAAAGAATAGATAGATAGATAGACAGACAGCACAAACAAATCATCGCAAAATCAGACACAGATGAAATTAACAGATTGAAGATAAATCAAAACAGATAAAGACATGGATATGTCACAAAGTTATATAATACATAATAACATCAACAATAATAACATCGCCACTATTAATAACAATAACAATAACAATAATAATAATAATAATAATAATAATAATAATAATAATAATAACAATAATATATAACATTATACACACACGCTCGTACAATTTTAACAAATCTCACCACCCTTCACTTAAATAAAATCAATATTAAAATTAAAAAATTAAAAAATTAAAAATAAAAATCTTTTTAAAAATAAATATAATAAAAAAAGAAAATAAATAAATTTAAAAAATAAACAAATAGATATATAATAAAATAAAATAAAATAAAATTAGAATCTCATACATACATACCAGCTACATATTCAAGTCAGATATATAGACAGATACACAAAAAGATAAGTAACAACCTAATAAAAATAGATAGATAGATAGATGGACTAAAAGACCAAATATAGATGAACAGACACACAGTAAAGGAAAAAAAAACAGATGGGTTGAATGACATGAACACACTCAAGCTAAATAGATAGATAGTTAGATAGACCGACAGACAGATAGACATAATGTAAATCTTATATAATGGAGATTGTGTGTTTTTCTGTCTGTAACCGAAACTATATTCCTACTCAAGTCACAATTCTCTTAGTTATTGACATCACATTCTCCATGATTTTATTTTTATCTAAACCTCAATTATTAAAAATTTCTTACATTATTATACTGTAACTATGTCTACAACTAATAACATGCAAATTATATTTATATATACAACAAAATAGCGGTTTACATAAACGGAAGGCTAATTTGCATATTAATATTTAAAAATCGAATTTAATAAATATGTGCTTAGTATTATTGATTTCTAACTGTTTGTTTATTTTAATGAATATAAGCAAAAATCTCTCAATTAATCTTAAATGAAATCCATTAACAAGAAAAAATAACTGTCATTTTATTCTTTACTTCCTCTTTTAACTAAATACTTAAATTAGAAAAAATAACAATGAAAGACGAGAGTGATGGAAGAGTAAGTTTCAGTTGTTCCATTTTTTATTATACTCCCTCTGTTTCAAATCTTTTATTATACTCCCTCTGTTTCAAATCTTTTTATCTGTATTCTTATTTAGTTTCATTAGCTTTTCTAATTTAATACAATATTTTATTACATTAAAACTTAAATACTTGCACCCGGAGGGTGCATATATTTGCTAGTATTCATAAATAATGAATGACATTATAATATATATGATAATAATAATAACAATAATAGTATATAACATTATACATATGCTCACTTACAATTTTAACAATTTTAATAAATCTTACCCTTACAAACCCTTACCAAAAAAAAAAAAAAATAAATAAATAAATAAAATAAAATAAATAAATAAAAATAAAAAAATCACACCAACATACCAACAACACATATATAACTTAACGACAAATCCAGTTCCCAATTACACATAAACAAAAAACAATTAAACAGACACACACACACATACACATACACATATTTAGCTAACCAATCCCCACAATCTAACACCTGTGGTACCACCATTCACCATTTCGGCACTCCCCATTCCAGAGAAGAAGAATCCACTAACCACCCCCAACTACACTTCCCCCTACTGACGACCTTCCGCTTTCAGAATTTTGAGAATTTCCATCATTGGAGTAAGAACTATATTCAAGTCCTGAAGATGGTCTAATAAGAGACCGAAACATTGCACCGTCGACAATAAACATCAAGTTTCCACAACATCCCGTGTTTGTCTACTTTTCTCCACATATATATATGTGTGTGTGTGTATATATATATATATATATATATATATATATATTGGTTAGAGGTTCCACTCAATGTACTATCTATAAACGGATGACATGATTTAATAAGTAATACAATGTATATATAGAGAGGGAGAGAGAGAGAGAGAGAGAGAGAGAGAGAGAGAGAGAAGGAAAGAAAGAGATAGACTGAGAGAGAGACAGAGAGAGAGATAGAATATGTATATGAATATATACATCTATTCATATAGACAATATACAAAAACTATATATAATATATATATATATATATATATATATATATATATATATATATATATATTATACATGTGGAATTAAACAAAAGGCAGGTCTTTTTCCACGAATTCCATCGAAATATAAAAAAGTTGCCCAGAAAGCTTGAAAAGATCACCAATAAAATCCTTAAACAGGAGACCTGCCTTTTGTTTAATTCCACATGTATAAATGAAAGAATGCTGCCCAAATAGACACACACACACACACACACACACACACACCACACACACACACACACACACACACATATATATATATATATATATAATATAGAGAGAGAGAGAGAGAGAGAGAGAGAAAGAGATAGAGATAGATAGATAGATAGAAGATAGATAGATAGATGCCTACACACACACATATATATAATATATATGTATATATATCTAGAGATATGTAATCAACTCGGCTTTTGAAGTTTATTGAATTTCCATTTCCGAAAGCTTTAATCACTATACACTCTATATATTAATTAAACACTGTATATTTATTGAATTTTATTATTGAATATCAAGCTTATTTCCATGTGTTATTAGGTAGATTAAGACGAAATATAACAATAAATAATGTGCAATAACTGTAAAATGATATTAACCACATCAACCATGACAGGACCAACCTTGACAAGATAGAAAATTAATTCACGGAAACTTCCTTCTATAACTAACTTCTCACTTCTCTGTCAATGATTGTCACTAGTTTTTAATTTACGAAACTTGATCAGCATTAAATTCAACGTCGAGATATGTTTTTGTCTATTTTAAATCCCAAACGTCTAATCGATTTTACGTCATTCTATTTGATTATCACAGCATTTGATCCGAGTTGTAAATCGTAAATATCCATTTTAAAAAATAATTCTTAATTAATTAGTTCATTTGCATACGAATCGGGAGGTTGAATGCGCATCGCCATTTTTTTCTTTCTTTTTTTTTTTTTGCTGATAGTGTTTTCCGGTACACGTTGTCAAAATGGTGAAAATGAGCGGTTTTATAATTTCTTAACAAAATAACTGATTATCATAAATTTTGAGTAAGATTGTTGGTTGGTTGGGTTTTACGGCATGTCAACCCATTGAGTCATTTTATGCCAAAAATGTTTTTGTTTTATTCATTCTTGATGAGTACTCATTTTTTTAAACCCAATTTTTTTCTTAAACATATTTTTAAATTAACTGTTTTTCTATTTATTATATAGGTGTGACTTTAACAAGTACTATCACTCCGGGTCAGAGTAGACCTGGGAGTAATGTTGATGAAGGGGTAATCTACATTTTCGAGGAGTCTAGATCTGGAACTTCACCATCAGATAGAGTTTAATGTCATAACCTTGACAATAAGACCCTCAGCCATAGTCTTCTAGCACATATTTGATAAAAATGGTTGGGGCTTGCCATAAGGGCAATAAGAATATGACAATAATATAGGTGCTAGGGCTTGATGTGACCAGCCAATAAATCGGAGGGGTTTTGTGTAATAAGATACAGGATGCAGCAAAAATACCTGCCACATTCTAAACTGTTACTTGTGTATCAATTTTCTATCCGAAACAGCATCATTCTGATATGAGATGAAATATGTATTTACCCAACTCCTCAGTTCAAGAAGATGTGACACACGGTAAAATCTTAAGTGATGTTTAGGAGGTTTTAATTCAGAGTTGTCCTCATCCTAGACCGGTTGCCATACTGTTGTAACTAAAGTATCAGAGTTAACAGAGAAATAATAGGAAGGAACACAACGAGTATTAAGGATAGGGGTAAAGTTTACTAAGCAAAGATACTTGGTGACAGAGTAATTAACAATTGCTTGGTTGAATTAATCAGTCCCGTGGGATCTTGTTTTTTTCTCTCTTCGCCAGACATTATCGTTTTTTGGACGGTTAGTGTAGTAAACAGATTTGAATCCAAGTGTGTTTGAATTCAAGTCTGAACAGTTAGATGATTGACATACAATAACCTTAGGTTAACCTTCACTTTCCGGTTACGGAGCCAACGGTGGGAATAGAGACTTACAGTTAGTCAGCCGCTACACGTCCGATGCATTTATTGTTGGCTTCAGGATGCGTTTGAGAAATCCTAAGACTTCAGGTCTGGAACTAACTTTAATAAAAATGTGATCACGAAAACTATATACATTGAGTTTGTCACTAAAAACTATGACAACCTTGGCATAATCAGAGAACCTTACTAGACCAATCAACAAAAGACCAGAACAAGTTAGCAGAACCGCCCGGAACAAAAGAAGCCAAAACCTGTCAGAGATAGAATAAATACAGAAAGTAAAAGCTATACACAAGAAACAAAAAGTAAAAATAAGATACCAACCAGCTACTCAAAAAGTAAGTAGAAGATTTAATATTGGAGGTATAACCACGGATATCTCCTATGGATGAATATCTACTCAACCCATCTCATAATAAGTAATAAAAAAAATAGACAATGGATCTGTCAAACTGGTTTGCTAACCATTACACAATGATGGGACGCCCCGGTGTTTACCTAATCCATTCGGCATGGGTAGGATGTAACACAAGGTCGCGAGTATTTGGCATCTAGCAAGGATTGAATTTGTTATTCAGTACTATTGAATCTGTAAAATTAGCTTGCTAACAATTACACAACGATGAGACGACCGGGTATTTATCCAAACTGTTCGCCATTGGTAACATATGACACAACGTCACAAGTATGGAGCATCCGATCGAACTAAAGGTTATGCTTCGGTATAATAAGCAAATAATAATTGCAACACCCTCTGGTTAAAAATGAAACCGTCTGAATTGTCCAAGATGAAATGCAAATTGTAAATCCTTATTATCTGGAATCGCTTATCCGCCGAATTCTTATTTCTTATGAGTGCCGTCACTTCAACTAGATAATGGGCCTTTCCGTTTTTATTATAAAGAAAGAAATGGAAGGAAAAGGACATGCTACACAGAAAAATATAATAAAAAAGAAAGAAATGGGGTAGAGGAAAGATGGTGAGAGCTGGCGAGCGCTTGGAAGCGATAACGCTAAACTGTTTCAGTCGAACATAAGGAAAAGATGAAAAGAAAAAAGAAAGAAAGAAAGAAAGAAAGAAAGAGAGTGAGAGAGTTAAATCATGATTATTATACTTTATTTATACAATATTCATATTGAAGTATTTAGCAACAGATCTTAGGTAAACATATCAAATATTGTAATAATTAAATTATCACACTGTGGCATATTCACAGGTCATACTAGTACAATTTATTGACGTTGGTGCACAGTCGCTGACTTATCTAATATATTGAATATCCTGCGAAATCTCTAAGTAAAGTGTCCTAAGATATTGCTACGCCAAGTGGTATACGCACATTAGTTTGCGTAGGAAAATAGTTCGGGTGATATATTTACATCCTCAAGGACCACACTTTTGCCTCAGGTCACGAGATCATCCTCATCCTCATCAGGTTATGCTAGTAGCACAGATTCCCATGACTCTCCCTCGCCAATCGCCGCATCTGGCAGGTTTTGCGCATTGCATCCAGAATCTGGACTGGGATGATTGATGTAGGTTTTTACTGGCTGTCCTGCGTTGCTGTGTTCATGTGTAGGTGTCTGCAGGAGAACGTCACTTATGAGTTCGTTATAGCTTCTCCAGCAGTGACCAGCATATCATGTCTGCCTTACCCGGATAATTTGTGTAATAGAAGGTAGGTGACCGTACAGCTATTTTGTAGTGGGATGCTGCTTCCAGGATTTGTTCAAAGCAGCACGACACAATCTTTCTGTAACTTCCATCTAGCTTATTACGTAAGCACTTTTTGATGGTACATGTTGAGCTGTCGTACAGTTTGCACTGATATGACTACAACTTGGAATAATTCTCGCTTTATCTTATCAGTAAGATCAGATTTCCATATAATTCTTAATCTTTCCACAGCAGTCCATGTCTTTGTTATGTGTGCATTAACGTTGCTTTCTGTAAATGAGATATTACTACTTAGGTATGTGAACTCATCTATTAATTTGAGAATCTTAGCATTCAGTGTAAAGACGTCTTCATCTTGTTTAAAACACAAACCAGTTTTATCTGAGTTCCATAGAGACCAATGCCCCTTTCTGCCCTCTCTAAGTCATGCATCAGTGATTTGGCTTGTGCAGGTATATCTGCTAGATATATCAGATCATCTGCTTAGCCCTCATCTCTGATAGTATCCATGGGATATCACCGGATTTTTGCTTTTTAGGGTGAGACTTTTTTTCTTTTATGGTATCTTAATGACGTACTAGGTACGTAGTCTAGGTATATTATAGATATATATGATGCTAGTGTATATCATTGTAGGACTCCAGTGACAACCGAGGTCACGGGAAAATACGTACAGATATTGACTATATACGTAACACAACATACCTTAAGTGGCATGAAAGATGCATAACAATATAAAAATATTCAATGGGTTGGGACAAACTAACATCAAAACAGGTAACAACATTTGTCACCTTCCGATTATATTTTCTCAGGTGAGAATCATACACCTCACATATCTTGGAGTTTCTTCGATATAGAATTTCCGGAATTGCACGAAAAACAGCTTTAATGGATTCCCAGGAGTGCCATTCCCTCTGACAACTTTCAATGGCTAAAACAATTAACGTAAAACATGTCGCAAATGGGCCCAAAACGCACCGTATACATTAAAGCAATAAATATTATTTTACAAAAACATACGCATGCGCACAAGATAAAAAAAACAATGTCTGTACGTCGGGTAAAAAAGAAGTACATTATCATCAGCCTGGCCATTCGTTTATTTTCTTCCTTATTTTTGCAACATGAATCTAATCGTTATTGCATTATCTCTTTCCTTAGTATTCATTTCTTTACAACACCACTGCCAAATTAACATAGAAATACTTACTCTCACATGATCTCCTAAACTAAGGTATCAATTTATTAGTATAATTTTCTTTATGTAGGGAGACAAAGATGATTGTCTTCTCTTGGATTATGGCCGTGTCTTCCCTCATCATATGTCTGTTGGTCACATGAAAATTAAGCTCCTTAAAATGTTCTCTTTGGTCTATGTTTTTCGAAAGGACAAGACTTGTCTTTTATCGGTCCTCGCTCGTTGAGGAAAGAGAACATATTTCTCAACTCTGTTCGTAGAATAGAATAGAGATAATTACTATTGTAATGGTGTTGAAGGGGTACTCTACATTCCCCAGAGTTTCATAACTGGAACTTCCCCATCAGATAGAGTTTAACGTTATACCCAGGACACTAAGATCCTCAGATACTGCTTTCTAGCACATATATGATAAAAAGGGTTGGGACTTGCCATAAAGGCAATAGGATTGGGACAATCATATAGGGACTAGGGCTTGACGTGATCAGCCGATTGATGGTCTAGCCTAATATTGGAGGGGGCTTCTCCGACCGCCCGTCTAGTCTAAGTAAGGGACAAAGTGGAGTGTTGCATGTCATGGACTGCTGCATTTTGTTTGTTCAGGTACGATTAGCCTGTCAGAGGAGATATGTATTATTTATTTTGTTATTACATGTTATGTATATTAAACATTCATATGTACATTGTTCATGCGAATAAGTTTTTTCCTTATCAAACAACTTAGAGTTGGTTATAAAATAATACTCATTATTCTTACATTTATAAAGGTACTGCAGAATTAATATAAAAATACTTGCTGTCACATGATCTCATCTGATAAGTCATCCATTTCTTAAGAGTTGTGTCTTTACATCACCACTCAAAAAAGCCATAAAAATACTTGTTGTCACATGATCTCATTAGATAAGTTATCAATGTCTAACCATTTATTTTATTATAACATCAACATTTCTCTGAGCGAATTATTGCGAAATATTCCCTCTCCCGTTTGAATTTGCTGTCCCTGCGGCAAAATATCTCTAATAATTCTAAACTAAACGCACCTTACAAAGCACACGTCTATTAAATCCACAAAAACACCAGGTCGTATCTTGGTCTTTAATCGGTTTTCTTCTGTCACCGAGTGTTAGCGTAACAACAGAAACATTCAGTGTCTAGTCAAATATAGTTGGATGCTAGTGAGAAATTACTCCCAATTCACATAAAATATACAACATAAATTACCGATCCCTCAATATATATATATATATATATATATATATATTATATATATATATATATATATATTATACTAAAGCTGAGCGAATAAATTTTTGTCTTCTTTCTTTTTTAGTTTAGTTTAATTACACGAAATGTAGTATACCAATAAACGTATATGTTGTATACTCTCTTCATTCTTCTTCTGATCATCTTAGGTAACTTATGTTCTTCTTTTAGCGTCTGGACTTCGTCTTGGGTATTTCATGTCTGGTCTTCAATTGGGTATTTCTCTTTATCATAAGCCCTGGGTCATTGGTAGTTTTTAGATAATAACCCAAGACTTCGATTTGCTTTAGATCATATTTTATTCCGAAATCTCCACCAGACAACTGCGCAGATTGTGAGTATAGCAACGCGTCTACGCGCGACTTGCTCCCTTCGCGGTTTTGGCCAGTACTGACCAACTCTTTCTAATCTAGACCGGAAGAGGGCCTTCGGCCATTTTGGTTTCTACGCTAACTGTACATAAGTGTTAGGGTACTAATAATTATGTAACAGAAAGTTATGCTAAAATATTCCTTAGTTTTAGGTTTGAGTTATGTTTTTTTTTAATCCATTTTGATTGTTTCTAATTAGTCGTAATTTGCAATTAAGTAAAAAACTGGCCCGTCTTTCACTTGACATTCTGCCGATCACTTTCACTCTCGCTCTTGTATCTCTTGATTACCTCCTCGTTATATATGTTAGTTTCTCAGTGAGTGTGGGGAGAGATATACTGGAGAGTTAGGAAACGTATTGGTATGTTACGTTTCATAAACAACCAGCCGGGCCAACATCTTGTCTCTTAATGAATTTAAATTAAGTCAAACATTCCCTTTCTTAGAAATCTTACAAAATGATTTTAATGTTTATTTTTAATTCTCCGATCGTATCATTTATTTCTTTATTTATTTAATTCGCTTTGAAAACTCACTTTTCCTTAATCACAATTATCTACCCATTGTTCAATTGGTGACCCCACGGGTCTCATTTTGTCTAGTATATATATATGATTATGTGATCATCTTGAAAGGCGTTGATAAATTGTCCGAAAGAGTTATTATTCGTAAATCAATTTCCTTTGATTCTTTTCTGAATCATTATCAAAACTGTTTATTATCTATTCTTCTTGTTTTTTGTATGTTGCTAAGGTGCTTGAATATCAGTTTTTGAATATATATTGAATTACATGGATGTTTATCTGCGACCATAATGTTTTATGCACATCTTGCCAAGAACTTTTTTTCAGCCTGGTGTTTTCAGTGTTATGACATGTATGAAACCTCGTTGTTGCATATAAACATTCATATAATCAGATATATATACAAAAAACTAATATCTATTGAGCACTTTCCTAATAATACAGAATATATTTGCTCACCACTATCTCAACAAGTTAGATAGTGATACCTATACACTGTTGTAATATATATATATATATATATATATATATATATATATATATATATATTATATATATATATAGATTAAAAAAGCGAACACTCAAAAGTACCACGGACTAACCTGAAGATTTGTCGAGATGATAGTAACCGAAAGTATCTTTAACTGGGTGTCTGTAACCGGTATAGGTCAACTTCCTATTTGGAAAGACAAGTGATTTCGTAGTCAATTTTAATGTAATGTATTGAAAATATTTAAAGTTAATAGAGATTTAGATTGAAAAATGATTTGAAAAATGATTACCTAATAGGAAAAAATGTGATTATTTAATATATATGTTTATAAACAATTAACGAAAATTTAAGTGGATTTAAAAGAAATCAAATTGATAAAGTAGAAGTGTGTCATGCTAGTGATAAGAAAAGAGAAATGTATAAGTACGGAAGAAATAGAACTACAAAATCAGGATAGTATAAGGACACTTGGAGAAAAAGTGAATATGCAGCCTGGATACAGGATTGGAATTTTGGATCAAAAAGTGTGTCATGCTAGGGATGAAAAAAGGGGAAGAGTGTAACAACAGAAGGAATAGAACGACAACATCAGGAAAACATAAGAACACAGGGAGAAAAAGAGAATTACAAGTACTTGAGTATACTGGAATTGGACACCATCAAACGAACAGAGTTGATTTATTAAATAAATTTAATATAGTTATATATAAATTTCAAACTTCCCCGATGACGATATTTTTCGCCCTTCAAGACCTTTTTAATTCAATTCTAGAAATCATTAAGTACATTTAAAAAATAAATAAATTAAATAAAATCCTTAAGATAAAGAAAAGAAAAACACAAATGTGGATATCAGTTTGCCTAAGGAATTCGAGTTTTTCTTTCTAAACGAAAACTAATAAATCAATTTGCATGGATTGATCATGTAGATTCCATCGAAAACGCGCATATTGCTCACTTATTTTTTTCAATTTATTTGCCGACATTTCGTCTACGATTTTATTATGAGAGAGAAAACAAGGCAAACCATTAGAATAGACAATTCAGAAATACAAATGTTTATTTTTATTTTTCGGTCTGTTGAGCTCATCTTTATATATGCTGTATTCTACGCTTTATTCTACAGGGTAGAATACTCCGCTGCAAACTCTGCAGAGGGCTAACACCTCTCACAATGGGGCTACTTATTGTCTGTGGGTGGCAATCCGTGATACTTAAGAATGAAATTCTGATAACTGAGCAATCCATGGCACGCAACGCTCCACTATGGCCCTTACTCTGGCCAAACAGACGGTCGGAGAGGATTCTTCCGATCAATCGGTTGGTCATAACAAGCCCTAGTTTCTGCATGATTGTCCCAACTGTATTGCTCTTACGGCAAACCCCCAACCCTTTTTTTATCGTATATGTTTTAAAAGGCTGTGTTTGAGGGTCTTAGTGTCCCGGGTATGCCGTTAAAGTTGCATTTGGTGGTGAGGTAATAAATCTTGATTTCTGGTGAGTGTGGAGTACTCCTTCATTTCCATTAATCCCAGATACATTCAATAATAGTGGTAGGACTTGTTAGGGTCCCATCTATGGGGGAAATAAATTTTTAAAAAAACAGTTTTAAGAATATGTTTAAAAATTATTTTTTTAAAAATTGCATACCCAACAATAGATGAAATAAAAAGGTCTTTGTCATCTAATAACCCAAGGGCTGACATACCGTAAAATCCAACCCACTAGTCGACCGACCAAATAAACCCTACTATATATGTTACAAATGTATTAAGCATTCAATTCTGCCTTTCTTTCTTTTTATCTCCATTCAATTCTTTCGTGATCTGGTCAGAAAATCTTTCTATCAACAACAATTTCAAATACCAAGATCACTTGAAGGGATTCTATTTCTGTCACTATCAAATTGTCAACTCTTACTTTTAATACATGAAATAACAACTTTCTCTGAATAATCTGTTTGATGTGGTTAAGTTCAGTAGATCTCTTTCTAGAGAGCAAATTATCATGTTACTTTGCGGTAAAGTGTTAATTAAATTTATTATCCTACCCTTTGGGGAATCTCATTCTAATTAATAGTCGATTTTCTCTATATTCGATTTCTATATACTCAATTGGGAAACTAGACTCTGATCTTTCAGCATCCAAGACATCCAAGAATGATTCACTTCTTATTAACTAATTGCCTGATGATTTTACTTAGATGATTGTTGCTGATAAAGCTTCATCATCTTCAGGTCGTGTTGACAGCACGGCATCCCATGTCTTTTCCTCATCACCGGTTCCTATCGCATCCAGTATAAGCACAGAGCTGACTGAGCTTAGGTTTTGTTGGTCAGCCTATACTGGTTTGGTTTGGTTTGGTTTTACGGATCATTTAATGCTGAATCAAGTCGTTTTGATAAACAAAGGTCTGAAGTTGCTTACCGGTCCTGTTATTGCCTACATTGGTGTGTCCATGTGTAAGTCACTACAGGAGAACGTCACTTATGAGTTAGTCCTTAAGAACTAATAAATCTTGTTTCTACTCTTTTAAAAACAATTGTAAAATTGTATACCACAGAAATATATATATATATATATATATATATATATATGTAAGAAAAACTAAATAAAAATATAGTAAGAGTATACATCCATGATATATTAAAAATAATTTTTTAAATGATTAAAAAATAAACCAAATTAATAAACGATAAAACATAATAAAAAGGAAATAAAAGACAATAAAAATGCAAACAATAATAAAGACAAACAAATTCAGAACAAGATATATATATATATATATATATATATATATATATATATATATAAACTCCTTCGCACTAATTGGATGTGACACAAGGTCAATTTCTTAAGCGGAGTTTAACAGGTTTGAATTTAGTTTTCCTTATCCTAGACTGATTACCTAGCTATAGAGAGCTGAGTCTGCCCTATTATTTACTCATAGCCGGAGGGTGAGTAGTTGGATGCATACATTTCCCAAGGTCATTAGCGGTTATAAAATGCATACAGTTCTGTCTAGGATTTGAACTCGGGTTGATGGGCACATTTCCTAAGACATTAACCATTACAGCCTCTAGAAGAAATATATAAAGATTGAAATATAATAGAATAAATATTTAGTAAAAGAACATATAAAATTTGGAATAATCTTTTTACCATAATCTTTTCTTTTTTTAAAGTTTTAGTCTGAGGAAAAGTAAGCCTTGGAGACTAATTATGGAGAAATTCACGATACTGGAACAAATAAAAATAATATAATTTTATCGAGAAAATCAACGATCAATTGTGCAAACTCAATTTATTTGGCGAATGTGAGCCCAATGTCTGATGATCTATTTGGGGTGGGGACAGGGGATAGTACTAATGCAGAATAGCACGCAAGAGATAATATAATTAGATTACATATAAAAAGCATTACATTTCACGGAAATACGCAAAACGTTAGAGACGCTAACATTAGGTTTAGGGTTAGTTTTAGGGATAGGTTTAGTGTTAGGTTACCTTCTGGAGTTTCCATAATCTAATGCTATTTATACGTAAAATGTAATTCTAATGAAATTATCTCTTGCGCGTTATTCTGCATTTATACCCAGGGGACAAAACCGGTTATGCCGCTTTCTTTGTTCTATCTCTGTTAGTTTAATTCATGCCAATAAGTACTGTCATCTGTTGCCTTTCACAGACGGCTTTCACCATAATTCCTCAGACACTCCATGTTGGTTAACCCATTTAAAAGGTAAACCCCCAAATCGGATGAGAGGCGAGAAGGGGTGTGAGAAAGAACAGAAAGCCCCTAACAAAAAAGAGAAACAACATAAATTGGGCCATTGGTTGCCTCCTTTCCTTTGCTACATGTAGGGCCGCCGACTGTCTTCCAGGTCTTGAGGACCGAAAGCAAGCCAATCAGCCCTTTTACGTCAGAAGTGAGTGTCCTTAATGTGAGGAGAAGAATGGGTTGATTGTGGGACGAATGGGACTGGACTAGCAAAATGTGTATGGACTCTCCAGGAGTATAATCCTAACATTTGATTACAGGTAAAAAATAAACGAGTTTGGGGGTTCCTGGATATGTCCTAAGTGAAAAAGAAAACTGAGGAACAATGTGTATTCAGCCACCTTGCTAAGATTGTACGAACTCAATGATTTTAGACTTGTCATTTTGTGGTCAGACATCTAAACAAACAATAATAAACTTATTCCGGTGGTTCAAAGAATATATCAGAGCTATGGTGACAGCAAGTCAGGGCTACTGCCCATACTGTTCGCGCGAATAGAGCTGTTGGGGCAGATGTTTTGAAGGAGAATTATTGCGCGATACTCAGAATTCAGTTGACCATCCAGGAATTAACGGTCAACGTCCATGAAGAAATTGAAGGAATAAGCAAAGATACGTAAGTGTGTGTGTGTATGTGTGTGTGCGCGCGCGCGTGTGTGTGTGTGTGTGTGTGGTATGAATTGTGGTTCACTGCTGATTTATTGTATGATGTACTCGTATTGACTTCTGATCTGTTTCCTTATATATATATATATATAAGAGAGAGAGAGAGAGAGAGAGAGAGAGAGAGAGAGAGAGAGAGAGAGAGAGAGAGAGACAGAGACAGACAGAGAGAGAGAGAGAGAGAGAGAGAGAGTTAGATTGATATAACAGCTCTGTCAGTGATATCAACACTCCTTGGTCCTTACTTAGGCTAGACGTTCGGTCGGAGAGGTCCCTCCGATCAATCAGCTAGTCCCGTCAAGCCCTAACACCAATATGATTGTCTCAACCCTATTCCCCTTATGTCAAACCTTCAACGCATTTTATCTTTTATATATCTTTTTTATCTATATGTGCTAAAAGGCAGTGGCTGAGGGCCTTAGTGTCCTGGCTATGATATCAACCTCAATCTAATGGTGAAGTTCCAATTCTGAAGCTCTGGGGAATGTGGAGTACCCCTTTATCGCCATTACTTCCAGGTCCACCCTGACCAAGAGTGGTAGTACCTGTTACGGTCCCACATATGGTTTAAATAGAAAAAATTGATTAAAAAATGTGTTTAAAGATTTTGATCTAAAAGAATTGAATACTCATCAAGAATGAATGAAACCAAACGTATTCGGCATAAAATAACCCAACAAAAGTCGACTTGCTGTAAAATACAACTAACCAACAAATCACTGGTATTGAACACTTTACTAGGTCAGCAAGTGAGCTATTGATAACCATTTATTATTACAATACTTTACACACACACACACACACACACACACTATATATATATATATATATATATATATATATATATATATATATATATATATATATATATATATATATATATATATATATATATATATATATATATATATATATATATATATATATATATATATATATATATATATATATATATATATATACATTTAGGGACCGGTTTAGCTCAGTCGGTAGAGTGTTCGGCTAGGAGCCCCAAGGTTCTTGGTTCGATACCGGCCCTCGCCAACTCAGTGTATGAGTAGCACGGGGATCTGTGCGGTAAAGTGAGGAGCTGATGGTAGGTATGGCGCCCCACCTCAGACGCTAAAAACAATCTCCTTGGTTTAGCGCTAGTGAAAAAGGGATAGACTCCCTCGCTGTCTGGCTGATACCGACATTAGGCCACCCAACGACTTTATATATACATATATAAGAAGGAAAAGATAAACAAGAGTGATACAAATAGGAATATTTATTTTACGTTATTCATTTTTTGATTGTTCTCAACTAGTTTCGACACTAGGTCATCGTCAGGAGAGAAAGATTTTGTGAAAACAATATTTTTAGAAAGATTTTTTTTAAATTTTCAAAGCAGTTGCTGCCTTCTTTGCGCTGTGCAGCAGTGATTCGACGTGTGCAGGTGTAGTTGCGAGAAGCGGTCGTCTTATAATTCGTTTATAACACGAAAAACTTCTATAAATGACTAATTAAACCATTGGAGAATTTTAAATATTTAGAAATAAATTTTAAATAATACAATACTTTGTTTACTTGGTTGGTTGGTTTTGCTGCTTGTCAACCCTTGTTGGGTTATTCAATGCCGAAATTAGTATTTGTTCCCTATAAATTATATGTTTTCAAGTAGCTATCCATACTTAATAATAATAATAATAATAATAATAATAATAATAATAATAATAATAATTAGCAGGACCTTTGGATATACTACAGTATGATAATTTGATTATTAAAACGTTTGATATGTTTACTTAAGAGCAATTGCTAAATAGTTCAATATGTAAAATGTATAATAATCTTGATTTAGCTCTCTCTCTCTCTCTCTCTCTCTCTCTCTCTCTCTCTCTCTCTCTCTCTTCATCATCGATTGAGACAGTTTAGCGTTTTTGTCTTCGTGTTCTCACGACCTCTCTCTATTTTCTCCTACTCTCTTTCTTTCTTTCTTTCTTTCTTTCTTATTATATTTTCTTTGTAGCATGTCCTTTCTTTCTTTATAATAAAAACGGAATGGTCCATTATTTAGCTGAGGTGACGACACTCATAAGAAATTATTATTCGGTGGACAAGCGATACCAGATAATCAGTATTTATATTGTTACATTCCATCTTGGACGATTTGGACGGTTTCATTTTTAACAAGAGGATAACGGACAGAAAAATATGGATCACCAGAATTAATATATAGATAATAATTTTTTTTGCACACAATTATATGGTCTCGGGTATAAGTGATTGATTCTAACGACATGTCAACTCATTTAGAGTTATGTTATGCCTATAGGTTAGGAAATCGCGTTCATTGTATGTTCATATTTAGATTTTTTGTGTAGTTGTTTTTATAAGATTTATTTTTTAAGTGTTCTATCGAATACGAATAATTTTTAAACAGTTCTATTTAATGCATATATAGGACCCTAAGAGATACTTCCGGTCAAAGAATACCTGGGATTTATGGCACCAAAGCGGTACTCCAAACTCTCCTGATCTTCAGAACATATGCCTTACCAACAGATGTGCTTTAGTGTCATACCAAGGATACCCCCCATTATTTTTCTTAACCCTCTGCAGGAGATACAGTTAGCGTTTCAGTATATCTAATAATTTGCACACAATTACATGGCTACCCTGTCGGCTGAGGCTGTCAAATACAATCGATTGCACCTGCAGAGGGGTAAAGTCCCCAAATAAGACCACCTGTTGCCTGTGGGTGGCGACCCGTGATAATTAAGTACGGAATCCTGGTGTCTGAGCAGTCCATGACTTGCAACATTGCACTTTAGCCCTTAATTATGCTAGACGAGCAGTCGTAGAGGCTCCTTTCGATCAATCGACTGGTCACGTCATGCACTATCCCATTTATGATTGTCCAAACCTTATTGCCTCTATGGTAAACCCATAACCCTTTTTATACTATCTGAGCTGAGGATCTTAATGTCCTGGGTATGACATTAAATTTAATTTTGGAACTCTGGGGAATGTGGAGTACTCCTTTATCGCCATTACTCCCTGGTCCACCCTGACCCGGAGTGGTATTACCTGTTAGGTCCCATCTATGGATTAAATAGAGCAAAATAGAGTTTTTTTAAAATTCAGTTTGAAAAAATATTGAATACCCAACAAGAAGGAATAAAACAAAATATTTTCGGCATAAAATAACCCTACATGCGTTGACATGCCGTAAAATGCAACCAACCAACAATTATATGATTTCAAGTGTATTATATAGTTTCAAGTAATATGAATCATTTATACAATTATATAATTTCAAGTAATCATTTGTTTGCTTATGATTATGTGGTTTCAAGTATTTTAAGTAATTATATTCTTTCAAGTAATTAATAGTAATTATCATTTGTAAACAATAATAGATTCAATTAATTATTATTGATCAAAATGATTTTCCACATTTATATGTTTTTAAGTATTACTTTCCAATGTGAATAATTTTCAAACAGATCTATTTGACCCTTAGATGTCACCCTAACACTCCAGAGAACTGGAGTCTCACTACCGGTTACAGTTTAGTGTCAGACACAGAGCACTGAAATATTTTAATAAAATTCTAGTTTCCCGCTTAACCTCGGCAATTTTTGGAAATTATTCTTCTAATTGATTCTTTCTTTCTTTCTTTCTTTTGTAGCTGTTTTTCTTTGTTCATCTTACACACTTTACTGATTTTTTCTTTCTATCTTTCTTTCCCCCAATTTTCTTTCTTTATTTTACTTTCTGAAAAGCACTCTATGATGATATTGAAGCTTGTAAAAAGGAGTGAATGTTTCTAATCAGCATTTCATAGTTAACAGCTGTCCATTATAATATTAATGCTTTGTGGGATTGGAAGAACTGATGAATTGTGAGATCAATCAGATGAACAGAGACCACCCAACAATGCGTGAAACATAAACAACAAAAGTATGAGAAGTGTCTACATCTCCCCCGCCAACGGGGTTTCAATCCATGTAAAAGTAAATTAAAGTTCATCAGTACAGTTCATTGTATACATCTCCCCTGCCAAAGGAGATTCATTGTTGTCTGGTTGCAATCTCTTCAGTGCCCGGGGCATGCTTTGTGTCACTGGAGCACATTCTGTTGAGGTGTTTGAGTTGGTGCTCATGTACACGGTACCTGGTTGTGATGGCTCAGGGGGGTTCATTTGATCTAGGTACAGAATTGGTTGAGAGGTTTCGGGTGATTTTCGAGGATTGGTGACAACAGTGGTCTCTGCCTGAGTATTCATGGATGCTGCACTTGTGATTGAAACCTCTGAAAGTGAGCTTGGGTGAGCATATTTGATAACATTAGGTCGAAGGAACTTGCGGTTCTGCAAGGTTATGCGGGCTAAATCATTGACCTTCACTCGATATTGCCTGTTTGGAAGGACTTCGACAATTCTACCCGTCTTGTTCCACCTGTGTCAACCCTGTTTGCTCTGTATGACTACATCTGTCCCCACCTTGAGAGTTTCAAACTCTCTGGTGCCAATGTTATATCTGCTGTGCCTTTCAGTGTTGCGTTTGGGTGTCAACTGTTCTCGTTTTTGAGTAGTTAGGATCCTCTCAGGGTGCAGATTGTAATATGCCAGGTTGGTTGGGATTCCATCCCTCAGCTGTCTGTAAAGCAAAATTTGTGCCGGGCTGAGACCAACATCATGCATTGGAATGTTGCTATATTGCCAAAGAGCCCGGGTAACTTTGTCAGATTTGAGGGTGCCATTTGTGCCAATGTTGTCATGGAGAATGCGTTTCATTGACTTCAGCCCGTCCATTGGATTGGGGGTAACCACCGGAAGAGACCTGTGTTTGATGTCCCAAGCTAACAGAAATGACCGTAATTTATCTGAGGTAAATTGGAAACCCCCATCTGAACTTATTTGTTGAGGAGCTCCATATATACAGCATATTTCTCTTGCGATATCAACTAGGAGGTGACCTGTGGCAGAATGTTCGACGTGATAGATTATTGGCCACCCACTGAAACGATCAACAGTCACCAAGTAGTGGTTATTTTCAATTTCAAAATAGTCCATGCAAATCTTTTGGAATGGATACTCAGCAGGATCATCGGAAATCAATGGTTCTGAGGGCTGGGATGGTGTGTGCTGAAGGCAATCCTTGCAGCTATCCCGATATTGGCGTATGGAACGATGGAGCCCTGGTCAATATACTGATGGGTGGGCACGCAGTTTCATTGAAGTGCCCTGATGTCCAATGCGCAAATTCTCAAGTATTACCTTACGCAGTTTAGCAGGGATCAAGATACGATTGTCAAGAAAAATGATGTCATCTGCACAACTAAGGCGGTCCCACATTTGCAATATGGGTGCATTTCATCATCAAGCTCCCTCTGAGATGTTGGGAACCTGGTAAGTCAAGGAACTGTGGCACAGTGTTTACAATACTAGTCTGAACAGACTCACAGCAACAGTTGTACAGATGAGGAATAATATTCATTTTAGCTATTCCAGTAATGTTATTGTAGATTCCCCAGTCCACACGAAATTTACGAAACTGTGGATTGGTCATCTCCGCAGAAACAGATGGTGTTTTGACTTTTGCTGATGTATCTTTGACCGAAGAGACAACAGGAGTAGTGGGTTGAGATGAAAGTGACCGTGCCAGTTTGAGGATTGCAAGTCTGTCGCCAAGGTGTTTACACTAGTTCAGTCAGTGCATCCTTGTCAAGTTCTGATAATACTGATATGCTGATACGATTCTGTTGGAACGAGCTGAGATACTGAGCAGCGATGTCTTGTGGGATCGCAGCATCGGAAAAGAATTTGGTCCCCGTGTCCTCACTCTGCAGCGCCATATGGGATTGAAAGAACTGAGGAATTGTGAGATCAATCAGATGAACAGAGACCACCCAACAATGCGTGAAACATAAACAACAAAAGTATAAGAAGTGTCTACATGCTTTTATCTAAGAAAGAGTAAAGTATACTAATTAGCATATGATAGTGACCCATGATGTTATTGATGCTTCAATTTAGTAAGGAGGAAGTATTCAAAATTAACATTTAGTTCCAAATTCAACAAGAAATTATATTTTTACCTCAGGTAATTTGCCATTTTTACATTTTACAATGACTACATACACATGCCCATATATAGACATATGGAGGCGAGTGGTATTATGGTTAGAATCGTAGGAAAATCTTCTACGTGAGATCAAATCCTGGACGAGGATGTCTGTATTTCATATACCACTAATACCCTTGGGAATTGCATGCATCTGATTATTCTCCCTCCAGATATGGGTAAATAGTAGGGCGGACTGGGCCCTTAGACCTTGGTTAGCAACTAATCTAGAAGGAAAGTCTGAATTCAAACCTTTTAGCCACCGCTTAAGAAATTGACCATGTGTTGCATCATGCTTGTGTGGAGGGGTTGGTAAATAGATGCATGCATATATGATAAAAAGGGATTGGTTTTTTGCCATAAGAGCTATTTCAAGAAAATGGTCGGGACATTCTTAAAAATGCTAAGGTTTGATATGAGCAGCCGACTGATCGGATGTAGCCTCACCGACTGCCCATTTAGCCCAAGTAGGGGTATGTGTCACGGGACCACTTAGTACACGGATCATAGATCGCTTAGCCATCACAATCCTGTCCTGCAAGGGTGCAGCAGGCGACATGGTGGCAAAACAGAAAAGCTGAAGCAGCAGGATTATATTGAAAGGCATCAACGCAAGATCGTTCAACAAAATTACTATGGAAATTATATGGCACATTTCTTTCCTCTTTGGATGTTTTCCTTGTAATTTGCCTGTTAGCAATAAATGATACCTGGAATAATTTTTTGACAGGAATTAATTCTGACATTAATTTAAATTACATTTAAATACATTTTTAGTAAAATTTAATGTAAGTTAGATTCGTGTTTTAATTTGCACTTTATGTTCACGTGTTACAAATCTAATTTTTTTAAAACAGAGAAACAAAGGAAATGAGCAATAAAAGAAAGAAAGAAATAAAGATTAAACAAATGAAAGAGAGAAAAGGAGAAAAATAATATAAGAGTATGTAAGAGAAAGGAAATAATTGACAAAAGAAAAGTAAGATAAAAAAGGGAAGGAGAGACAAAGAAAGAAAGAAAGGAAGGAATAGAAGAGGGTGTAAAAGAAAGGAAAGGAGCGACAAAAGAAAAGAGAGAAAGAGAAAGAAAGAAATAGAATAGGGTATCAGAGAAATTGAATAAGTACAAAAAAGAAAAGATAAAGAAAGAAAGAAAGAAAGAAAAAAATAAAGAAGAAAGAAAGAAAGAAATAGAATAGTCTGTAAGAGAAATGGAATAAAGGACAAAAGAAAAGAAAAGATAAAAAAGAAAAGAAAAAACGAAATAGAAGAGTGTGTAAGAGAAAGGGAATAAATGACAAAAGTAAAGATAAACAAAGAAAGAAAGAAAGAAAGAAAGAAAGAAATAGAAGAGTGTATAAGACAAAGGGAATGAGTAAAAAAGAAAAGAAAAGTAAGAAAAGAAAGGAAAGAAGAGAATAAAATAAAGAATGAAATAATTCGAAAACTGTGTAAGAAAAAATGAAAACAATGATTAGATTCCATTAGTTTTATTTATTCATTTTTGTCCCTGGAAGTTAATTGACCATTGTTATACAGTATTGTTCATTACCAAGTACTCCCCAACCGTATTTTAGAGAAAATTTCATTTTCTTCTAAGATACCAGAATTGTATTATTTATAGTAGAACATTATACAATCAAAACAAATATCATGTTGATCGGTCATTTTAAAAAAAATCTCTTTATTACCCTTTTTCCGATAATGCAACACAACTCGTATCGCATGGCACATTATAACATGCTTGATATGTATATATTTACTAAACAGTCAGGTTTATCTAAGCTATTATTGATCTTTCTAGGGAAGATCAGAAATAACTTAAGATTGGAAAATTTTAAAACTTTTTTGATGGCATTTTTGGATTCTTTGGGCCAAAAAGCTTTTTATAAGTCAAGTTTTAGGAGTAAGGAAGCTCTAGAATTCATTTACAGACAAAAATAAATTACAAAAAAGTTGTCATTTTTCGCACAACATCCAAAATTTGGTGAGCTAAGAATCGACAAAACTTAGCCAATTTTTGGAATTAGAAGCTCAGATTCTGGGGAATCTCCTACCTTAACATTATCCACACCTGGACAAAATGTCAGAAAAATTTTAAGTGGGTGGATGACATGGAAATACCCAGCGGAGTCTAACAGGTTTGAATTCAGAGTTTTCTTTATACTAGATCAGTTGTCTTACCAAGATTAAAGAGCACAGTCTGCCTTATAATAATTTACCCATAGCTAGAAGAAAAATAGTTGGATACATACCTTGGGCATTGGCGCTATGTGAAATACAAACAGCCTCATACAGGATTTGAACTCAGATCGTCATGTCCATTTTTACGACAATAACAATTAAACAACGCGTGTCTATGCTAAATATACAAATATTCATATTCTTATTCAGTACGACTTAACTATCATACTAAAGATTTTCACGTCCATATATGTATATACCAACCTCTTCGCGCGAACAGGATTTGATACAATGTCAACTTTTAAGCAGAATTCAACAGGTTTTAATTCAGAATTGTCCTTCTTCAAAATCGGTTACTATACCGAAGAAGATGAAGAAGAGATTTTACTTTGTTTCGTCTTGTAACATTGACCTCACCACCTAGTGGCTATTAGCAGAAACGGGACGCAGAGTTTTCTTTCTCCTAAACTGGTTGCTTAACCAAGAGCCAGTCTGACATAATGTTTAACCATAGCTTGAGGATGCATAGTTGAATCCATACCTTTCTCAAGGGTATTAGCGCTATAGGAAATGCTACCAGACTCGGCCAGGATTTGAATAGGTATCACTGTGTCTATTTTTTGTGAGAGTAACCCTGACAACACGAACGCCTCTATTTTCATTTCCATATAAGGACATAATTGTCACATTATGTTGTATTCCTATTCTAAGTTTGCTCAAAAAATAAAATACTATTGTTACTATTTCATTGTGAATTGTTTTCACATTTAGTTTGTTTTCCACATCCTAATTGTCTACAATGGTGTCTACATAGAAATACAAACATTATTGGTTGGTTGATTGGGTTTTACGGCATGCTAGCCCGTCGGTTATTTTATGTTGAAGAAGTTTTGTTCTATTCATTCTTGTTGAGTATTCAATTTGTTTTCAAACTCAATTCTTTTTTAGACACATTTTTGTAAACTCATGTTTTTTAATCTATTTAACTCATAGATGGGACCCTAACAGGTACAATCACTCTGTATCAGAGTGAATAATAGCGATGAAGGAGAACACCACACTCCAGCTCCAGAAATGGGACCTCACCACTAGATGCAATTTAACATCATACTCAGGACACTAAGACCCTCAGCCACCGCCTTCTAGCACATATATGATAAAAAGGGTTGGGGGATAACCGTTAATCATATAGGTGCTAAGACTTGATGTGGCCAGCCGATTAATTAGAGAGGGCCTCTCCGACCGACCGACCGACCGACCGACCGTCTAGCTTAAGTAAGGGCCAAAGGGAAGTGTTGCATGTTGACTGCTCAACCACCAAAATTCCATCCTTAAGCACCATGGGGCGCCACCTACGTCAAACAGAAGTGCATTTAGCGTATTCTACAGCTTTAGCCGACAGGGTGGGTTATTGCTTGTTGTAATTCATTGATGTAAGTTTACCGAAATAATTGTTTTCTATTGGTAATACAACGGAGATCTTTTCCGTTAAGTTTGAGCATTTCGAATATATTGATAATAGATCATTAATAACAGACTAACATCTTTGAGTTAATTGGGATGAGTTTTTCTTCCGGAAATCCAGAGTCAAAGGAAAAAGTGATAAAAGAGCGAATTTTATTAATTCATACCAAAAATAGGGAACACTCCACGGCGTAATTGATAACGTGCTCGACTACAACATCATAATTAACGACTTCGAGCTCCCGTTTCATACTCGTATTATAATCATTATTTCACTCTTTGTGGGTTTTTCACACCAGCATAATCTGATGGTCTTTCACTGGAGTCTAAGTGACAGCAAATCTCCCCAAGTCTCCAGGACTCTTCTGGATATTCTAGCCGATCTTAACAATACTGTAGTTTGGATGGTCCCGATTCTTCTTCTGGTTTTTAGTTCCTCTAGTCTTTTTTCTAAGCTTTTGGGGACCGTTCTATTATTATTATTATTATTATTATTATTATTATTATTATTATTATTATTATTATTATTATTTCACTCCTTGTAAGTTGTTCACACTAGCGTAATCTGATGGTCTTTCACTGGAGTCTGAGTGACAAAAAATCTCTTCAGATTTCCAGGACCCTTCTGAGTATTTTAGCCGATATCAACAATGCTGTTGTCTGGATGGTCTCAATTATTCCCCTGATTTCCAATTCTTCCAGTCTGTTTTCTAAACTGTTGAGGACAATTCCAAGGACACCAACTACAGTTGGTATCACCGTCACCCTGATGTTTCACAGTGTTTTCAATTCTCTGGTATGGTCCAACTATTTGTCTATCTTTTCGTTTTCTTCCATCTGCTTTTCTCCTGATCTGCTGCGACTGCAAAATCTACTAGTTGACAAGTTCTTTTTTTCTTGTAAATCAATATTAGGTCTGGTCTTCTGGCCGAGATAAAGTGATCCATCTGTCACAAAGTCCCAGAGAATTTTATGCGTTTCATTCTCAAAAATGGATTCTAGTTTTGCGCATTTTTTGTTTTTTGTGTTTTGCATATCATTTTATTGTATGTTCAAAACTGAGTTTTTTGCACAATTCCCAGTGGATCACCTTTCCAAACTAGTTGTGTTTAGCCTTGTATTCTCGTTGTGCTAGTTTGCTAGATTTGCTTAATACATGGTTGATCGTCTCATCTCTGTCTCCACATATCCTACATTTAATGTTCTGTTTTGTCTTATCTATTTTTGCTTTGATATAATTTTCTTCTCATGTGTTTTGTGCTGCAATTATGAGCGACAGTTTCTCTCTTAAAATTTCCCTTAATTTCTTAATCAGGTTCAGATCTTTTCATGTGCAATCTTCCCAATTTTTCGCTTGAAGTATCATATAATTGTTTTTCTTCACATTTTTTGTTTTCATTGTTTTTCTTGAAGATATTATATCAAATGAGTTTGATGATAAACATTGAACCCTCTGTCAGTTTTGAGACCTTGGCTGGAATGGAATGGTTTCAGTCATGTGATCAACGATAATTGAAAGTTAAGAATCCTTTTGAAAATTATTCAGTTTTCTCCAAGATGTTAAGTTAATCAGTTGGTCCTGAGATTTTAAGTCAGACCCGTGTTCCATCCATGTTCCTTAATGTGCTGCCAACTCTCCGAATCGTTCGGATTATATAAAAGCTTAGATAAGTGAATAAAAGAAATGTGAACACAAAAGATATCTTACAGCTTGTTCTTCCCAATGGCAAAACTTTCTTCCACATAAGCGACAATGCAAAACCAAACCAACTTACTGTGACCTTAAATAAAAAGAAATAGACCCACACCAAATAACAAAAATGGAAACTTCAATTACATTTTAGGATTTTTTTTTCTATACATCCTGTCAATGATTAAAGTAAACGACTATGTTTAATAAGAACTTTTCTCGGGAGAACAAAAAGCTTATAACCTTAAGTGGTGAACGAGATGACTTAACTCCTGCGATTCGCATCTGCTTGGCATATCAGGTTTTTGAAAAAGAACATGGTCACCATTAACGGGTAGATTTATGGGGTGTAGTCTCGTCTTCTCTCGTTCGTGGTGTGATTATAAAAGCAACTAGGCAAATTATGTCCACAGTGGAACTAGATAGAAGTTGTTTATTTTGGCAATTTAGACAGTTGTGACTTCGCCACGAATGGAGATTGTCACTGTGACTTTGACGTAAGGAAGAAAGTCTGGAACTCAAAGGAAGGATTGGGATCCGAGACAACTTACGAATTATTTCACTATGTTTAATAAGAACTTTTCTTGGAAGAACGAAAATCTTATTACCGAAAACTTCACCTAAGACAAAACTTGAAAAAAGTTTTATTTTAGAAGTAAATAATAGAGCAGACTAGTATGTTTAACCCTGGTAAACCTTGAGTATCCATCAAGAAATTGAGTTTGAAAACAAAATTGAATACCCAACCAGAATGAATAAAACAAAACGTCTTCGGCATAAAACGACCCAATGGGTTGACATGCCGTAAAACCAACCAAGCAAACAAGCAACCAACCTTTGTCGTAAGCTATACCACTGAACCTATTTTGCAAATACAGCATAAATAAAAGCACTGCTTTTATTATTTCTGTTTTTTTTTCGTAGACAGGCTCTTAAAAGACTTTCTTTTTTTTTGGGGGGGTAAATAATTCTTCCCAAAGAAACGATGAATGATCTCTGACCAGATGTATACTACTTTAATAACAAAGACTTAAAAAGAAAATAAACAGAACCTGCATTCATTATTTACAATGTTCAGTCAAGCAAGTAACACTATTATGTTCTTGCAGGTGGAATTAAAAATAACTAACAGTGATTAAATTAAATGCATTTATATTTCCTCTGAAATGTTGAGTAATTTTTTCTCAACGTTTGTTTTTACAAAGGAACAGAAAAAAATCGTTCGAACAACACAATTATTTGTAAATATGGAAGAAAATTAAAAGAAAATCTAAATGAAAGTGTTCTTTATTTAATAAACAAAGAAAAGGAAATATATATATTTTTAAAAAGCACATTATAAAAGGGGTACATCAAAGGGAAAAATAATAGAAACAGACTAATAATAGCCACACTAAGACATATGAAGAAGATGGTAAATTTCAACGTAACTATAAATTTGGAAGAAAAATTGAAAATACAGAAGAATAACTGTTATTAGTTAAATTTATAGCGGGATAAATTTTGATTTATACAATATATAAAGAATCACTGGGTAAATTGCATTGACGAAGAAGGTTGGTAGATTGGATTTTACGGCATGTAAACCCTTGTTGGGTTATTTTATGCCGAAGACGTTTTGTTTTATTCATTCTTGTTGGATATTCAATTTTGTTTTCAAACTCAATTTATTTTTTAAACATATTTTTGTAAACTCATTCTTTGATCTATTTAACCCAAAGATTAACAGGTGCTACCACACCGGGTGAGGATGGACCTAGGACTAATGGCAAGGAATTGGTACTCCACACTCCCAAGAGTTCCAAATTGGAACTTCACCAGATGCAGTTTAACGTCATACCCAGGACAATCAAAGAAGGAGACTATCTTCAGAAATAAATATTTTGAGAGGAAGGTGAAAGCTCGATGAATCCAAACTTATCCAGGACAGAAAAGAAAACCTAAATTGGAAAAAAAAAATTAAAATTAAAAAAAGAAAGGAGATAACAGGGAGAGAAGAAAAACAAAAAGGACATATTGAAAATAATACCATGGAAAATCAATGATAGTGGAGGCGCATGGTGTAGGAAATGGACTCATTGATCCAAGTTCAAATCCGGGACGAGGCTGTATTTGACATAGCGTTAATATTCTTGGGAAAGGTGTACATCCGACAATTCTCTCTCCAGCCATGGATTAATAGTAGGACAGACTGGACTCTTTAATCATGGCTAGATAACTAGTCTAAGAGAAGGAAAACTCTGAATTCAAACCTGTTAAACTCCGCATAAGTAACTGACATTGTGTCACATCCTGCTTGTTCGGAGGGGTTGGTGAATACATATACTATATAAAACCCGCAAAAATGATCTCTGACTAGAACTCTACATATCTACTAACAAACTCCGGATGCACAAATTAAGGTCAATTTCTTAAGCGGAGTTTAACAGGATTAGAATTCAGAATTTTTCCACAGTTGGAAGGAGAACAGTTGGATACATATCTTTTCTAAGAATATTAGCGCTACGTGAAGTTCAAACAGCCTCATCCAGTATTTGAACAAGTTACACGTTACCATTACACCACACACATTCAGATCTATCTATACACTAATACGCTTGTTCTTTAATCTTCTGACCGTTATCATCTTGCAACACCTTCAGGTTAAAAATGAGATCGACCAAACCGTCCAAGATGAAATGCAAAAATGTAAATCAGGATTATCTAGTGTTGCTTATCCACCGAATTCTAATTGCTTCTGAGCGTCGTCACCTCAGCTAAATAATGGATTATTCCGTTTTTATTATAATAAAAGAAAGGGAAGAAAAAGGGCATGCCACGCGGAAAAGATATGATAAAAAAGAAATAAAGGAAGAAAAAACGAAAGAGTATGGAAAAGATAAAGAGAATGGGTGAGCGCGCGGAAGCTATAACGCTAATTTGTTTCTGTCAAACACAATAAAAAGATTAAAAGAAGGAAATGAAGAAAGAAAAATGAGTGAGAGAGTTAAATTAAGATTATTATACTTTTTACATATTGAAGTATTTGCCATAGCACTTAAGTAAACTTATCAAACGTTGTAATAATTGAATTATCATACTGTGACATATCCACAGTTCCTGCTAGTACTACTTAAATAACAAACACTTAAAAAGAAAATAAACGCAAGACAAATACATTATTTACTCTGCTTGATAACTCAAATGGAGAAACAGACTTTGTAGAACTGTCTTAAAGATAAAAAGTTGTTTTTTTTTATGTTTTTAAACAATGCTTAATATTCTGAGTGCATCCATTTTATTCGACAACGTATTGCATTTTAAAACTGTCACATTTGACAATCTCTGTAACTAGGAGAAATATAAAATTTCAACCAAAAAGACAAAATAAAAAAAGAAAGCGTTGTTTTATTTTATTTTATTTTATTTTATTTTATCTATTTATTCATTTATTTATTTTACTTTTAATCATTGAAGAATTACACTGGAGAAAACAATTTTCATTGATTTAGATATGATACTTATTTTTGACAAACTTTTGACCTCTCAACCTAAATATAACTCCAATTCTTCTGTAACGTAGACCAGTCGGCTGGGACTTTAGAATACACAGACTACACCTCTGCAGAGGGGTAAGACCCCCCCCCCAAATGGGGCCACCTGTTAGTCGGGGTGGTGACCCGTGATGCTTAAAGACGGAATCCTGGTGGATGAGCAATCCATGACAATCAAAACTTCCCTTTGGTCCTTACTTAGGATAGACAGGCGGTCGGAGAGGCCCCCTCCGATCAATCGGTGGCCATGTCAAGCCCTAGCACCTATATGATTGTCCCAACCCTATTGCCCATATGACACCCCCAACCCTTTTTATCATATATGTTCTAAAAGGCGATGGCTGAAGGCCTTCATGTCCTGGATATGACGTTAAAATTTAACTGCTGGTGAGGTTCCAGTTTTAAATGTCTCGGAAATGTACAGTGCCCCTTAATCACCATTGCTCCCAGGTCCTCTTTGACCCGGAGTAGTAGTACCTGTTAGAAAATCTATGGGTTAAATAGAAAAATGTGTTTATAAAAAAATTGAGTATCCAGGAATTTATTTCAAAACTTAGTCAGTATTAAATGACCCATTCAGGTTAATATGCCGTAAAACAAAACAAACTAAACCAAATCATCTTCATCGAATTTGAGCTACAGGATACCCTTGCTTTGTCTAAAAAAACATAAAAATACCCCATAAAACAAATTTGTGCTTCAATGATAATAAATGCAATGTCAGTGTGTCGGTGTGTGACATTTTTCAACTTTACACCTAGAGGCTATAGCGAAACATATCATACCATTTGGGAATCAGGCCGACTCCGTAAGCAAATCTATATTGTATTTTGTAGGAACACCAATATTATTTTATAGATATCTATGTATTTGAATGTTCATATTTGCCTGCATATCATAGAATTACAACTGCACATTAAAATCATTAAAATTCCCTGCACAAAACTTTAAAATATTCAAGTTATGCACATTTACAATTAGATACAGTTTCAATATTTCTGAATTCACAGAACAAAGTTTAAATCTTTTAATTGCAGCATAATTCAATTTACTTACATATAAATTAAATTTAAATGTTGACTTGATTTGCCACAAACCTGCAATTATTCATCAATTACTTACTAATAGAAGTTGCCCTAAATATGAACTTATGAAGGAATAAACTCAATTGAAGAAAGAAAGTTCATTATATAACATGCAGCTTTTCAGATAAAAAAAATAAGTTTTAAAACACCTTTCTATATTCAGTGTTATACAAAAACGTGATGTATTATTAGAACGTAATAATACAATATTCTTTGAGAAAGAAAGTGCGATATATTGCTATGTAGTGGATTCTAGATAGATAGATAGATAGAGAGAGAGAGAGAGAGAGAGAGAGAGAGAGAGAGAGAGAGAGAGAGAGAGAGAGAGAGAGAGAGAGAGAATACTTTAACGTAAGTTATTTGATTAGTTTGCGCACCATTTTCAGAGTTAATTAAATTAAACGAATGACAATCAAAATTAATGTCTCCAATCGGCCAAGAAAATAATTATGATTTCAACTTAAACATTTAAACTGCTTATATATATAAATACATATAAAGGAGAATATATATATATATATATATATATATATATATATATATATATATATATATATATATATATATATATATATATATATACAGCAATCCAACAAAATTAAGATCCATTTCTAAAAAGATAAGATCCTATTTTCTCATTGGTCATGTTTTTCAAAAACAATCACAACCATTTCTAAAAATATGAAATACAAACAGATTTTTCCATTTTTTTTTACAAAGTATTCCTATCGAAAATATTCAAATTCATTTCCCCAAAAATCAAATCTAATCTTTTAATGTCATTTCTTAGAAAATAATAAATTATCTTTTCCAAAGAATACAATCCAACATAGAATTTACTTCTATTTTAGAATAAAATTGTTTTAGAAATAATATGATTAGAATGCTATATATATATATATATATATATATATATATATATATATATATATATATATAATGAAAAAAATAGAGGGAAAAAAATAAATATTCAACTTGTTTACAATGTCGTTGCCGTCAAAAAAAAAAATCTTTATCAACTCAAGAATCTTCAGCAGCTGAAAAATCCGTCGTCGCAAAATCTTCAGCAACTCAAAATCGCGACTCGACTCCTGTCGTCACCCCACTTCTACTTATACTAGTTTCTCCTCAACATTCGGGTGTTTGCGCCCCACTCACGAGATTCTCGAGCCAAACCCGGCCGCCGGAATCCTTATAGCTATCATCCGGGCACCTGGCGCTTACATCCGGGACTGTAGATTCTCGACTTCGGTGACAATGTTTGCATTTTGAAGGAAGCGGGTTTGATTCTACAGTTCTCCATGTCAGGCAAGGCCTAGCCCGCTTCCTTCGAGAATACGGCAGGCCTCGACGTTCGCCACTCACATCGTGTTCTCTGTCACAATATATATATATATATATATATATATATTAAATGGGTGTTAGATTTATTTTAGGCAGTGAATATATATATATATATATATATATATATATATATATATATTGCGGAGTAGAAGTCTACATACTTTAAATGTTATAAAAGTGATAATGCTCTAATAAAATCACTCATTCCCACACACATCTGAATATATGTAGATTTGTTGTTTTTATGTACATATGTACTTACGTATATATTATGTTCATTCAAATTCACTTAGAGCCATATTTGTAAGATGTTAGGAAAACCTTACAAGACTCTTGAAATTTACTGAATTCTTACATTCTTTATGCATGAATAATCCTTAAGAATTGTTTGGCGAAAACATGTGATTTTACTTTAATCAGCTGATAATCATTGCTGAATATGAACTGCACCGTTTAACACTGTTTTATTTGTCTTTGTTTAATCTGAGCAAAAAAAACTGCATTATAAGCTAAGAACAACAACAACAACAACAAAATAAACAAACAAAAGAAAGAAATAATAGATCACCAAAGCTTATAATAATCCTGCAGACAATACACGCGTGCGTCGAAAAATGTTTTCTTCGTGGATTTACAACTCAAAAGAAAGAGAAACACTTTACAGAAACAAAACAGCTATGGAAAATGTCTGAATTTAAGAAATAGAGAATTGGAAGATTTGGAAAAAGATGCAACTAAAAAAAAAGTAAATTTGTTGAGTAGGTATTTGCCCAACCCGTTTATCACGTTATTATGGGACATCCAGCATGGATCAAATTCGCGATTCAGTAGTTTATGTTTACCCAACCTGTTTTCCACGGGTTGGATAGTATGGGAGATCCAGCAAGGTTCGAATTCGCCGTTCAGGTATTTGCCTAACCCGATTTTCACGGATAGGATGCGACACAAGGTTGCAAGTATGGGACATCTAGCGAGAATAAAGCTCGCTGTTTAATAATAGATATTTACCCAACCCACTTTCCGCGGCTAGAATGCAACATGCAGCGTCAATTAAACTCGCTTGTTCAGTAGTAGGCATTTACCACCGTTTATCACGGGTAGGATACGACACAAGGTCGCTATTATGGACCATCCAGCTAGGAACAAACTCACTGTTCAGTTGTAAGTGTTTACTCAACCCTCTTTACACGTGTAGGATGCTACATAAAGTCGCTATTACGGTACATCCAGCTTGGATCAAACTTGCTGTTCAGTAGTCGGTATTTAGCCAACCTGACAGGTAGGATGTAACATAATGTCGCTATTACGGGACATCCAGGTAGGATCAGACTCGCTGTTAAGTAGTTTTACCCAACCCTTTTTCCACGGGTAGGATGTAACATAATGTCACTATTATGGGACATACACCGAGAATAAAACTCGTTGTTCTGTTTTATTTTTCCTTAACCCGCTCTCCAGAGTTAGAATACGACACAAGGTCGCAAGTATGGGCCATCCAATGAGGCTCAAACTCGCCGTTCTGTAGTAGGTATTAACCCAACCCGTTTATCACAGGTAGGATGTTACACACGCTTTTCAAGAGTAGATATTCACGCAACCCACTTTCCACGGATATGATCTGACACAAGGTCGCAAGTATGAGACATTCGGTGAGGATCAAACTCGCTATTTATTAGTAAGTATTTCCCCATAGCGTTTTCCACGGGTAGGATGCGGCACAAGGCCGCTCTTATGGGATATCAAGCAAAGATTGAATTCATTATAAGGTAGTAATCGAACTGCGAGACTAGCTTGCTAAAATTACACCACGCCGACACTAGTATGTCACTAAACTGTATCTTGTGCTGAGACTCCAGTTCTGGAGCTCTAAAGAAATTTGGGTATTCCTATATTGACATGATTCCCAGGTTGACTCTGACTCGGATTGGTAGTACCTGTTAGAATCGCATCTATGGGTCAAATAGTTTTGTTTGGAAATTTGATTTGATTTCATTTCTCTTTTTAATGGCATATCGTTCTTCTTGGGTGATTTAATGCAAAAGCCATCCTAGTAGAAAAGCATTTAACTCATAGCTTAGTAGATGTGGTGATTCATACATTTCTCTACCTTAACCAAAGGAAAGGCTAAGGGAGTAAACCCCGAACACAAATCAGGAGCTGGAGTCCCTAAGGTGTGCGGTGCTAAATCTCAGTACTTCCCAGCAACTGCTGCGACACCGTCGTTGCCCAGCTGCATTGGCTATTACTTTTGGACGACAACGGCTGTGTGGAGAGGGTGGATCTGCTGCTTGGACGACAGCTCATCCACCAAAACCCTGCCCAGGCTACGTAGTTTTCCACAATAAAAATGGAGAGGACACTCCAAGGCATATGCCGGTTCAGCCACTCACGCAGTTGCAGATTTGAAAAAAGGACACTACGCCATCGTCTTTAGTAGACGGAAGGATGCCAACAACAACAACAACAACAACAACAATAAGTCCGTAAAAGCACGACTGAATTTCGAACTCAGTTATTACGATGAGGCAGTCTAGTACGTTATACACTACGCCATGGCGTCTCTCCAGTTTGAAAATTATTATTATTATTAGATAAGCATACTTAAAACTGTATAATTGTGCGCAAACAAATCATTTTCATAATTAGATACAAATATTTACTTGAAATATTGTAATTGCCTATAGATTAGTATTTAAGTTAAATTTAAATTTTAAATTAAGTATTAGATATAAATACTTGAAATCATATTTAGACGTGGTAAATTGTCTTTGGTTAGATACTCTGATCTAGAGTGCTTGCAGCTATTAGGGTCCCATTTATGGGTCAAATTGATGTTTCAATACTATTAATATTAGATAAGAATAAGTAAAACCTTTGGCTGGTTGGTTGGCTTTTTTGGTTGGATTTCATGGCATGCCAACCCTTATTTTATGCCAAAAACGTATTTGGTTGATTCATTTTTATCGTGTATTCTATTTTCTAAAATCTTGTTTTCAAAAGACATTTTACACTCATTTTTGGATCTATTTAACTTATAGATCGGGCCCTAACAGGTTTACCACTACAGGTCAAGTGAACCGAGTTCTAATCTTGATGAAGGAGTGCTTCATACTCCGCATAGCTCCAGAATTTCACGATATGCAGTTTAACATCGTACCAAGGACACTAAGACCATCAGCCACCGCTCTCTTGCACATATATGATATAAATGTTGGGCATTTTTCATAAAAGCAATACGGTCGGGACAATCATACCGGTGCTAGGGATTGACGTAACTATTCGATTGATAGGAGAGGACATCTCTGACCGACCGACCACCTAGCCTAAGTAAGGGCCAAAGTGGAGTCTTGCATGTCATACACTGCTCTGTCACCAGGTTTCCGTCCTGAAGCATCACAGCTCCATTGGGGAGGTCTTGCCTCTCTGAAGAGGTGTAGTCGGCGTATTCCGACAGTGCGGAATTGAAACTGTTTGAAAAATATTTGAAATTGAAAATCTTTGCAATGCAACTTTGAAAATATAAATAATTATAATCATAATCAAACGTTTACAATGGAACCAACTGTCGGTATTGAATAACCCATACGTAGTTGGTATAGCGTTAAACCATATTCCTCCCAAAATATATAGTATTTCATTTAAAAGCCTTTGGAAGACCTGAAAAAGAAGTTATATGAGTGATTGATTTTAACGGCATGACATCCTGTCTATGGTTATTTTATACCTAGAGGCTAGGAAAGTGTACATCTATATTTATATTTTATGCGTAGTTATTTATCAAGATTTTTTTCACACAATTCTTCCTCATCTTTCTCTTTTCTACTTGCCATGATTATTTTGCTTCTTGTTTCTTCATTTCCTTTTGATTCTTTTCTCTTCTCTTCTTTTCTTTTTTTTTTCTTTTTTGTTTTGACGATTTTTTCCTATCTCTCGCTTTCTGTTCGGCCCTTTTTTTTTACCTTCCTATATCTTTCTTTAAAAAAAAAAATTAGACTACTTTTGGACATTTTAACCTGATTCATGACATGCTATTGTTATGGCGTAAGGTGACTATATTCCTTTTTTGTTTTCGTTTTTGCTTTTTTTTATCAATATTATGTTCACTCACTCTGAGCAACTTTTTCAAATAATGCAATTTTGAAATTGGAGATGCCTTCAAGGTCTAACATGTTTTATTTAGAGTTGAAAGTTGTTTTTTTTAACAAACTAGGTTATCACTCATTATTATTATTATTAAATTATATATTATTGAATTTTCGTGTAGCAACTCCTAAATTTTTGTCCCTAGTGTCAAGAAGAAGAAAGAGAAATTGATTTAGATATGAAAAAAAAAGCGTCTAAGTGAATAAATGCAATCTCGTATTTTTACATTTGGCGGCAAAAGGACAACATTTGACAAAAGTTTGAAATTATCTGATTTCTTTTTTTTTTTAAACAAAAAAAATCAATTTGTTCTTAAATAAAGTTTGAAACTTTACAGTCTCAAAGATCAAACACTGACTTTTGAATTCCCATCAATAATTAATTGACTGCTTGATTGATTTTAACGTAATGTCAACATATCTAGGCTTGCTTTATGCCTAGCGGTTAGAGAATCACGTTCATTAGATAGGGAAAAAATCTGCACACCACCTACTAAACCCTCCCTTAATACGGGCGGATAAGAGTCGTGGTAAACTGAACCCTCGAAAATATAGGGTCCTATATAGTGCTTACTCAATATAGCACCCCAAATCATTACTTGTGGGGGAATGGGGATTTGTGCTCAACGTCTTTGGAATTATATGGATTTTGTTTGCTCCAGAAAGAAATATTTCTTGTCCGCCCACTACTGTAAATCATCGGAGAAAAACAGCATTCCGAGTTTTGGGATTAAAATTAAATTGGTTGGTTGGTTGGTTGGTTGATTAGTGGTTGGGATTTGACACTATGTTAACCCTTGGGCTATTCAATATCGAAAACGTGTTTGTTTAATTCATTTTTGTTGGGTATTAATTTTTTAACTTATTTTTTAAAAACACATTTTAAAACTCATTTGTGGTCTACTTAACCATAGATGGGACTCTAACAGGTACTACCACTCTGGGTCCGAGTGAACCAAATTCCCTAGAGCTCCAGAATTGGAACCTTACCAATATTACTAAATGCAATTTAACGTTATATCCAGAGCACTAAGACACTCAGTTACCGCATTGTCGTATGATAAAAATGGTCGCAATTTGCTGAACAATAATAAACATAGAACTAATAGTTTTGTAAAAGTTATGAATCCAACTATTTTCCTTTCAGCTATGGATAAGACTGGACTCTTTAACCTTGGTTAGTCAACCAGTCCAGAAAAAAGAAAACTCTGAAGGGAAACCTGTTAAACCCCTCTTAAGAAAGTATACGTACGGAGGGGTTGGTATATATATATATTTTATATTTATATTTATAGTTCACTCAACGTCCCCGTACCTCATATGGTAGAGGCGTATCAGTATCATTGACGGGTTAGTTTCGCAAAGATTGTCCGGCGCGTATCGTGGCCGAAGCAGTATAGTCTCTGACTATGCCTGCTGAAGCCCCGGTTTCGATTTCTGTCGGAGGGAAATCGTTAGTATACATCACTGATGAGATTTAATAAAGTCGAAACAGTCAGTACGATGTTCTATACACGAACAATTCTTTGCCGAGATTCACTTGTCATGATTATTTTCTATAATTATCGAATTTTATGCCATTTACGCATTGTAATTGCCTTCAAGAAAAATATAAATAATAATATATATAATATATATATATATATTATATATATATATATATCATTTACATATCTGTTTATATCCATCCATCTAAAGTTGGAGGAATGGCCTATCAACAGCATCACCCGGACAACTAAGGGAGGCTATCCCCTTTTCACTTGTGCTAGATCAGGGAAATTGTTTTTGGTTCTGAGGTGGATCACCACACCTACCATCAGCTTTGTACTTTCCTACACTGATCAAAGCTATGGATTCTAGGTGAATGCTCTGTCGAATGATACACACACACACACACACACACACACACACACACACACACTGGATCAGTGGGGAAAGGGGTAAGCTGATGATATATATATATATATATATATATATATATATATATATATATATATATATATATATATATATATTCATATCTATATATATATATATATATAGGTCTATATTTTACAATCTACTGATATTTATCTACTTCCATCTGTTAACAACTATCTCTCTCTCTCTCCTCTCTCTCTCTCTCTCTCTCTCTCTCTCTCTCTCTCTCTCTCTCTCTCTCTCTCAGTATACGTATACCTGTCTATTCCACTCTCTTTACATCTATATTTATTTATTTATTCATTTATTTATCTATTAATCTATGGCTATCTGTCAATATATTTCAGTCTGTTTATATCTATCTATCTATCTATCTATGTTTCTTTCTTTATTTATTTCTCGGTCTACTGATATCTATCTATCTTTCTTACTTTCTTTCTTTCTTTCTTTCGTTACTGATATCAATCTATCTTTCTATCAATCTATTTATTTGAGTCTGTTTACATATATCTATCAATCAATCAATCAAACAATCAATCAATCAATCTATCAATCAATCTATCTATCTGTCTATCTATTTATCTTTCTCGGTCTGCCGGTATCTATTTCAGTCTGTTTACATCTATTTATCTATCTATCTATCTATCTATCTATCTTTCTCACTCTACTTATATTTATGTATCTATCTATTTAAGTCTGTTTGAATGTATCTACTTATCTATCGATCTATCAGTCTTAACATCTATCTTATCTTACTGACAACTCCCCAACATGAGTTCGAATTTGCTGATTGAAACCTTGGTGTGACACTGTATCAAACTCCGACTATTTGTTGCGAAAAATGTATTCCTACCAATATCTGCCACACGGCCTAATCGAAAGCCGTTTGCCATAATCAAATGCCCAAGAATAGTTCACACATTTTGCAAAATAAGGCAATCAGTTCGAAGTCACATTAAAGGACGCGTTTAGTGAGACAGGCGAGGATTTCGCCTTCTCACCACTGAAAGCTGCTATGTGTCTTCAAGCTGTGGGCTTTTAAGAGTCTGTGACTATTTGATGGAAAATTATGTTTTCACTTAGCAATATGCGGCCTCCTTTTCCGAATCCGCTCAATTACCCGCCATTTTCAAGCATCAGTTCCGAAGAATTCCCCCATTGAAAAGGCGGTAGGATAGGCGCTGTCAGTAATTTCCATGATTAGATTAAAGAAGTTTCCATGGCTTGGTCATATTAAAATACCAGTGTTTTACTTCCCAGAACAAGTATCCATTCGTTTTGTACGCTCTGTCTGCCTGTCTCTCTCCAAGTATCTTTAGGGACTTTTATGTGTCTTCCAAATCATTTTCTATCTCTTTTTCTTCGATTTTCTCGGTTTCTTCAATATGCCCCCTATCTCTCTCTCTCTCTCTCTCTCTCTCTCTCTCTCTCTCTCTCTCTCTCTCTCTCTATCTATCTATCTATCTATCTATCTGGATTTTTATGCCTTCCAAGTGATTTTTATCTATTTTTCTTTTCTCGGTTTCTACAGTACGCCTCTCTCTCTCTCTCTCTCTCTCTCTCTCTCTCTCCTCTCTCTCTCTCTCTCTCTCCCTCTCTCTGGGGACCATGAAAGAGGGCTAGAAAGGCAAACATTTTTCCACTGACGAGGAAGTGAAATCTGTAGTGATTAAGTGGCCCGAAGAACAGTCATTTTATGTGACAGGGATAAATGCTCTCATTCGAATGCAGAACATTGCTATTGAGAGAAACGGTGACTATGTGGAGAAGTAAGGATGTGATCCACAGACGACCAGCTTCATTTTGATGTATGATACATGTTCCTGTCCTAAACAAAATGGCATTACTTTTCGACTCAAACTCGTTTATATATATATATATATATATATATATATATATATATATATATATATATATATATATATGGGAGTAAATATGGAAAATAAATCCGACAATATAAAGAAAATTTGAAAAAACAAGTATTCCGAAATTGGGATGAATTTAATAATCGATGTTTAAAACATTTCGGTTGCATTGAACCTTCATCAGGATGTCTCTTGGAGTGAAGAAAATGATGGATGTTTTTATATGTGACAGGAGATGAAAACCGAAATGTTTTAACATCGATTATTAAATTCATCCCAATTTCGGAATACTTGTTTTTTCAAATTTTCTTTATATATATATATATATATATATATATATAATTTATATTTTTGCTTGAAGGCAATTACAATGTATGTATCGCATAATATTCGATACCTATAGAAAATAATCTTGACAAGTGAATCCTGGCAAAGGATCGTTCGGTGTGTAGAACATAGTACAGACTATATATATATATATATATATATATATATATATATACTATGTTCTATATATATATATATATATATATATATATATATATATATATATATATATATATAATAGGGGTGTATTTGTTAATGAGCGATGCTATATAACATTCGTCTATTAACTTCCAAGGACAAAAATAAATAAATGAATAAATAAAATAAAAGTAATGGAATCTGACTGGTTCAGTATTGTGACTGTGCATTTCATATATGAGGGCGCAGGTGAACTTGGAGCTATTTTTGCAAAACTAATTTCGTGTATTTCTTAAGACAGCGGCACAGTATATGTGTGTGCACAGAAAGGACATCGTTGTATATGCACATGTCTGTTCACGCACTTCTGTATCCTAATATACACTGCACACCCATCTCTTGTATGTATCTGTTTTTGTGACATATATGACCAATATTCCTGCGTATGTCTGTCTGTAGGTTTTCTCAATCAACATTGTCTGCCTCCGGGCCCGACACTCGACCAAAGAGATTTAAAGGAAAATGAGAGAGAGAGGGGAGGGAGAAGGGTATTGTAGAAACTGGGAAAAGAAAAGAAAAAGAGATAGATAGAAAAAAAATGAAGACAAATAAAATCCAGAGGTAGAAGGAGAGAGAGAGAGAGAGAGAAAGAGAGGAAGAGAGAGAGAAAGAAAAAGTGTGTGTGTGTGTGTGTGTGTGAGAGAGAGAGTGAGAGAGAGAGAGAGAGAGAGAGAGAGATACATAGGCATATTTTAGAAACAGAATAAAGAAAAGAAAAATACATAATAAAAGAAAGAAAGAAAACACATAATAAAAATAGAAAGAGAAAGAGGAGAGAGAGAGTGGGGGAGAGGGAGAGAGAGATTAATCCGTGAAAAGGATCAATGTCTTCGATCAGTAATAAGACAGTAAAATCAAGTGATATTTTTCCTTTTTTTCCCCGAATGAATTCCTATTGCGTTTCAGATTATGTTAACCTAGGAAAAAGAAGAAAAAAAGTTGCCCGTTTATTGCCGGGAGTTATCAGAAACTCCGAATTCGTACATAAGGCTTTTACCTTTTCCAGAACGCATTCAATTAAAAAGCCCACTGTTGGGAGTGAACTGATAAACAGATTTGTTCTTTAAGCTCTCAATAAAAGGTAGGACAGTTATCGTAGGATAACTTGTGACCAGTAGGTTTGTGGGGATTATGACAAAAATTGATAAAAAGAAAGTGGATGCGCATCATGTTATGGTTATTGTCGCAACGAAATTGATATAGTGACACGAGTTCAAATTCTGTACGAGGCTGTTTCCATTTCTCATAGGACAACTTGTGACCGGTAGTAGCCCTGTTAGCTGAGGCTATAGAATACGCAGAATGCACCTCTACAGAGAGGTAAAATCTTCCCCAATGGGGCCACCTGTTGTCCGTGGGTGACGACTCGTAATGCTTAAAGACGGAATCTTAGCGGCTGAGCAGTCCATGATACGCAAGACACTACTTTGGCCCTTGCTTAGGCTAGACGGGCGGTCTGAGAAGACCCTTCCGATCAATCGACTGGTCTCGTCAAGCCTTATTACCTATATGATTTCCCCGACCGTATTGCCATTACGCCATGGGAGTCTCCCCGACTAGCTTAGGCCTAGTGCCTATATAATTGTCTCGACCGTATTGCCCTTATAGAAAACCCAATCCGTTTTATTATATATGTGCTAGAAGGCGGTGGCTGATGGTCTTAGAGCTCTGGGTATGTCGTTAAACTACATCTAATGGTGAAGTTCTGATTCTGGAGCTCTGGGGAGTTTTGAGTACCTCCCCATGTCGCAATCCAGCACTTTAGCCATTACGCCACGGGGTTTAGGAGAATGCAAAACTCTGAATCCAAAACCAGGGGGGAAATGTTGGTAAATCCACACCATAAAAAAAACTACTTGCTATGTACCTTTAGCACTATCACATACGTGGCACCGCTACGTTTATATGCCCTTTTTGCGCGGGAAATTTATAAGGCATTAGTGAAATACATTTTAAAGAATAAAAATGCTTTTGGCAAAGTCTGTAGATTGGTATTGATAAGGAATTTCTATGGTGACGAGAATGTTATGGCTGTACTTCGGCCATGCTTAAATGCTTAGTTGTTTAATGTCATTGTCAGACAGGAAGTATATCGAATTATCTCCTGTGCTCTCTTGTCCAGTGCAAACAATGGTGGCACCAACGCTCATCCATTTCCGGTTACCGTATTCAGCCATATATATAACTCGATATATGATATACGGTGGACAAATCTCAATTGACAGTAGAAGTGGTTGCTTTTTTTATTGAATTTTCTACAATAGTTTAGATCTCGTTTTTTTCTTTCTTTAAGAAATGATATTGAAATAAGATATGCCGTAGATATTTACTCAACTTGTTTACAATGGGTAGGATGTGCACAAGGTTTCAAGTATGGGGCATCCAGAGAGGATCGAACTCGCTATTAAGTAGAAGTGAGTCCACTCCCCGATCACAAACGCGACCTAGCCCTATTTACATGAAGCAGATACAGAGAATGCAAAACACAAACTGAGCACAATGCTCAAAAGCTATTTACCCAACCCGTTCATCACGAGTAGGATGTGACAAAAGATCACACGTATGGGCAAACCATTATATCACGATGGGCGCCCTATATAGGTATTTACTGAATCCATTCCTCACGAGTAGATGTGACACAAGGTCGTAAGTATGGGGCATCCAACGAGGATCGAACTCGCTATTCAGTAGTAATAGATCTACGAGACAAGCTTGCTAAGCATTACACCATGATGGGATGTCCTAAGTAGGTATTTACCCAACCCGTTCGCCACGAGTAGGATGTGACATAAAGTCGCAAAAATAGTGCATCCAGCTTCGATTGAACTCAGTTACTATAAGATATATTGTATTCCAATTCTTAATGCTTTAACAAACGTTAAAAAACGTACAAAAAAGAAAGTGTGTCTTAGAATATGCTGACCGTATCTCTTGCAGAAGGGTAAGGGTATCTATTTAGTACCTTACGACGCCAAAATGTGACACAAGGACATTTTATTGTGTGGATAAATAGTGTGAATCAAGCCTTCCGTGGGAGTGAACAAACATTACTTCTTTACATCGGCATTTACAGTTTCAGGCTATCATGACCCAAATGCATTGTTTTTAGCTTCTTTGTCGAACCAGAAACATTTCAACACCTTCTTGTATGTGTGCATCAACGCATATTCAAATAATAATACACACTTGAAATTATAAACGTCTTATTTAAGAAATATGTTTTACTAAATGTCGCAGATTTTAAGAAGCTATTATAATACTCTAGTCACAATAGAAGGACATTAGCTAAGTTTTACAACTAAAAAAATTGAATCAAGACTAATTATCAGTGAAGCTGAACATGGACGAGATTTTCCACAATTAATTCAAAGTAGTTTTATAGTTTTCGGGAGCAACAACATTTTTCCCTGGATATTATTTAAACACTTTCCACTTGTCACTCGTAGCGTCTTGCTTCAAGGTCAGAATGCAATTTTATCGTAGTTTGTTTTTGATTGGTTGGTCAGACCAATTAGCATTAGCAACTAATCCTATAAATGGACGACTAGTCCATTTGTATGATTAGTTGCTAATGCTAATCCAGTCGCCAATCTCATTTTTGTCACATCCGGCTTCACGCAAGGCAAGCCATTTTTCTCTGCAGCAAAGGAAAGCAATACGTATTCTTTTTGGCTATCACCGTACCTAAATCCTGAAATTACTCTAAGACTTGTTCTTGCCCGCTTCGCTCTTCGAGGCAAGTGTCTTCTCTCGCTACAAATTTCAAAGATTTAAAATAATTATAGTTAAAATAAAAATGTCATCCTTTTTTTCAAAATTTGTAGAATCTTAAAATGGTAAGGGATTTTTGTACCAATCTGTATTGTAGTATTTTGTTATTGTTGACGAAATTCTAATGATAAATTAGTAGTGAATATTTTGCAACTAAAAAAAATTGAATTAAAAATAATTATCGGCGAAGCTGAAAATGGAAGAGATTTGTGGAATATATTACACAATTAATTGAAAGTAATTTCAAAGAGTCAAAATAAATAAAGCTAAGAGAAAATGTCCTTATTCATTTGTTTTTTGTTTTTTTTTCAAAATTTGTGGAATCTTAAAATGGTAAGTGACTTTTGTGGCAGTCTGTATTTTAATAATCTATTATTGTTGACGAAACTTTGATGATAAAGTAGGAGTGAATATTTTTCGAGAACAAGTCAATGTATGGTAGAGCTTATTTTTTTAAAAGATGGTTTTCTGTGAGAAAATGATGTTGGTGTATTAAGTATTTCTCGGTATTGTCCCCTCCATACGGCGTTCCATAATAAATTAGACAAATTTCAAATAAATTATATACTTTAAAAATTCCCCGCTGTTCAATGGGGAAAGACCAGAAATAGAATCTACACGTGGGGTTAAGACATAGTAAAAAACATAATAAAATAAAGTGAGTTGACTGAACCCAGCCCACCAACTGAATAAATGGATGTGAGAATTGTTAGAACATTAAATCCAATATAAGATGACCGGTGTCGTCTTAAAAAGGGACTCGACGAGCAAAGTTCAAATCCTAGACTCAGCAGTTTGCGTTTTGACTTTCACGCTAATTCCAACCACTATACAGACAACAATTCCCCTATTTTTGAAACGCGTGGTTTAATGGTTACCGTCGTAGGAAAAGGACACGGCAAGATGAGTTCAAATACTGGACGAGGCTGTTTGCATTTCAGAAAGCATTCATACTTTTAGGAAATGTATGAATCCAACTATTCTCACTCCATGGGTAGATAGTAAGTCAAACTGCGCTCATTAACCTTGGTTAGGCAACCAGTCTAGGAGAAGGAAAATTCTGAATACAAACCAGTGAAACTCAACATCAGAAATTGTCCTTGTTTCACGTCCTGTCCGTGCGGAGGGATTTGGTAAATATATATATATAATATATATATATATATATATATATATATATATATATACTTTGGTTATGTAGATTTTCAAAAACATTGATTACCAACAAGAGGCTTAGAAAATTAATCCCTTGTTTACCGATTGCGTAGATATTAAACGTACCTATATCTCACGATGCGTATCAACTGGAAAAAATACTCTACATGCTTTAAATGTCAACATTTGCAGCATTTAAATGCCAGGTTCTTAGAAACATGATATTCGAATCCTAAATAATACTATGATAGAATAATAATAATAATAATAATAATAATAATAATAATAATATAATACTATAATAATAATGGAAGACAGAGCAAGTTATTGGCAAAAATATCTTCATTCTAATTGGCTCATTTTCTTCAGATATAGACAGCTATGGCGGTAAGCACATCGTAGTAGGCGAATTCGAATTCAAGTAACACTATAACGTTCACTTTCAGAATAATACTCTTGGGAAAGGTATGAAAATCCTCATCCTTTCAGCTAAGGGTTAAATAACATCACTTCTATTCTTCAACAAGGATAACTTTGACATTATATAATCCACGAAGGTTGATATGGCGTCCTAGGTATGACGTTAAAGTGCATATAGTGGTGAGGTTCTAATTCTGGAGCTCTGGGGAGTGTGGAGTTCACACTCATTGCCATTACTCACAGGTCCACTCTTATACCGAGTGGTAGTTCCTGTTATGGGTTAATCAGATTAAAAAATGTGATAAAATATGTGCTTAAAAATAATACTCAACAAGGATGAATAAAATAAAAATGTCTTTGGTATAAAACTTTTTGCTGTAAAACCCAACCAACCAAATACAAAGGAATTAAATTTCAATATTATTTATTGAATGCCTACTCGATCAGCCTATGAGTCCCTTTTTCTGGTGTCCCCGTTTCCTGTTCCCATTGTCGTGACCCTTATCCTTGCTGACTGCCGCACCTACATGCCGTTCCGAAATCACCACAATTACCTTTACTGAATTTTGTTTGGATTTAAAAGATAAGAATAATTTGTTTATTTTATAATAGTTATTTCATACTGTAAAATAAAACCGACCAATCAATCAACCAATCAAGGTTGATATGCAATTAAACAAAGAAACAAAACCAAAGCTTATTCTTAAAGCAGGTATTTGGAGGAGGTCCCCATAGCGTAGTAGCTAATGTGTGGGACTGCGATATCGTTGTAAGCGAGTTCGGACTATAGGCCCGCTCACTTTCAGACTACAACGCTTGGAAAAGTCATAAGTACCCTCAGCCCTCCAGTTATTGGTTAAATAGTACATCTACTACTCTTCTTAAAAGAATGGTTTCGATATCAAACGATCCACAAAAAACAACAATGGAATGATAAGTCTATAGCCTGATACAATTATCAATTTTAGTTTTATATGTAATTTTCTTATATATATATATATATATATATATATATATATACACACAAACATATATATGTATATATATATGTATATATGTATATATATATATATATATATATATATATATATGTATGTATATATATATATATATATATATATATGAAAGTATATAAAAAAATGGATCGATAGTATAAGGTATATATAAAGAGAAACAATAGTATATATTGTGCAAACAAGCACCTTTTTTAACTTTACGGGGTCTATAAAATGTAATTCAATTGAAATTATTTTTAAAATAAATTAAAATATTTGTAAAAGGCATTGTATAAACACTGGTCTTCTTCAGAACAAATTTTTACATATATATTTAGCAACAACTCAGTACAAGGTTAATTTCTTAAGTGGAGTTTAACAGTTTTGAATTCAGTTTTCCTTCTCCTAGACTGGTTACTTAACCAAGATTAAAGAGTCCAGTCTGACCTACTATTTACCTATTGCTACAGGGAAAATAGCTGGATTTCTCAAGGTTATTAGCGCCAGATAAAATGCAAACAGCTTCGTACAGGATTTGAACTTATCTCGCTGTGTCTATTTCCTAAACACGCGCCACCTTTTTATTTTCAATATATGAAGTGAAATTCCGATGGAGTCAAGTTATTTTCAGTGGTCATGCATGTGTTTTGATTTTTGCGCGGCTCCCTATGGTAAAACAACTTGTCTATTTCTATTCGATGAAAAGTCAGAAAAATAAGCTGCCAATTAAAAAAGGTGGTTCTTATTTTTCTACGAATAATTCCATCGGACTGAAATTCTTTAGAATTATACATTCGACAAAGCTTTTGCAAGCTAACACCTGAAAGTCGCCTTGGACAGTCAGTGTCCTGCTTAATTGGAATAATGTGCTTCTTTAAAAATTCATCCGAGCATTCAAAAATCGTCACCAGTTTTTTACACTGCATTTAAAATACATTGCAAATAAGGCAGTTGTAAATAAGGAAAAAACTAACGGGACCTGTGAATATACCACAGTATGGCAATTTAATTATTACGTTTGATATGTTTACTTAAGAGCTATTTCAATAGTTCAATAAGTAAAAAAGTATAATAATCTAGATTTAATCCTTTCTCGCAGTTTTTTTATTTCTTTCCTTTTTATCTCTCCCTTATAATTTGATTTTTTTAGAATTGTTCTAAAAAAAAAACCTGTCTTAAAAAATATCTTACTATGCAAAATCGAACATATCTATTAGTAATTAGGATGGCCCAGTGGTCGTCTGCTTGCGACGGAATTTTTGTTTTAGAAGCGAGATAGAGTTGATTGAATCGATTGTTTGGGGTCAGACTTTTGTCTGGGACGATAGGTGGTGGCATGGTGGCCGTCATTGGGAGAAGAGGGGTATCATTGTGTTCGATTGAAACAGATTAGCGCCATCGCTTCCGCGTATTCACCCCTTCTTTCAGTATTTTCCTTACCCCCTTTCTTTCTTTCTTATATTTTTCTGTGTAGCATGACCTTTTACTTGCCTTTCTCTCTTTATAATAAAAACGAATGGTTCATTATTTAACTGAGGTGAAGACACTGATAAAAATAAGAATTTGGCTGATAAGCAATACCAGATAAGTAGGGTTTACATTTTTGCATTTCATCTTATACGATTTGGACGGTCTCATTTTTGGCCAGAGGATGATGATAACGGTCGGAAGATTTAGGAACAAGAGTATTAATATATAGATGAGAAGTAAATAAGAAGTGGTAAGTTGGCAGAGAGAAATTGTTTCAATAAAGGTGGGCAAATGATTTTATTCTTGGTTAATATTTTCTTTGTTGGGCTGACTTTTACAGTTTTGCTCAGAACCTGTTTTACTTTTTTTTTAATGACATATCAACCTTCGAGGATTCTTTAATGCATTAAATCATCCTTGTATAAAAACAGTAATGGTACTATTTAACTTATATCTCGGAGTATGAGAGAGTTCATACTTTTCCCAATTATGTTAATTCGAAAGTGAACGATATAGCTCGATGAAACTTCGAACCCGCTCACTACGATATCACAGTCCAGCATATTAGCCACTACGCCACAGTGACTCCTACTGTTTGGTTTGGTTTCTTTTTTAATGGTATATCAACCTTTATGGGTTATTTAATGCCATCTTTTTAGAAGAACAGAAGTTATACTATTTAACACATAGCCGAGGGATATGTGGTTCATACCTTTCCCAATGTTATTAATCCGAAAATGAACATAATAGCACGAGTGGAGCTAGAACTCGCTTACTACGATGTCACAGCCATTCTGTTAGCTACTACACCGCCGGGACTTCCGTCACAAAGATTTTGGTTATGGATTTAACTAAAAAATTTCACTTAAGCAACACGAATGTTTGAACGATGAAAGGTTGATTCATAAAGTTCAATGAAAAACTTACAATGCCTAAGGTCTGATAGCAATGTTTTTTGTTTGTTTTTCACATCTCAGCAATACGTCTTAGTACACTTTCCACTAAGAGGCAAATAGTTTAACGCCCTGTTGACTGGTGTTGTAGAATACGCCAACTGTACCTCTACAAAAATGTAAGACTAATAAGGCCACCTGTTGGTCTTGAGTGGCGACCTGTAATAACTGAAGACAGAATCATAATGTCGGAGTAGTAATAAGTGATACCATGATATTCAACACTCCACTTCGGCCCTTACTTGGGCTAGACGAACGGTCAGAGAGACCCCATTTGATCCATCAGCTGGTCATTCTAGGCCCTAGCAACTATATGATTGTCCCGACTGTATTCTTCAAATTGCTCCAATGCAATTATTTCTACCAATTTATTAACGCACATAAAGTTACCAATTTATTAACACATATTAAGTTAATGGAAATTATTTCTTAAACAAAGCATATAAATGAAAAACAGGAATTTGGTATTAAATAACCCACGAGGGTTGATATACCATTAAACCCATTAACGAAAATCAAATATTTTCAATTAGAACAAAATTATTTTTTCAATACAGTTTCAATAAATATTGTAACTGTGATGTTTATTTAAATATCAACCCGAATCTTAACTAACAATAAAGAGGGTCTTATTATAATATGACGTACAAGAATGGGTTAACAGTAATATATTAATAGCTAGTTTTGCTTGAAAAGACAAGTCACCAAGACTAACACCGTAAATGTTTATATTAAAATAGAACAGTACATTTTATTCCAGTATCATCTTTTCTCAACATTAACTATATTTTTTCTCTTTATACTGTACTGAGGAAACGAAAAATTACTGAAAAATTTAAGAAATCCATAACTTTCTTGTTTTTAATTTAAGTTTTATATTATTTTTCAGATATTATAAATAACCTATGCAGATTGAAAATATCGCGTTACAATGTTAAAGAACAAATCAAAATAATAGAATTTTACAATTCAACTGAACGGTTTATAATTTCAACAAAAATAAATTTTTTGATGGCAGAATAATTTCAAGAAATGTACAATTCTAATGGTCTCCCTACTCGCCTGCTTTGTCTGTCAGACTTTATTTTATGTGATTATTTAAAAGAGTTTGTATATTTGAATACGTTTAAGACATTGCTACTGCTCAAGAATAACATTCGGGCAGAGATAAAAGGTTTGACCCCAGAAACATTGAGCAAATATCATTTTTTCTAGTAGCTAAAAATCTATTTCCTTGGACAATTTAAGACTCAAAAAACTAAATAATTTGATTTATGTGTCAGTCTTATATTGACCCCCCCCCCCTGTGCAATGTCCTTAGCCCTTCTTCATTACCAACCAGAGACGGGGTTATTATATATCTATTATATTATTATATATCTAGGTGGATTCTTTGAAAATGTTTTTATTTTTATTTGGCTTTTGAAAGATACACTTTCACATGAGAATTGGAGTTTGTTTCACCTGTATGCAAAGGTGTGAATCCAAGTTTAAAGTTTCTCGGTAAAATTCTCGACACTTTCCTTTGGGATCTACAGCTGCCATGATGAATGATCAGATTCTGTCTGAACTTAAATATAAAAATTTCAATAAAAACAAACATTATAAGTATATATCAGTGTTTTTACTTTTGAAAATATAAGAAAAAGAAAACAAAAACAAAATGCAGCACAGATTGATTTATTTTTCCCTTAAAAAGAAGAGAGTTCCTCAATTCTCTTCCGTTTTTAAAGTGAGGGTTAAGAAGTCAAATCTTACCAGCCTGCTTGCCGTATGTATCTAGCTGGTTTTGTTAGTTTTATTATATTTGTTTTACATCATATCAAACATTTTCGATTCATTTTATGGTGAACGAAGTCATTTTTGGTTGGTTTGTTGGTTGTTTTGTTCTAAGACATATCAACCCTTTTGTGGTCATTTTGGTTGGTTGGTTGGTTGTTGGTTTGTATTTCGTTTTACAGTATGCCAACTATTTTTGGGTTATTTAATGCAGGATTAAGTCATTTTGATAAAAGTTTAGGGTTTGGTTTGATTATACGACACATCTATCACAGTGGGTCATTTAATACCGACAGAAATAGTAATAAAATAATCATTCCTTGTAGAAAGATAGTTTCATTGAAAGATCTGATTTTGTTAGCATTCTTATTAGATGAACATTTGTAGAGAGGTCGAATTTTGTTACCATATTTTTGTAGAACAGTTTGTTGAAACTTTTAGTTTGTTTAAATATTCATACAAGTGATATTTTAGTATCAGGTGAAGCTCTCTAAGTAGTTTCACGAAGGAGATGAGAGATCTATTAAAGTTCAAAGAAACCTTTTTAATATTATTCAGATAAACAAGAAATATCAATTTAATTCAACAATATGTGTAATATTACAAATTTCAAAAATGTTTAATAAATAGATATACATAGCTATATAAAAGTGCTCATAAACATATAGATACTCATACATTCCTATAAATATACACATCTGCATAGATATATACTTACTTTCACATGTATGTGAAAACGGTAGAAAACTGATGAGTGAAAATACCGCAATAATAAACTCTTTAAGTGCAAAAGACGATCTTTACATAATGTTATTTGAAATCAACAAGTGTCTTTTTAGATTCTTTTTAAATGAATATTTACTCGGAGAATTTTTCATATCAATGAGTAATTCATTCCATAGTTTGGCGCCATGATGGCCAGGTGATTTTATTCCATATTTTCTTTACTATTAGTTTGAATCAAAAACAAATCTCTACAAGATAATTGATGTGTCTGATATTGATATCTATCGATGTGATACCCAAAATTTCGTGGAATTTGAATAAGTTTTTTATTTTATTTTTGTGAGTGTGTTTTACGACATGTCGTAATTTCTTTTACACAGATATTTTTATCGATATTGATATACATGTTTATATTTCCTTAGCTCTCATACGCATGCCCACTCATAAATATGCATTTATCTATGGGAGTATAAGATTACATGTAATATAAAGTCGTGGTGGTGACCTAAAGTCCGTATTAGCCAAACAGCGAGGGAGTCTATGCCCTTTTCACTAGCACTAGACCAAAGAGATTGTTTTTGCGTCTGAGGTGGAGCACCACACCTAACATCAGCTCCTCACTTTACCGCACATATCCCTGTGCTGTTCAGGCGCTGAGTTGGTGAGTACCGGTATCGAACCTGGCAAACGCTCTACTGACTGAGCTAAACCGGCCCTTATGCATATGAGTGTATTTGCGTGGGAATAAAGAGATCACACAATCATCATATTATTGATTGTTTACAGTACCTTCTATTGTAGCTTAAGTGGTCACCCAATTAAGTATTGAATAGGCTCTTTGCTGCTTAACAACGGTGATCTGGTAGGAACCGGTGCTTGTGGCGTGAATTGAGCGTAATTGTCAGAATTATGTAGATTTTCCAGTGTTTTATAAAACTTTACACACATCCATTAAAATCAGAATAGAGAATTTTTATAAATTCCAATTATATCATTTTCTTTTTTATTTGAAGATATCATATAATTTGTTGAGTTTGAATAACTTTTTGGTTGCATTTCGCTTTTGTAGATCTTTGCTAAACTGATTTACAACAATCAGAATGAGAAATGAATCCTTAGTCTACATACTCTGCATTATTCAAATGGAAAGTTTATTTTTACTATAAGGAATGCATTAGAAATTATTTGTATTACTTGAATGCATTGAAAAGGCTTTATCATAGAAATACATTTGAATGTATGTTACCTACATAAATATAGAGGAAAGGATTTTTGCTATAAGAAATGATTAGAAATCCTTTTATTACTATAATGAATTGAAAATGGTTTATAATAGGAAAGGGTGATAGAAGAATGCATTAGAAATAATTTTTATTACTTGAATGCATGAAAAAGGTTTCGAATACGAATACATTGGAAAAGATCTTCCCTATATAAATATATTGGGAAGGGATTTTGATATAAGAATGCATTAGAAAGAATTTTATTATTTCAATACATTGAAAAGTGTTCATTATAGGAATACATTCGAAAGTATATTAGCTACATAAGTATATTGGACAGGTTCTTTTGCTATAAGAATGTATTAGAAATTATTTTTATTACTTGAATGCCTGGAAAAGGGTTTATTATAGGAATACACTGGAAAAGATGTTACCTACATAAATATATCAGAAAGGGGTTTTGCTATAAAACTGCATTGGATATTTTATCACTTGATGACATTAAAAAAGGCGTCATTATAGGATTATATTGGAAAGTATGTTACCTATATAAACATATATTGGAAAGGGCTTTTGCTATAAGAATGTATTAGGAATTATTTTGTTACTTGAATGCATTGAAAAGCGTTCATTATAGGAATACATTGGAAAGTATATTACCAACATAAATATATTTTGAAGTATTTTTAACATAGAAAGTTATTTGGAAGGATTTTACTAAAGCATTGCATTAAAAAGGGATTTTCTCATAAGTGTATATTGCAATTGTCTATAGTAATGTATTGCAAACTATTTCACCATGGAAATGCATTGTAGATTGTTTGTCATAGCAGTACATGGAAAATAGATTACTATAGGAATACATTGCATGTTATTTTGCTATACTAATGCATTGCAAATGATTTTAATATAGAAATGTCTTGGAATGCTTTTCTTCTATGTTTGTATGTAGGGGTGAATTGCATACAATTTACGAGAGATAGGTTTTGGCAATTGTTTTACAATAGGTACGCACTGGAATTACTTTTACTATAGAAATGCTTTGAAAATAATTTTAGTATATGAATAGCAAATGATTTGATTTGGAAATATTCTATATCATAAATAAATAGGACAAGTTGATTGATTGATTTTACCGACATGTTAAAGGGTTATTATATTTCAAGGGCTTAAGGAATCGCGTTCATTGTACATTAATATTTACCTTTTGTGGTTGTTTTGTTGTTGTTTTCTTACGGCATATTAAGTCTTTTTGGATCATTTAACGCCGAATCAAGTCATTTTTAATGAACAAAGAACTCAAGTTGCTTACAGTACCTGTGGTTGCTTAAATGGTTACCCAATTGAGTATTGAATAGACCTTGTTGTTTACTTGTTATTTAAATGTTTTTTGTTTTGTTTTGGGGTTTTTTTTTGCATACGGTCCTATCGAATACAAATCATTTTAAACAGATCTATTTGGCCACTGGTAGATTCCTCTGTGTCAAAGCAGATCTGTGAGTAATACTGAGCACTTCTTAGATATTCAGGACCGAAACCTCACCACCAAATTGTTGTAACTCGAGTATCAGAGTTAAGAAAAATAATATGAAGAAACACAAAGAAACACAAAAGGTTTACTAAGCAAAGATAGAAGGTGAACAAATTAATCAACAATTGCTATGTTGTATTAAGAAGTTCCAATAGATCTCATTGTTTCATTATTTATTGCAGTATGACAATAGAAACAAAGACCGTAAAAATAGAGGGGGTTGGCAGATCATTACAACCCTATCTTTAACTTAACTTGATCCATTTACTGACCCCATCAATCTATAATAATCCTTTCGCCACAACTATCACTTACATTCTGAAAAACTTCTACACTGCAGTTACCAAAAGATACCATTCTCCCCATGAAAGTCTAACCGAATCCCATATTTACATAATTATGGGGGAGGGGGATGATTAAAATTCATTTTCAAGCAAAAGAAAAAGGAAAACCCAAACGAAAATGAAATGGATCAAAGGAAATACGTATTATAAAAATAAAAATGATTATTACTAAGTTACCCTCACTGACTATTAATATCAGAAGAAAATAGTTCACCAGTCGAAATAAAAGGTAAAAATTCACCCCGGGAGGGAATATCTTAAGAGCATATTTGTTGTAGGTGACTCAAAGGGTATATTTAGCATAGCAAAGCTGCTCAAGTGGGAAGTAGCAAGTGCATGTCTTCGTGTACGTTGACCCTAAACAGGTCATAACAATATTTTAAACCCATATGACAGGTTGGTTGGTGGGTTTTTACGGTATGTCAATCCTTGTTGGGTTATTATTTCATGCCGAAGATATTTTGTTTTTTAACTCGTTTTTTTCTTTTAAATCGTAGATGGGATCCTAACCGGTACTACCACTCCGGGTCAAAATGGACCTGGGAGTAATAGTGATGAAGGGGTACTCCACATTCCCCAGAGCTCCAAAATAGTAACTTCACCATCAGATAGTTTAACTTCATACAACGACACTAAGACTTTTAGCCACCGCTTTCTAGCACATGATAAAAAGGGTTGGGGCTTGTCATAAAGGCAATAGAAATGGGACAATCATATAGGTGCTATAGCTTGATATGACTAGCCGATTGATCGGAGGGGGGTTTCTCCAACAGCCCGTCTAGCCTAAGTAAGGGCCAAAGCGAAGTGTGGCATGTCATAGATAGCTCAGACACCAGGGTTTCATCCTTAAGCATCAGGGGTCACCACCCACGGCCAACAGGTGGCCGCATTGGGGGAGGAGGTACTTTTCTACAGAGGGACAGTCAGTGTATTCTAAAGCCCCACTCGACAGGGCTGCTCAACGACAGAGACGGAACTGGAATTGGAGTAACACTTAGGTAGTAGTTTCAGCATTGTAGAGCATTCTGATACTCACGTCCATTGACATTCAAAATAGGAATGAATTGCAAATGGTTTTACAGCTGGAAATGTTGTTTTTTTCAGTGATACTCATGCCAAAATAGTATGTTCAGCACGGTAGACCCCTCCTCCCTATGGCAATATACGACGAAACGTCAGTGTTATCTACCCATCTCAAATAGACAAAATAAAACATGTACATTTAACTCCAGGCAAAAAAACTTTATCGATATTGTCATTTATTATTTAGAACACAACATACACAAAAAGCTTGAAAAATGTTAACCTTCGATTTGGAAAACGTTTCCAGCGATTTGTAAAAAGAAAAAAAAAGAAAAGAAGAAAAAGAAATGAAAGGGAAAAATATTGATACCTATCAAGAGATAAACAAAAAAGAAAAGACGAGGAAAAAGACTTCTACGGTAAACACAGTTTTTTCTGGGTTTTTTTTTTCAGTTTTTTTTTTATTTTTCTATGAATAGATCGATTTGAATCTTTAGCCAAAACTAACTGGGAATCAGATTGCAAGTCTCGTTTCAGAGACTCGTAATTTGATTAGCTCGGGGTTTAATGCGTTCATATAAGAAATAAAAACGCGCAAATTACCTGGCACGTGAGATTTGAGTTCGAAAGTGTATATAAGGGGGAAAAGGTAACTTACACCCAAGAACACACACACACGTACACACACACACACACACACCACACACACACACAACATATATATAATATATATAATATATATATATATAAGTAAAGTCGTGGTGGTGGCCTAAAGACGATATCAGCCAAACAGCGAGGGAGTCCATCCCCTTTTCACTAAGGCTAGACCAAGGAAATTTTTTTGGCGTCTGAGGTGGAGTACAACACCTACCATCAGCTTCTCACTTTACCGCACCCCCCCTGTGCTATTCAAACGCTGAGTTTGGAAGGGCCGGTATCGAAATCGGAATCTTGTTGTTCCAAGTCGAATGCTCTACCGACTGAGTTAATATATATAGAGAGAACTAAATTCAAATAAAATAAATAAATGACCTAATAATAATAATAATTTTGCTGCTCCGGTGGACGACAAAGTAAAATTAAAAGAATACGAAAGGATATACAATACTTGGACCTTGCCAGAGAACGGTAAAAACTGAATATACAATTTGCATTCGAAAGTGTATATAAGGGAAGAAAAGTAACATAATTGCAAGGACACACGCACATACACACACGCGCGCGCGCACACACACACACACACACACATGTATATATATATATATATATATATATATATATGAGGAAAAATGAGTAAAGAAAAGAAAAGTAAATGGATAAAATGAATTTAATCGATCACTTACATATTTTTTATAGTAAATAAGTAAATAAAAGATTATCTTAAATTATTTAAAAGAAAAAGAGAAAAAAGTACTCATAAAAGATATAAAAGATTATCTTAAATTGTTTAAAAGAAAAAGAGAAAAGATATTTTCTTAAAAAAAAAATAATAAAAAAAGAATTATTTATTTTTTCTATCAATACTAATACATAATTTAAGATAATCTTTTATTTACTTATTTACTATTAAAAAAATAATTTAAATTAGAGAACAAAGGGGATAAAAAAGAAAAAAAAGGAAAAAGAAGAGAAATAACACAAAAAAAAAAGAAAGAGAGGGAGAAAGAATAAGAAAGGAAAGGTGAAAGCGAAACAAAAGCTAAGTATGTAAAAAAATTTTTCTATTAACGGTTTTTATTTATTTGTTCATTTTTGTTTTTGAAATTCTGACATGCCCACACGGTCGCAATACATTGCAACATCTTACCGGATGTCAGCCTTGTTCTCAACAAACTTTTAAGAAAGAAAAAAAGAAAGAGAGAAATAAGAAATTACAGTTATTCGCCCATTCATAAAGGAGGAGAAGAAGAAAGAGAGGAAAAAAGGAGAGGAAAAGGAAATAAGAAGAGAAATTATAACCACACAAATAAAAAAACAGTACGTCATTTCTGAAATTAAACTCTGATGATAAAGCTTTGCTTTGAAATCGATTAGACATATAAAACATCTTTTTGTCTTTATTTTTACGCATTGTATTGCCTTCGAATTTTATTATTATATATTATATATATATATATATATATATATATATATATATATATATATATATCCTCTCGAAAGCAAGCTCTGTAGCAGAAATCTCACCAAAGGAATAAACACCTGGGTTGACTCCCTTGTAAAAATGGACAAGTGAGGAAATCCAACAGAATGACCAAAGGAAAATGAAGTTGGTGACGAGTCACAAGGCATTACACTTGAGATGCGGCATAGATATGATATATATATATAAAGAAATGAAGGCCGAAAAGGTCTCACCAATATTGGAGATTGCCTAATGCCACAATCTCTATGACTACACAAAAAAGAGCACGGAAAGATTAATTACAGCAGCCAATAACAATTGCAACATATGCACAAGCAGAAAAAATCTAGAAAACAGAAATGGGAAGAAAAACAATTAAAAAGATACTTCAAGCGATGCTTGATTAGTCACTTTTTACACATTTCCCTCTGGTTATTGTGCGTACCGAATAAAACTTCAAGTAACGGCATTCTAGTGTCAATAATTGTTTTTTAGGTTTTATACCATGTCGTTCTATATTAAAGACCTTCTCATGACTCAGATAAGTGACAGAACTGGAGGTCTATTCGAATATTTTTGAGAACGACGTATTTTAGTTTCGGTTTGTGATTTCACTAATTTGCTTCTGTAGTCTGCTTAAGAAATTCAAAGTTTTGCTTTTACACTTGATATAATTTCTCTAATTTTTTCAGGTTTAACTTTTAGCAGACTTAAGAAGATTTGTTTTATCCACGACTTTGTTTTTACTATTCGAAATTTATTTAAAAATGTCATTATTTGCACCACATTTATTTTAATAATTTTCTCTTTATGAGTATACTCAACAAGTACATATATCATTTTTCTTTTGTAAGAATATATATCCATATATTATAATATTATAATATTTTCATAGTAAGAATATTTATTGAAATTTCGAATTACAAAAATCTATCTCTGATAGACTTAGATGATGTTTATTACTATATTTAAAAGAAAGAATATTAACTCCTAAAAAAAAAACAACACATTTACTATTCTTTTCTTTTTTTTCTTTTTAAAATACTTATGTTATTTAATTATTAATTAAAAATATACTAATATACAAATTACAATATGATTTTATATGTATCTGTATCCATCAATCTATCGAGATTACACTTTCTGATATGGCCTAATGGCTAATATGTTAAACTGTGACATTGAATTAAGCGAGTTAGGACTCCAGTCACATGTATGGTAAGTATTTTTTTGAGGGTGAGGGTTAGAAAGGAGGTGATAAGATGATCATATTATATATATATATATATATATATATATATGTGTGTTGTGTGTGTGTGTGTGTGTGAAGAAAAGGAAGTGAATCCGACGGTATGTAGTATATTACGAAAGATTGAAAAAACACAGGTTTAAATGAGTTAAGTGGTGAGTTTATTGGCCGACGCTGCAGTGTTTCGATCTATTAATTAGATCATCTTCAGGCATTTGTTGGTATATGGAAGGTAATAAGACATTTTTTATCACAGAATAACGAGAAAAGCGAGTGATAGTTCTTGTTTATCTGTCTGTTTAAAATTTGAAGTTTGAAAAAAGAACGCCGAAAAATAGACGGTTTGAAATATGACGTCAAATATTCTCTTTTACGGTGTGAGTATGGGACTGTGTAAGTGTGTGTATTGAAAAATGCATTGTGCATTTTTTAGTGTTATATATATATATATATGAACAAAAAGTGCTAAGACAAACAAGAATGTTTCTTTTATGTTATTTATTTTTCTCAACTAGTTTCGGCCTTAGGTCATCGCCAGGAGAAAATTTATTGTCGAAGAAATTGTTTTTAGAGAGTTTTCAAAAAATCAAGATAATTTTTTAAGTGTTTGACAGGCCATTATAATCTGGGCAGCGAAGTGTGTTAGAAGCAGCGAGTCCGTTTGTTCCGTGAAAATACATACATATATGTAATGTTTGAATTAAATGTTTTTGTGTGAACGAGCTTATTTTGTCTTACCTTTCATTTATTCAGTGTTAGTTGGGATGAAACCCCGTGGCCTAGTGTCTAACGTGCTGGACTGTGATATCATAGTAAGTGAGTTAAAACTCCAGTCGCACTGTTATGTTCATTTTTGGATCGATACTCTTGGGAAAGGTATGAACTCACTCATCTCTCCAGTGATGGGTTAATCATTACTGTTCTTGTACAAGTATGGCTATGGTATTAAATAACCCACGAATGTTGATATCTCAATTTTTCATGGACGATTTCGATTCACAGTCGTAAAAGATTACCTGGTACGTTTAGTGCATTTAATTATAGATAAAAAAAATGTTTTTCTATATACACACAGCCGAACAAATAAGTTCTCTATATTCCATATTGATTTCTCATTTTATTTCTAATCATTTTTTCTTACACCTTTTGTTGATTTTACTAATATTTTATCACTTAATCAATTCACGCGAAGATCTCGTGATTTCTCGTTCGGTATGTCGTCTCTTTATTCGATTAAAACATTGTCTTTATCTATCACGTTGCCGTAATAATAAAAAGAAAAACAAAACTGCGCATTAATTTCTTAGATATTTCCGCTCAAAAGTTTGGCATCAACCAATTTATCATCAAATAATACTTTTAGAAATAATTATTCCAAAAAAATACAGTTCTATTTGTATGGTTATCATGTCTTAAGTGGAAGACAAAAAGGAAGTGCACTTATACATTTTACGCATGCGTTATAAGAGTTGTCTGTAGATGGTGTATTCCACCTATGACTAAGTTCTCAATTTATTTCAGTCTTAAGGAAATATTTCGCAGTATGGTTCTACATTAACAAAGCAGTTTTTTTTAATCTAATCCGAAAGATTGTATAACACCGATCCGATGAATTAGTTGAAATTCTTTCTTTCTTTCTTTCTTTTCTTTCTTTCTTTCTCGTTCTATTGAATTTCATTTTCTTTTATGCTTTCTTTCTGACTTACTTTTTTCCTTTCTTTCTTTTTTCTTTCTTGTTGAATTAACTTTTTCTTTCTTTTTCATTCGATTGACTTTCCTTTTATTATTGCCGGCCTTCTTTCCATCTTTCTTGTTGAATTAACTTTTTCTTTCTTTCATTCGATTACTTTCCTTTTATTATTGCCGGCCTTCTTTCCATCTTTCTTGTTGAATTAACTTTTCTTTCTTTTTCATTCGATTGACTTTCCTTTTATTATTAATTCTTTTCTTTCTTTTTCATTCGATTGACTTTCCTTTTATATTGCCGGCCTTCTTTCCATCTTTCTTGTTGACTTTCCTTTTATTATTGCCGCCTTCTTTCCATCTTTCTTTCTTCTTTTTCATTCGATTGACTTTCCTTTTATTATTGCCGGCCTTCTTTCCATCTTTCTTGTTGAATTAACTTTTTCTTTCTTTTTCATTCGATTGACTTTCCTTTTATTATTGCCGGCCTTCTTTCCATCTTTCTTGTTGAATTAACTTTTCTTTCTTTTCATTCGATTGACTTTCCTTTTATTATTGCCGGCCTTCTTTCCATCTTTCTTGTTGAATTAACTTTTTCTTTCTTTTTCATTCGATTGACTTTCCTTTTATTATTGCCGGCCTTCTTTCCATCTTTCTTGTTCAATTAACTTTCTTTGTCTTTTCTCTTTTTTCTTTCTTTCTTGTTCAATTAACTTTCCTTTCTTTCTTTCTTTCTTTCTTTCTTTCTTTCTTTCTTTCTTTCTTCTTTCTTTCTTGATCGATTGACTTTCTTTTTCTTTCTTCTTTCTTCTTTCTTTCTTTCTTTTTTTTTTTCTCGTTCAATTAACTTCTTTTTTTCTTTTTCTTTCTTTCTTTCTCGTTCGATTAACTTTATTTTCCCCTTTCTTTCTAACAAAAGGATTGGGTGATTTAATTCTATTAATTCCTTAATTTAATCTGATTATTGGAACGAATGGTACTGGGATGTCCTGGGGATCAATCAGAAGCCAATTCAACATATATCATGCAGTATGTCATTACCCAACCCTTCCACCACAGGCAGGATGTGGCACAATGTAATCTTTTTATCGAAGTAAAGCCGGTTTGAATTCATAATTTTCTCTTCCTATATTTGTTGCATAACCAAGGCTAAATAACAGTCTTCCCTATTATTTATCCATAGCTATGCGAGAATGGATGAATTCAGGTTTTCCCCAACCACATTTGTGTGAATTAAAAGGCAAATAGCTTCGTCCAGTATTTGAAGATGTATTGTTGATTCCATTTCCTACGACGATAATCGTTACGCTAAGGGCGCCTATTTTAAGTAGTCCTCTAGTACAAAGTACACGACAGCAGAAAAAAATAAACGATAGAACGAGGATTGGAAGACCAAGAAAAAGAAATGCTCGTGAAGACAGTTACTTGTGAGACCTGTCAGAAAAGAATCTTCATATTCTTGATTTGGCTAGAATATCTACCTATTTTACTTATGTATGATTTTTTACTTAGACTCATATTGTGTTTTTTTTCTCCTCAATCTGATCTAGCCTTCTTAATTATGGGTCCCCATATTGTATTCATTCTATGCTAGGTCTACTTAACAGCCCAGTACAGCCTATCATATGTGCTGATTCTTTGAGGCGTCTTCTCTTCCAATGTTCTTCTCTATCTATTATTCTAACTTCATCCCATAAGGGCAGATGGTTTCCCTTTTCATTCCATATATGGTCAGCCATACCCGACTTTTCTATTTCTCCTCGGACCACTGCTTTACGATGTTCTTCTAGTCTTACTTTCAGTGGGCGGCATGTTTCACCTTTGTATTCTTTGCCACAGCTGCATGGGATGGAATACACACAATTTTTGGTCATGTTATATTCTGTTGAGGGCTTGACTCAGACGAGATGTTTACGAAGAGTTGAGTCACTCCTGAATGTTGTCCTGATGTCATAGGGATTACATATCTTTTGAATCTTTTCAGCCAAGCCTTTCACATAGGGCAGACAGACTGTGGTGAGTTTTCGGGTATCATCTCTGTCCTGCGATCCAGATTTCTCATAGCCGATGTTATGCTCTCAGGATAATTGTTACGACGGAGGGTCTCTCTTAAGCTGTTCATTTCCTTCTGGTATACCTTCATCACTGCTGATCGCTTTTGCTCGATGTTGTAAGCAACGGACGATACCTTTCTTTACATTATATGGATGGTGGGAATTGAAGTTGAGATACTGTCCAGTGAAGGTAGGCTTACGATACACGGATGAACAGAATCCTTGCTCTGTGCGAGTTATTAACACATCTAGGAAGGACAATTTGTTGTCTTGTTCTTTTTCAGTTCACTATGGAAAAAATCATACATAAGTAAAATAGGTAGGTATTCTAGCCAAATCAAGACATTAGGTTTATAAGTTCCCAAAATTCACGTCCAATTGGACACATGGCCGAGTGGATTAGGCAGTTGGGTTAAAAGACAGTTCTAAGTGACAGTTATCTCTGGTTCCGAGTTCAATCCTGAGTGAAAGCAGTTAGAAAAATAATTAATTAGCACAACTCCTACCCCAGCTATGGTTAGCGGAATGAGAACAGGATATCCCGTGGAATAAATAAAGGGTTAGGTTCAAAGTTCCATGATGGCTCCCGAGTTCGAAAAGAAGGTTCCCGAGTCCGAGAAGGTTCCCGAGTCCGACAAGAAATACCTGAAGAAGGCCGGAGGGTATATCGGCCGAAACATTGTACAAATAACAATGAAGATGGGGACAATAGTCCGAATAACTCTAATAATACTTGTTGATTTATTTCATGCCGAAGATGTTTTGTTTTATTCATTCTGGTTGGGTATTCAAAATTTTTATAATATTTTCCTCAGAGTAGTGGGTGTATATGAAAAGGTTTCAAGATCTGACAAGTCAAAAGAATATAAACAATACCAAACTATATAAAAAAAAAACAATTACTGAATGAAACGTTCCGCAACCTGGGTCATTTAATTATCAACAGGATTTTGATTCGGTATTAAATGACTCGGAAAGGGTTCCTATGCAATAACAACAAACAAACAGATAAACAAAAATCAACACAATACCCAGGAAGGTATTCCACTTGGTTATGAGTAAGTTATGATCTGTGGTAGCTGCTCGTAAGCTTGATATTGTGATCATGCAAGTCATACCTCAAGATACCGCGAACAATTTATGTCCCATTCTCATTATCGACCTCTGGCAACCCGTCCTATCTTCATGGATGATAATGCCTTACCCCATAGAATACGTGAACTTATAGATTATCTGCGATGTAATGTCCTGGATGCTCAGTACTTGTGACCTTGTGTCACATCTTAGCCTTAGGGCGTATCATCGCGGTATAATGGTTAGCAGGCCAGTCTCGCAGATCCATTACTACTAAACAGCAAGTTCGATCCTCGATGGGTACTCCATAATTGTGACCTCGTGTCACACCCTACCCGTGGCGAATGGGTCGGATTAATACCTAACTTCCCTCAAATGTGGGTGCCCCATATAGGTGTAATGGTAAGCAAACTAGTCTCACTTATACATTACTACTAAATAGCGAGTTCGATCCTCAATTGATACCCCATACTTGCGACCTTGTGTCACATTTTACACTTAAGATGTTACATCGTGGTATAATTGTTAACAGGTTTGTTCATCACTACTGAATAGCGAGTTAGATCTTCGATAGATACTCTATTCTTGCGAACTTGTGTCACATCCTACTCGTGGTTGGTAAGTTAGGTAAATACCTAGTTACAGCATAACGTCATTAACCCTCTTCCGTTATTTTCAAGAAGCCTTGATGTAACATTTATTGATAGTTTAGAGGGCGTTTTGGGTCGAAAAGTGCCAGCTAAGATCTTTCCTGTTCAAACATTTGCATTATTTGCGCACCCATAATAATGACGGAATATTCCCCTAGATGCAAAACAGATGGTTTTAAGTGAGATGAGGATTTATAAAATGTCATTAATGTGAATGGTGACTACACCAAATATTGACACCCTCTTCGTGTACAACAAGTCCATGAACGTCAAAGTGTTTTTGTTTGTGGTTTGTTCTTTTTTTTCAAACGTAATTATGAAGAAGATAGAAAAACAAAGTCTTCCAGAAAAGATGAATTTATTCTAGGGGGTAAGTCGACTTTAAAATGTTTCGGTTTTTATCAAACCTTCATCAGGACATTAGGATGGAAGAAGTGTTGTCTGAAGAGTGATGGATGTTTTTTTTTAATAATGGGAGATAAGAAAGTGTATACAGAGAAAGTTTCATAACCATTTGGCAGCGTTCTTTTATTAACGTAATCATGTACTTATTGAACCTAATTATGTAATTATGTAATGTTTTAACATAATTATATAATTATTATTGTATAATCAATTATGTAATTCTATAATTAATTATGTAATTTTAAATAACTTTGTAACTTTAATTATCCATGTAATTCTTGAATTATTTTTATGGTCATTATGTAATCATTGAATGTAATCATGCAATTCTTTCGCTTTTTTCGCCCTTTCGACCGATCAAATTTCTATCTTTTTTTCTCTCGCATTTTGGCCTTTTCAACTTTCTTTCTTTCATCTTCCCCTCCCCTTCTCTCTCTCTCTCTCTCTCTCTCTCTATATATATATATATATATATATATATATATATATATAAGATTTTTTTATTTGGATGTTTGTTTATTTTTAGAAGCATTGCTGAATAAAGTGTGTCTACTAAATATTTTATATTTTTGCTTGAAGGCAATTACAATGCGAATATCGCATAAATTCGATAATTATAGAAGATAACAATGACAAGTGAATTTCGCAAAGAATTACTCGGTGTGTAGAATATCGTACAGACTGTTTCAACTTTATTAAGTCTCATCAGCTATATATATTAACGATTTCCCTCCGACGGAAATCGAAACGGGACTTCAGCAGGATAGTTTTGACACTATACTGTTTCAGCCGCGATACAGCGCCGAGAAATACTTGCGAAATTAACCTGTCAATGATACTAGCGTCTCTCTCCCTTCCTTTCTTTCACCATTCCTTTCATTCACCCTTTTGCTCTTTTAATTCTTTCTTTCTTACATACATCCAATCTTTCACGATTCCGAGTTTTTATTTTTCTTTCTTTCGCCATTTTATATTTTCTTTCAAGTTTTTTTTCTGTCTCTTTTTTCTTTTTTTCTCATTTGTTCTCCTTTTCTTCCTCTCATTTACTTTTCCTTCTTTTGCATCTTTCTTTCTTTCATCGTCTCTCTAAATTACGCGTGATGAAGTATTTTTTTCTGGCAACACTGCGCCAAATCCTTTGTTTCCTTACAAAACTGTCATACATGTTTCCGTGTGATATTACATTTGTTTTAAAGATTTTTTAACGTTTATCTCAATTCCCAATTACATGATCTATACAGATTTTTATAATTAGTCAAGTCAAGGTAAAAAAAAATCTACAATCTCACTTATTTGTGAGGCGGTCTTAATGATTATCGTTGTAGGAAATAAACCCGTTGGATCCGAATTCAAATCCTGGTTGATGGGCTTGCATTTTACTTTACGCTAATACACATAGAAGCATTTGTAGTGTAATGGTTATCTTCGTAAGAAATGGACAGGTCGAATCGAATTCACATCCTCGATGAGACTGTTTACATAGCGCTAATACATTTGGAAAATGTATGAATCCCATTATTCTCCCTCTAGCTATGGGTAAATAGTAGGACATACTGGGCTCTTTAACCTTGGTATTGCAAGGAGAACAAAAGCACTAAATTCAAAACTGTTCAACTTTGCTTAAAAATTGACCTTGTGTCAGAATTTGCTCGTAGCAGAGAGGTTGGGTAAATGCATACATTAATACCCTTGGGAAAAGCATACATCTATAATTTACCCCCCACACACACACATACACATACACACTTGGTTATGGGTGAATATAAGGACAGACTCTTTAGCTTTGATATGGCAACGTGACCGGGTTCGACCGGGAATATTTTTGAATTTGCTCTCAGAGTCGGTCTGATTCCAAAATAGTAGGATATGTTGGGGTACTGCATCTGGGTACAAAGCTGAAAAAGGGACACACTGACATTCGCATTTATTATTAGAGATTTGTTCAATATCATGTGCACAGATGTATCCATTTTACTGTTTTTCAAAACGTTCGATGTTTTTATAAAATATCAAATTGTTTCGTTCTTTCTTTAAAAAAAAAACAAGAAAAAAATCTCTTGAACGATAGAAAATAACTGATATGAGAATGTTGTTATGAAATCAAATTTCCAATTAAATAAAAACAACATAAAAAACAATAAGAGCAGAAACGAGACAATATTACATCAGATTAAATTGCATGGAAACATAATGTATGGGTTCGAAATAACGGGACAGGCTGACTTCAATTTGAATAATTGACTAAAGCAGCTGTTGAATGAAAAAACACCGATTAACGAAATCATAAGCGACGGTCTCCTATGGACTCCTACAAATGGGCACACCAGTATTGACCGACAAGCAAAAACTTACATTCATTCTTTCTGTATGAACAAGCGATACCGTCTACAGAACTTACCTGGAGCTATGAAAGATAGGGACAAAGGAGAGAGGGGGGATGGGAGAAGGAAAGACAGTCAAAGGAATCTGTAGTCACCAGGATTTAATATTAATAATTATATATATATAATATATATATATATATATATATATATATATGTTTTTAATGTTTTTTTAAGTTGGGCGTTATTACGAAGCATCTAAAAATAAATGATATATATATATATATATATATATATATATATAATATATATTGATAGATAGATAGATAGATAGATAGAGACAGAGACACAGACAGAGATAGAAACAGAGATAGAGAGTATGTGTGTGTGACACTTTTCACAAAGCGTACAGATACTACACTCTTATCTGACAATCCTAAAAAGGAAAGTATTCTGTTGCACGCCAGTAACACAACTCGTTTTTCTTAAAATGCTTTCTCAAAAGCAATAGTTTATAACACCTTTACCAGGTGCTGCCGAAAGCCTAAATAAAACACCGTAAATCTTCCCATAGAATTTAAATGTACATTGTTCATGTTAGTGTCTTCAGTATTTTGCAAAATATAGCTAAATAGTTTTTAAAAATAAAATTTTCAACGCTTTTAAAAATTTTACTTAACAGCAAAATTTCTTTTATATATACTAGAAAATATATGCACCATCCGGACGCAAGTATTTAAGTTTTAATGTAATAAAATATTATATCAAATCGAAAAATAGAACAACTGAAACTTACTCTTCCATCACTCCCGTCTTTCATTGCAAAATTTTCCTAATTCAAATATTTATTTAAATTAGGAAGTAAAGAATAAAATTACAGTTATTTCTTCTTGTTATCAAAGAGATTTTTGCTCATATTTATTCAAATGAAGCCACACAATTAGAAATCAATAATAATAAGCGCATATTTATTAAAATCAAAATTTTTATATAAAAAAATTAGCCTTCCCGTTAAAACTGTAAACCGCTATTTTGTTGTATATATGAATACAATTGCATGTTATCAGCATGTAGATAAGGACAACAGGATTCATAATATAATTTTTTTTATTTATAATTGAAGTTTAAATGAAAATAAAATCATGGAGAACGTGACGTAAATAACTAAGGGAATTGTGACTTTAGTAGTAATATAGTTTCAGTTACAGACAGATAAACTCACCATCTCCATTATAATAGGAATATATATATATATATATATATATATATATATATATATATATATATATATATATACGCATGTGTGTTAGAGGAAATATATAGGAAATGTGAATAATGAACACAATCAATTCAATTAATATTTCGTTTTTATTAATTCATACAGATTGGTATATAAGTAAGGACAAGGCAAAGGGGGAAGGGGAAGAAAGGTATACATAGTGAAGTGGGGTAAGGGTTATTTCAGATGAATAGATGGTGCGATGAGAGTCATTTTTAATATCGATGTTGAAGGCGGCTGTAAGTAATTAGTGTTTATGTGTTAGTGTAGTGTTGTGGCTGACACTATGGGGTGGAACAGAAGAGATGTGGACGTTATATAGTATATCATGTCGATTAGGGGTTGGGTTTTAATATTGGTGTTGGGTAAAGTAAACGAGGAATCTAAAACTAGTTTTTTCCAGATTAAGCAACGGGGTTTGTTACACAAGTCGTTACCCTGATTTTGGTTGTTATAGTAATTCGTTTGTTACATTGCGGACACGATTAAAAGAAATTAAATTGTAGGTAAATTTCTATATGTGACGTGGCGATATTTATTTGGGTGGGGTTGTGAGGTCATTAAATTTCGGTATGTGACGTGAGGTCTAATTAAAGGAGTGTGTAGTTTTTATACTTATAATATTATATTTATCTCTGGACTTGATTTAGTTCGATCTGCTATTCTGGATCGAAGCAACTAGGTGTGTCCGTGTCTGTTATTGGATCTGTTGTTGGACTGGATGACATTCTCACTGTTCTTCGAGGGTCTGGAACTAATTGGGTCATCTTGAGAATGTTTCGTCTTGCGTCACTGCTAAGTTTTTTAATAAACGAACACAACACGGTTGTTTTTCTAAAACGCTCTTTTATTTTACTTAAAAACCCAAATTGGAGAAATTGCCCTTTGAGACGAGACACCATCCTGTCTCGCTACACAGTCAAAACTCTGTCCTTTTTCTCAAAAACACTCCCAATTTTTTCACTCTCCCTTTCTCTCTTGTCACGGTTGACACTCCTCGTCAAATCGGAAGCCAACAGGTCAGTATTTCAGCTGTTATCCTTAGATTATAGTTAATTTCGACTATTACATAACCTATAACTAAAATCTTGGGGTATTCTAAATTTAATTATTTTACACTTTTAAAATGATATGAGAAGGGAAGTGTTATAAATCCTCCCTCTGAACATTTAATGAGCATGTCCCAATACGAGAGTATTATGCTGACAGGGTAGTCTTATACCACTAGCAGTGGTCTCCTTTCTTTATACCGCTGGCAAGTATTGTATTTTGTTAATGTTATAAAGATTCCATTTCATTTCAACCTCTGTTTGTTTATTTCTCATTGAGTAACCTTTGTTAGATTACAACATGAAGATAGAGTGGGTGCTTGCTTAGTACTGATTTGTGGTTCGAAATATATAAATTGATTTTAGCGTTTGTTTTGAGGGGTTGAAATCTTTAATGAATGTATCAGTGTGTTTTTGGACACATAAAAAAATGAAGTGAATTCGATTATTGGGATTTTGGGATTTGTATTGTCTGTTCAGGATTGACACTTTATTAATTGCTTCTTTTATTAATTTTAAATGTACTACTGTGTAATAAGATGGAACTATTAGAATGTTCTAGAGTGAAGTTGATGATGTTGTCGTTGTTAAGTATGTATTGGTAAAATTATAATGGATTGTTTAGTCCGTGTGCCCATTATTTTCATATATAGGCCATATTATCTTTATTATATTTATGTAAGAAACATGTGCGGAGCCCACACTCTCATATATATATTATATATATATATATATATATATATATATATATACTAGTTAAAGTACCCGGTCCATGACCGGACTAAAATGAAATTTGGATCACCAGGGAGTGAGAAATAAAGTGGAAGACAGTAGTTAGAGAGGGGGTAAGAGGAAAATAATTCTTAAAACTAAAATCATTGAGAATTTGTATATTTCAGGATTTCTATTTTATGTTTTATAGTTCAAAATTATTACGTATACAACAAATTGAAAGTATTCGTTTGTATATTTGTTTTTTTTTTGTTTTGTTTTTTTGTAAATTTTGTAACATCACATGTAAGATAAAACACCGGATTTTTTCCGTATTAGTAACCTTTGTTTTTGTTTTTTTTATCGTGGTTTTAGAAAATAATTAGTTAACGAACCAAAAGAAAAACAGTTTCTAAGGACATTCATCAATTTTTCTTGTTATTTTTAACCCTTTAAAACTCTAACAATTAAAATTAATAAATAAATTAAAGAGTTAAAAGTCATTTTATTCGAATGAAAATCTTAGTTTAATTTATACAAATATGTAACAGTAAACTGATTTTATTTACAATTAAAATATTTTTTAATAATGTAACCGTAAAGCGTAAATTTTGATTTTCTACAATTTTTATGCATTACAAAAATTAAAATTAAAATGAGTACTGTACAATTTAAGAATATGGATAAATTAAGAGTGGAAAAAAAAATTATTCGTATTATCGGCTATACGCAGCAGTTTGGTTTTTTTTTTAACTCGCTGTAAAAAATAATTTAATCTATAAAATGTATACGTAGATTTTTTTCTTCTTAACTCGCTGTAAAATAATGTAATCTATAAAAACACATACAAATTACATATTCAGAAAGACTATTTCATCTTATTACTAAAGATATAAATATTTTAAAGATTAGATCCTAAATAGGCAAGAGATTTCGAGCTGACTCGCATAGATTGCACTGCCTTATTCGTATTATCGGCTATTTATCGACTATACGTATAATTTTTTTTCTTTTTAACTCGCTGTAAAAAATAATGTAATCTATAAAAACACATACAAATTACATATTCAGAAAGACTATTCCATCTTATTACTAAAGATATAAATATTTTAAAGATTAGATCCTAAATAGGCGAGAGATTCCGAGCTAACTGGTATAGACTGCAATACTTGTATCGCAATAATCACAGGCAGCGTGGCTATCCGAAGACATTTTTGTATTTTTTAACTCGCTGTAAAAAATGATTCATTTGATAAAAAATCACACAAATTACATATTTTGAAAGAGTATTTTCTTTCTTTCTAACGATATAAAGATTATTAAATATTGGACCATAAATAGGCCATGAATTCGGAGCTGAACGGCTTAGACTACAAAATTAATTCATTAAAATCAAAACTTCGCTGCTGATGTCGCTGTAACAATAAGCAGAGACAATATTTTATTATCAGCAGGGGCTGGTATACGGACAGTTCCGCAAATTGTGTGATTTTGGCTTAATTAATCGATTACATCCCTTAATCAGTAAAAATCAATAACCAAATTTGATGTGTTTCTTAGTTAGAAGTATATTAATGTGTATGCAAGATTTAAAATTTGAGTGACCTCCCGTTTGGAACTTATACGTCGACACATACATACCAAAATCTCTCCTTTATATATTATATATATATATATATATATATATATATATATATATATATATATGACTTTATATATATATGTATATGTCGGTGGAAATAAATTTATAACTGTTAATATGATCGGTATTTAAGCCTTTATCTCATATATATATATATATATATATATATATATATATATATATATATATATATATAAAGTAAAGAAGAAACAGAATACTTCATAATAGGCATTTAATAGTTATCATCCTTGAAAAAATATAATGGTTGGTCAGAGCTAGAAATATAGACAAAAACAATTGCAACAGAAATCGCACGGGTGTGCTTGCCTCGAGGATATGTAAAAAAAAGAGTTATTTTATTCAGCTTAAAATTGAAGACAAAAAAAAGCAATCAATGAAAAGGTGGTTTTCAGTCTAACACACTAATTTTATCGTTTAGATATGTCTAAAGTCATGTATATAGAACGAATACCTTTGATTGCAAGAAGAATTTCTTTCAGCCCATTGCCATGTCAGTACTATTGTAAGGCTGCACCACTTAGACTCTAACGAAACGCTTGGAGAAAAAGCCAGATGCAAAAAGATGCTGCGTGTTTTTTCTAACACATCATGAAAGTTGCACTACATCGCACAAGACATCCGGGTAAGATGAAAAAACATGTTGGGTACTGCTGGAGAATCAAGGACGTGTATATAAGTGAGTTTTTCCAAAGGGAACCTGTACACAAACCTATATTAGTTAGTTCTGCACGAATACTGGATTCTGGGAAGTGTCAGGTAGATCTGATGATACACATGATCAGTGCTTTTTGTACTTTTGTTTTCTTTCTATTTATTTTAGGTTCTGTCTTGGTCTAAAAGTTGTAAAAACAGTGTTCATTGTTACGATAGATCACAGTGTTACTCAGAATTGTATATATATATATATATATATATATATATATATATATATATAGAGAGAGAGAGAGAGAGAGAGAGAGAGAGAGAGAGAGAATGGGGACTAAAATATTCCTTACATTGAAAAAGTGGTCAATGTTACTATAGAAGATTGGGTTTAAACCCTAAATATCTCGTTTATTTTCCCGTTTAATCTGTTACTCAGAATTATATATATATATATATATATATATATATATATATATATATATATATATATATATGCATACAGGAACTAAAATATTCCTTGCATAGCCATCTACATATCACTAAGTTTTACTCCTGTTGTATGTATGTATGTATGTATGTATGTATATATATATATATATATATATATCATAATGTCACGCTGGTAGCATGGACTCCCATGACTCTCTCATCATATGTCCCTATTAGTCATCGCTCCTGGAAAGTCCCCCTCACAACATCCAGTATCAGCATACAGCAGATCAATACAAATCTTTGCTAGTCGACCCACTCTGATGTGTCCATGTGTTGGTATCCACCGGAGAACGTTACTTATAAGTTCGTCCTTACTTGTCCAGCGTGTTTTTTTCGTATTGCTAGAATGGTTTGTGTGATCGGAGGTAAGTGGCCGTACAGCTGCTTTTGTCGGCTTGAATGAGTTGTTCAAGACAGTATCTCTGTGTAGTTCTCATTTAGCTTTTTTTCTAATTGTTTCCTTAAATTCCAAATAGTGCAGCCATATAGTAGCACTGATATATTTTTTTCAAAAGAACTATTAGTTTTGAGTTAAAAATTCAAAAGTTTCTATTTTATAAGATTTTTTTCCAGTAATTTAACTATTAAAGTGTAGGGTGAGTAA
>CM042148.1:53523342-53685842 GCA_023376005.1 Doryteuthis pealeii | reverse complement strand
TGAAGTGGTCGAATGGCAATGGCAGTCTGTCCGTTTAAGCCAAATTCCCGCACGCGTACTTGGTCTGAATGATATAAAATGATAAAGAGTTCTTATCAAAGCAAAGTCTTGTGCTAGGTAACTAAAAAAAACAACACAAGACGTCCCAGTATCAAGTACAGAAGATCCAGCTCAGATGAAGAACATCTACCAGTTCAGAGCAGCTCAGATAGCAAGATAGAAGATAAAAGATAGACAAAGCCTATTCAGAACTATGGGGCAGAATATTTAACAGAATATTTAACATAACTTAACAACTGTATCTGGTCTTATTTAACGGAATGAGAACAATATACTCCAATGTTTTAAATAAATGGTTCAGTTTGAAGTTCCGTGAAGGTTCCCGAGTTCGACAAGAAACATCTGAAGAAGGCCAGAGGGCACATTGATCGAAACGTTGTGTATATAACAATAAAGGTTATAGACACCATTCTGAAAAAACTAAATAATACAACTGATAATATCCTATATTAGTGAACAATAAGAACTATGTATAAAGAAATCAAACTTGGTGTAATGACATATTGTCAGTATCTGCAGGACAGCGAGGGAGTCAGTATCCTTTTCGGTAGCGCTAGACCTGGGGTTGTTTTTGCAGAGATAGAGCACTACAATTTCCGTCAGCTCCACACTTTAGCGAATAAATCAGATTACACAATGTACTCATACACTGAGTCGACGGAGACTGGTATCGAACCAGGAACCTTGTGATTCCTTAGAGGGTGCTATACCGACTGAGCTAAACCGGCCCAAACTATAATATACAAGGGATAAAGAAAATATTTTGTTTTTCAGAAGACTCTCTGTGTATCTAACCTTGTTCTAGTGATGTCTTTGTTTAAAAAACACATTTAAAAAATAAATAAGTTTAGTATGTAATTAGGTGAAAAGAGAGATAATCACAGTTTTACTGAAATCTTATTATTCTTTTTAAATTCAATCAGCAATCACTGCTTTGTGGTTGATACTAATCAAATATTTAACCAAATTCGTGTTTTTAAGCTTTATGGTTTGAGTAGTTGACTTGTTCGGTCTCATCGAGGTAAAAAAAAGCTGATATAAGAAATATAGGGAAAGCGTCTATACTTTAGGGCAATGGTTAAGAAAATTGTCTTAGAGATGAATTTGCTAATCAAGAGAGTTTCATTCTCACTATGCGGTCCACCGCTGAACTTTCATTACAGACTTGGTTAAGTTTAGTAAATAATTTTAACAGGTGAAAGAATGCACTACATTCAAATTCCCCCCCACACACACCCATATATATATATATATATATATATATATATATATATATATAAGTAAAAAAAAGTAAGTAAAGTCGTCGGGGCGGCCTAAAGTCGGTATCAGCCAATCAGCGAGGGAGTCTATCCTCTTTTCAATAGCGCTAGACCAAGAAGATTGTTTTGGTATCTGAGGTGGAGCGCCACACCTACCATCAGCTCCTTACTTTACTGCACAGATCCCTGTGCTACTCATACGCTGAGTTGGCGAGGACCGGAATCGAACTAGGAACCATATATATATATATATATATATATATATATATATTGTTGTTGAGGTATCCACGTATGCTTCTAGTTGATATATGTGTGTTGATGTATATATATATATATATATATATATATATATATATATATATATATATATATATATTCGTTTAATTTTCGAGAGCGCTTGCTTCTCCTCATCTTAACATTATTTTGACAGCATCCCTAAACAGACAACAGCTCCTCAAATACAAACAAAAACAAACCAACAATCGAGTCCCCATGGTATTCCATCATGCCCAACACATGCACAAACTCACAAAAACACTAACAAAAGAATACAAAATCCTACAATCCGACCCCAAAATAAAATTTATCTTCCAAAAACCTCCAAACAGCAACCACCCAACCTACGCAACATCCTTACTGCATAAAGAACACCTACACAAGAACACACAAAAAGACAACCAAAGATGCAACAAGCCAAGATGCCAAGAATGTGCACACGTAAACTCAGAACCCTCAATCGTAATACCTCACACCAACATAAAGATCTAACCCCCACAACTCACCTTCGACAGCGCAAACATCATCTACTATATCTACTGCACAAAGTGCAAAAACAGCGGATAAGTAGGGGAAACACAAGCACCCTTTAGATTTAGACTAAACAACCATAAATCCACTATAAAACTAAAATCACAACAAAGTAGCATTGCACAACATTTCAATAAACCACGGCACAACCTGGAAAACCTGAGGTCCATCCACACACGCACGAAAACACACTGAGATTAAATAGATAGTACGCCTACATGTGCACATCCACGGACTTAAGAACGACATGGGATTCCTCAAACCATACAAATATTTCTCCATCACTACCACCACCACACCAGTGAAAACCACAAGACGTGACCATGACGAACATTAAAGACAAAATAAACAACTAGAAACAAACCAATTAACAGACCGACAATAAAAAACACCCACACAAGAAGAGAAAAAAGAAACAAGGTCACAAACAGCGACCGCCCACACACCACTCAACAGATGATACGGCTACTATAAAGGCAGCCAGGTCCGGCCAGTCAAAATAATGTTAAGATGAAGAGAAACAAGCGCACTCGAAAATTAAACGAAATAAAACGAAACTTAACATTTTAAAACTGAGTTTCTGATATTCCATTCCTAATGCTTCACACTAAAGCCCAAACAATATATATACTATAAATAGACGTATATATATAAACAACACACAACACACACACACACACACACACATATATATATATATATATATATATATATATATATATAATAGTGTCCAATGGCCTCGGTCATTGGACCGGTAAGGAATATATCATCAGCGTAAATCCCAAGAGCTATTCCCCAGTTAACACCTGCCTCTCTCGTCTAAAAGAGACAGAGCTGGGTTTTTGCCCAGTGCTTGAGGCACCTCATAAGATGAATCTCAAAGGGATACACTCAATTTTTACACTGGCCATCGCATGATCTTCAGTTTGTGCGTGGCTCCCCACGTAAATCGGGCGTTGTGTTCATCTGACATTGTGGGATGTCGAAAAATAACTACACATACACACACACATCTCTCTCTCTCTCTCTCTCTCTCTCTATATATATATATATATATATATATATATATATATATATATATATATATATATATATATAAATGAAAATCGTATGGCCATTATATTTAATTAATGTAAATAAAAGAAAGTCAAATAGATCTGTTTACAAGTTAATGAAAATTATTTCTACTAATATATTGATAAACATTCAGTTAATGAAATTTGTTTCAACCCGTTTATAAACCAAACAAAATGAAAAAAAAAATAATTTAAATCATTTCAATTATGTGCTAGTGTACTAATAGAAATATTTTATGTTAATTTTTTTCATTAAATTCATGTATATTAATAAATTGTAAGAAATAATTTTAATTAATCTTAATTAATTTTATGTATATTAATAAACTGGTTTGTAGGTAACATTTACTTACAAACCTTTCACTTACAAATATATACAAAAATAAAATTTGACATTGAATATCCCACAAGGGTTGATATGCCATTCAACAAAATAACCTGTGTGGATCCCATCTCTAAGTCAAATCAATCTGTTTGAGATAGTAAAGTTTTTGCCTGTTTGAAATGATCGCGAAGATATAGTATAATATATATAGTACCCTATCTACTTATTTACTAAGCTACTCTTAGTTACTCACATAAGACGAGAAATATAAGATCGCTAAGTGAGAATCAAACTGACTAACAATGGTTTGCTAATCTAGCTTGATAATCATCACACCACGTGATAAGCATAAGACCAAAAATACGTATTTACACAGCCCCTACTCTTATATACGTATATTGTACTATTTTGTAGAGAAAAGTAGTTGTAGAGTATGCCTACATACTCGTGATTGTGTACAGATATATTTATCTTCTTTTTTACTTGCCTGTTATTTTTTCGCCCGTAGACAGGACTGAACCTGCAACATAATAAATGCCGTAAAACAAAACTGATATGCTGTAAAACAAAACTGATATGCCGTAATACAAAACAACCAACCATATTATTGCAACAGCCCTGTAAACAAAAATAAAAATACATTGATATATATATATATATATATATATATATATATATATATATATATATATATATATATATATATATAAAAGATAATCTAATGAGTCAGACGAACCTACTATTAGTTTCGCATAAAGCTCTTCAGGGCTAAAATCTGACTCCGTCAGAGTCAGATTTTAGCCCTGAAGAGCTTTATGCGAAACTAATAGTAGGTTCGTCTGACTCATTAGATTATCTTTATTATTGGCTCTACTTAGGTATCGAGCACTTTTTACTTATTAGCTTTCTCCTAGCGGTTATATGAATATATATATATATCTTATATACATATATATACATATGAATTGTTTTTTCTTTTGGCCAAATACTGTACCAATAGATTATTTTTTTTGTTGGTACGAATATCTTGGTCCTTTCTTTTTTTCAAAAATTTTTTTCTTCCTGGTTGATGTTTGGTAGTATATTTTTACAATCAAACTTTCTGCTGTTTTTTCTCTCTGCAAGGATCTACCAACACGCTTGGTATATTAAATTATATATATATATATATATATATATATATATATATATATATATATATATATATATATATACTTTATTTTGTGCTGATACGGATTTAGCTCATTTGGTAGAGCACCAGCCTTAGAATCGCAAAGTGCGGGTCAGATACTGGTCCAAGCCAACTTAGCTCATGAGTAGACTAGCTTGAGTAATCTGATCTGTGCGGTAAAGTGGGGGAACTTACGGTAGGTATAGAGCTCCACTTCATAAGCCCAAAACAATGTTCCTGGTTTAGTGATAAGGAAAAGGGAATATACTCTCTCGGTATCCGGCGGATACCAACAATAGGCCATTCCGCAGACTACTTTATGTGTTCTAATTTTTTGTCTCATCTATCGGTTAAATAGAACAGATTGAGTAAAAAAATATAGTTGTTTTTTAAATTGAATGTTTAAAGAAATGAGTACCATTAAGAATGAATAAAACAAAATGTCTTCGGCATAAAATGATCTAATGGGTTGACATGCCGTAAAATCCTACCAACCAACCAACCTATTTTTATTTACAACGTTTTAAACGCCTCCTTGTGTGTGTGTGTGTGTGTGTGTGTGTGTGTGTGTGTGTGTGTGTCTGTGTGTGATACTCCACAGTTACGCCACGAATTTATCCCTCACATCTCGTTCATGACAGACTTAAGAAACGACAAAAAGAAACACTAGATTGCATTAAAAGAATTTACATTGTTACTCAAGGGACACGGAAAAAGAAAACGGAACACTTCATAATTGGTATTTAATAGTTATCGCCCTTGAGAAATTATAATGGTCTGGTTGAGCACGGAAAGTAAACGAAAAGAATCACAGAAGAAGAAATCACATGGGCATTAAGAATAGTTACTTGAAGCTATCCTTGTTTCCTCGTAGACATTTGGGAAAAGAAATGTCAGAACAAAATTAAAATTAAAGCCAGAATAAAAATCGTAGAACTGTTGCTTTTATGCCTAAAACTACGATTAATTGTATCGTTAAGTTCTTATGGCTGAAGTGATGCGAATTTAAAAGAAAACCTTCCATATAAAGCGGATTTCGTTATTTCCCCGTTTTATGGTCGTTTTTTTTTTTTGTTCGTTATCCGCCATTAATCAAAATGTAACTCATTGTAATTGAATTATGTCAATTCGATTTAAAACAATGCTAAATTGAGATTTGATAAATCGCGATTGGTATGACTGAAAAGAAGACCATTTAATTAAAAAAAAAACTTCAGTTAAAATTTAATCAAATATTTATCTCCCTTTCTTCTAAGACAAATTACTCGCATCTTTTTTTACAGATGGATTTACCCAATAGGATAGGTTGAATTTTCATTTTTTTTTAAATATCAAATTCTCTCAAATAACAAAAGTTGTGTGTTGATATAATGAGTACTGATACCAAAAAATAGATCCCGTACTTATACCATTGTTTGAGGAAATAGCATCAAAATCGTCCAGTAAAATGCACCAAAATTCCTCGTTTTCACAACATTTAGCCTAAAAATTGGTGACAAATTTAGCAATTTCAATATTTAAAACAGAAAAGCTTGTCATTTTAAACGAAACGAATGAAGTATTATAACTCGAATTCAAATTGAAAATAGTCCTCCATCACCACCGACACATCAGATATGCTGATTTTTACCAAATAAGTAACCGTACCATATACGAAGGTCAATGAAATTGACACCTGCATTTGCCTAGTTCATTAGCACAAAGAAAAACACAAACAGGCTCGTCTAGGATTTGAATGTGGCTCACTGAATTGATTGTCTTCGGTTATCATAAGGCCAACTGAAAAGAATTATGATCACCCAAGAAAAGGTATGAATCCCTCTCTTTTCTCCACCTTCAATTATGGGTAAATAGGCTATTAACGCTATAGGAAAAGCAAACAGCTTCGGTCATGATTTGAACTCGCTTCACCGTGTCTATTTTCTATGTCCATTTTCTATGTCCATTCTGAAACTGAGATATACTCAAAAGCATCCTGTATATAAAAACATATATAAACAAAAGCATCCTGTTAACATACAAAGTCTTTATATATCTACTGCACCCCTCTCTCTCTCTCTCTCTCTCTCTCTCTCTCTCTCTCTCTCTTTCTCTCTCTCTCTCTGTCTCTTCACACACACACACACACACACACACACACACACAAACCTACATACGCGCACATGCACCCCCCTCTTTTCTCTATATCTATTTTTTTATCTATGGTGTATTGCCACGAACTGGTAATAATTGATTACAAATGAAAATAACGATTCCTCATTTCGTTCTATGGATACCCAAACGGATATAGATTTACAAATACTAGTCTCTAATCGACAATTATTCCAAAAAATGTAAACCAGTCAAGAGACGTTTTAACACTTATGATTACGAATTCAGACTATCCAAGAGGGATAAGGTAGTTATTACAATAGGAAATTTCCCTACGTAATTTCAGCTGTCCGCTTTTTAATCCTACTTTACGATGGAACAGTGTTATTTAGTATCGCCAGCATATTCACATTCTTTCCTTTGCCAGGGGCTCTCAACCCGCAGCCCGGCGGCCACATGTAGCCCTTGAGGCCTATCAATAGGGCCCTACACATAAATTTCAAAACATTCTTTTCGTCGTCTTATTGTTGGTTCGGAAGAAATACCATTAAAACTGCAGATGGAACTCATTGATCTTCAGTGTTCAAAAGATTTGAAGTCCAAGTTCCTTGCTTGCTACATATTTGATTTCTATTAAAACTACATGTTTCTATCTGGACAATTCCGCCACCCAACCCAACCAATATTTCTATAAGATTTTCACAACCCTATTACCCACACCTAAAAATTAGTGAGCATGTTTATGCACTATATAATGCTGTAAATAGTTGTTCTTCAAAATGAAAAATCTGCTGCATTCACAATTGTTAAATCATTACTTGTTTGATGTTCTCCTTTTGTCAGTCTCTTTATTTAACCATGATATTGCATCTTTTTATGGTTGAAAACAACATCAGATCTCTTATTAATAAATTATGATTATAAAGAAGTACCATTACAACTGAAAATAAAACTCATTGATCTTCAGTGTGCAGAAGATTTGAAGTCCACGTTTTTTGCTTCTCCTCACATCATTTTTTTGCAAAAAAACATGTGCTTCCATCTGGATGATTCCTGTTGTAACCTAACAAAGGTTACTAAATGAGAAATAACTAAACGCAGGTTAGAAATGAAATGGAATGTTTATAACATTAACAAAATACTTGCCAGTGGCGTGAAGAAGGTAAACCACTACTAGTGGTATAAGGCTACTCAGTCAGCATAATACTCCCGTATTTATGAGGATTAAGACATACCCATTAATTTTAATAGGTAAGGTATATAACAATTCGCCACACCCAGCAACATGTTTGGCGCTACATAACACTATGATTATTACTTGTCTGACGTGCTCCTTTTTAAAACCTCTTCATTTAACCATGATATTACATCTTTTTATGATTGCAAACAATATCAGATGTCTCATTAATAAATCATAATTGATACCTTGTGAATTTAGCTTTTGTCTGTATTTTTTATTTTTTATTTTTTTATTTTTAGTAGATCGTGACCCCGGACAGAAAAGGTTGGGAACTCATGTCTTAATCATTACAACTTGTAACAATTCCAAAACGTATTTTAATAATTTCGATATCTTATTTGGAAAATATCGTCCATCATTCATTTATCTGTTCATTATCTTAACCATTCAGTAGTAAACAGTATTTCTTTTATTATTGTCTCTATGTGAATCTTCAAAGGTGATAAACTATTGACACTAAGATATGTTGGTTTCTTTATTTAATGGTATATAAACCTTCGTGGGTTATTTAATGCAAAACCACAGCTTGTATAATAACAGTAGTGATATTTATATCCATGATAAGGGGATTCATAGCTTTTTTAAGGGTATTCGTACGAAAGTGAATGTAATAGATCAACTGGAGTTCAAACTCGCTTCCTGCACGTTAGTAATTATGCCACGAGGACAAATCGAATGTGGTTGATTTTCCAACGTTTTTAAAACACAAACAAAACGATACATATATACTTTAAAATGTCAATATAGCTGACATTTTATCTTTCTTGAAAGAAATTGAATTATAGTAAAAAGGATAAAACAATAAACTTGAACTTTGCCTTATAAAATTTTCCCTCAAAGCGATTCCCAACTCATTTAGCTACAAAATACAAACATCTTACTTTCAAAATCAAGAAAGATTCTTTGAAAAAACATCTATCTATACATTAATACTTGTGTTACCTAATCATACGACATATTGCTACACGTTCTGGTTAAAAATGAGAACGTCCAAATCGTTCAAGATGAAATGCGGAAATGTAAATACTGATTATCTTGTGTTGCTTATCCACCGAATTCTTATTTCTTATGTCGTCACCCCAGCTAAATAATGAACCATCCCGTTTTTATTATAAAGAAAGGGGAAAATGCTACACAGAAAAATATAATAAGAAAGAAAGAGAGTAGAGAAAATATAGGGAGAGTGCACGGAAGCGGTAACTCTAATCCGTTTCAATCAAAGGAAAAAAGGAAATAAAGAAAAAAAGAGTGAGGGGAGTTAAATAAAGATTATTATACTTTTTACACATTGAACTATTTGGCTTAGCTCTCAATAAACATATGAAATTTTGTAATAATTGAATTATCATACTATGGTATATCTAGAGGTCCTGCTAGCAACAATAAATCTGACCATCACCCATAATTTGACATAAAATAACACCAGACGGGTTGACGTGCCATTAAAATCAATCAATCAATCCTGATGAAACTTGTTATACGTATTCATTTTCCTGAAGGACTGTTGTAAATGCATTTCTGTTTTAAATATCTTAAACCAGAGACATTTTAACTCAAATTACCTCGGGGGTGCTTAGAGTACGCTGACTGTATTCCCTGTAGAGGAGTAAGTTCCTTCTCCCTCAATAAAAATGGTAGTCATAGTTATGAAAGTAAACTGCATCTGATGGTGAGGTTCCAGTTCTAGAGCTCTGGTGAGTGTGGAATGCCCCTTTATCGCCATTACTCCTTATTCAACTCTGACTATGAGTAGTAGTACCTGTTAGGGTGCTGTCTATGGGTTTAATAGAAAAAATGTGTTTTAAAAATGTGTTTAAAAAGATTTTCAATTGAGTATCCATCAAGAATGAATAAAACAAAATATCTTCGGCATAAAAAAAATCACAGCAAGGGTTGACATGCCGTAAAATCCAACCAACCAACTAACCTTTCCTTGCAATTATTCCCAGGTCAACTCTGAGCGAAGTCTTAGTTAACGTCCTATCTATGGGTTAAATAGATCTGTTTAAAAATATTCGAATTCAATGGGATCGTCTTTTAAAAAAATCTTACAAAACAGCTACACAAAAATATTTATATGAGCGTACAATGAACGCTATTTTCTCACCGCTAAAAATAGAATAACCCTACTCGGGTTAATATGCCGTTAAAATTAATCAATCTATTTAATAAGAAGATGGAAAACGGTCATCCCTTGGAAGAAAATTAACATTCTCATGTGACCAGAATGAATATTAATGTTACGTGAATATTTATTTTGCTTTACAACATAAATTAAAGGAAAAATAAGTTTATCATTCATGCTAGTGAATTCTCAGCGCGTAGCCACGCCTTGCAGCTGGCTTGGTCACAACTCTCACACCCTTCGCTCCGATCACAACTTCACTTTGCAGTATTTGAAATGTCGTCATATAATCTCACAGACATTGTCTCCTCATAAAATGTGGAAAGGCATGCCCGGTATTATCTTTAGCCTATAATTATTTCCCTTTACTTTCTATATTCAATCGATATAAAACAATGGTTTCACTTTTTAACTGGCATCTGACACATTTTAAATGATAGCTGGCACCTTTTACCTGGAACTTCAATCGTGCTATTATGCTCACTTTCAGACTGTTACACTTGGGAAAGGTACGAACCGATTCATTCCTGGTATTATTGGGTTAAATAAGTACTGTTCTTCTCTAAGAAAGATTTTGTAATTAAATAACCAAAAAAGTTTGATATGCCATTAAATAGAGAAAACAAACCAATCTTAACACCTTTTATACATAGCCATTTACCTTTTACCTTTTTACTTGTTTATTCATCCATTCAAAGCAGATGATTCGACCATTAAGAGAAAAATGTTTGAAATTTTCACTTAAATGATATAAGTCACTGCATATGAGGATTTTCTTCTTTGCATTTTCCTTAATTCACATTCATTTTTTTGTTTATATAGAGATTGACTTTTTCTCGATTTGTTTACGCTTTACAATTAAACCGATATGCACGCCTAATTCATTTAATTATAATTAATTAATTAACAAATTAGGTATGACTTTAATTAAGCACATAATCTCCCTACAAATTGTCGGCCTTCGCCATTTCAAACACATCGTTTGAACACTTCATACTGTCGTGCCATAAGTCACTCAAAAAGTGCGATACACATATAAGTCTAAAATAAACGAGAGATAATGGGGAAGCTAGCTAGTGTAGTTGTTAGAATGTCCACCTATCAGCCTGACAGGTAGGGTTCGAATCGCGCACAAAGCACTGCCCTGTCTATAGCTCTGCTGATGAGGCCTAATGGGCTGAAATGTACATACAGAGATTGACTTTTTCTCGATTTGTTTACGCTTTACATTTAAACCGATATACACGCCTAATTCATTTAATTATAATTAATTAATTAACAAATTAGGTATGACTTTAGTTAAGCACATAATCTCTCTACAAATTGTCGGCCTTCGCCATTTCAAACACATCGTTTGAACACTTATATATATATATATATATATATATATATATATATATATATATATTCACTGTTTGCTAGCAGAGAGCCAATGACACCCAGAAAGATACACCGCGCAAGAAGGAGGGATCGACCACGCATCAACACTTGATGTGTAGGCAACATGGAAAAGAAACAGCACTTCATAGGCAGTCTCCAAGAAGTTCTCACAAACAAGACGTCGCCGAAAGATGAAACCTCCATTGACGCAAAGTGCTCTCACCTTAGAGATGCCATCTACAACTCCGCTATCACCGCGTATTGGAATAAGGAACAGCAAAATGAAGGCTGGTTTGAGGCCCACTGGGAAAAAATGAAGACTGTCGTTGAAGCTAAGAGGACCGCCCTCCTGGCACCCAAGGTAGCGCCTTGTGAAAACACACTTGACGCCTGGAGGAGCCCCAGAAACAAAGCCAAGAAGGTTGCCCGACCATGCGCCAACATCTACTGGTTAAACCTTTGCCACGGCATAGAGACAGCTGCCAACAGGGGAGGTGCAAGGGGTATGTACGAGGGCATCAAAAGAGCTACAGGCTCACCTATAACAAAAACTGCACCACTGAAAGATAAAACGGGGGGGAGTCATCATTGACCAAGGGAAGCAGCAGCAACATTGGGTTGAGCATTACCTGGAACTGTATGCAACCCAAAACGAAGTGACAGAAAACGCCCTAAGTGCCATCTTTGATCAGCTGGCAATGGAAGAGCTGGACACACTACCAACGGTGGAAGATCTCAGCAAAGCCATCGACCGCCTTGCTGATAGGAAAGCAACCGGGAGAGACGGCATATCAGCAGGAGGTCTTGAAAAGTGGGAAGGCAGCGCTGCTCAAACCACTATATGAACTACTCTGCAGCTTCTGGGAACAAGGATACATCCCTCAGAACATAAGGGACGCTACCATCATCACCCTATACAAGAACAAAGGAGATCGGAGCGACTGCAACAATTACCGGGGCATTTCTCTCCTCAGCATAGTTGGAAAAGTCTTTGCTCGTGTTACAGACCCTTGCATCTCGCATCTATCCGGAGTCCCAGAGTGGCTTCCGAGCTAACCAGTCAACTGTGGACATGTTCTTCTCACTACGCCAGCTGCAGGAAAAGTGCCAGGGGAGCAGATGCCACTATACAACGCATTCAAAGACCTAACGAAGGCATTCGACCTAGTCAGCCGAAGCGGACTTTTTAAACTGCTACGGAAGATAAGCTTCCCGCCCAGACTTCTTGGAATCATTAGCTCCTTCCACGTAAACATGCACAGCATAGTTTGTTTTAATGGTGCAACATGCGAGGCATTTCCAGTCAGCAGTGAAGTGAAGCAGGGCTGTGTCCTTGCGCCTACGTTGTTCGGGATATTTTTCTCCTTGCTTCTCCAGTACGCCTTCAAGGACTGCAGCGAGGGAGTTTTTTACATACACACCAGAGCCGACGGCAAGTTGCTCAATATTGCTCGCCTTAGAGCTAAGACCAAAATCACGAAGGTCCTCGTTCGGGAAATGCTATTCGCCGATGATACAGCTTTAACGTCACATACTGAGCACGGCCTGCAACAGCTTGTCAGTCGATTGGCTTGCAAGGAGTCCGGGCTTACCATAAGTCTAAATGAGACAAAAGTCATGGCACAAGGCACACCCCTCCAAACATTGTCATCAACGGGCACAGCCTGGAAGCAGTGGAGAGTTTCAAGTATCTAGGGTCCACCATTGCCAATTCAATCTCCACTGACAGTGAAGTCAACAGCAGAATTGCCAGAGCTACGGCAGTTATGGCCAAACTGAGCTAAGGAGTATGGGACAATGCCAGCCTTACTAAGAGAACCAAACTGCGTGTCTACAAAGCGTGCGTTCTCAGTACTATATAAATATATAAATGAATATATATATACATATATAAATATATATATATATATATATATATATATATATATATATATATTCACATAGATAAATATATATGTATTCATTCACACACACACACACACACACACACACATATATATATATATATATATATATATATATATATATATATATATATATATATATATATGCCCCTTTCTGGTTCTGAATGTTATTTTCCTTATAATCTTTTCCGTTCCCATTTGCAATTAAATACATAGATAATACTAGAATAAAAAAACACTGCTCTATTCTTAGCATTTAATCGCCGTCTTTCTTCAAAAATCATTTCATTCTGATGAATATAGATTATAGTCGCTGAACACGGACACCAACTTTAAACAATAATTTTTTTAATAATGATAATCGTGTAAGGTTGGTGTCCGTTTTCACCGTTGCAAATTATTCAGATATTTTTACGTATTCTTAGGTAAGCTCAAATTAGGTGCATCGAGGTTTATACAGTGTAGTTAGCTCACTTTAAAAATATTTTCCAATTTAACATAAAGGAAACACTGATATTTACAAATTTATGTATAACATCATAATCGTAACAATAATTAAAAGAAATGAACTGCCATTTTATTTCACTTATAAAAGGTATAACGAAAAATGAGTGAAAAAGTATTCGTTCAAAATCATTTAAATTACATTTAATATTTTGTTGCATAGCCATTATTAAGTTTTACTGCAAACAATTGTTTCCAATAGTTTCTTACAAGTACTTTGCAATTTGTTTGGGTATTTCAGATCATAAAAATTGCATTTCATTATCCTTGTTGTATAATAATTAAGATTATGTTGTTACACATATGTTGTATAAATATCAGTGTTTCACCAATATTAAGTTGGAAAATACTCATCTTTTAAGTGAACGAATACTTTTACTCCCTATCCCCCTCTCTCTCTCTCTCTCTTCTCTCTCTTCTATCTATCTATCTATATATATATATATATATATATATATACATGTGTGTGTGTGCGTGTGTGTGTGTGTGTGTGCACGTGTGTGCACTAGTTGTATGTTCCCGACCTGGTCTGGTTTGTATAGCATCCGACTAAATTTAAGTATACAGTTCTTAAATAACATTGCCCACAATTGGATAGACCACTCGATGCGCTTCTTGGGAAAATGTTAAAACGGAAATTTAAGCATGTTAACCTAAATTTACTAATAACACAAAAATACTACTTTTTGATTGAGAGTGAGACACAATATCAATAGTTTCATCCTTAATTTCATTGGTTATCATGAGCAGAATGCTCGATATTAAAAATTAATTAATTTTGCAAATTTATCGGAGTTATTCCCCTTACCCAATTTTTCTATTTTTCATAGCACAGCTGTTAATTTAGTTCCTGTTTATCCCACAAGAATTCAGAGGTAAATACCACCACTGGTTCATAGTAAAATTCTACCCGAGAAAAATTGCTTGATATTGGTACTAGGCTTTGTTTTTAATGTATCCCCGGGCAGACATAAAGACAGAGATACCACAAATATATATATATATATATATATATATATATATATATATATATATATATATATATATAATACTATATTTGTGGTATATAAGACAGAGATACCACAAATATAGTATTATATATATATATATATATATATATATATATATATATATATATATATAATACTATATTTGTGGTATCTCTGTCTTTATGTCTGCCCGGGGCTATATATATATATATATATATATATATATATATAGTTTATTTAAGTTGCGATGGTTACCATTGGTTTTAAAGCAGCATATTAGCCACTTATCGTCAAGAAGATGCGCCCGTTAAAAATTGCAGGGAATGTCAATTTATTTATTCCCCCATATATATATATATATATATATATATATATATATATATATATATATATATATATATATCACTAACACTTATCAAGAAATTATGAAACTTAAATATGTTAGTTGGTTGATTATATTCTTTTTTCATTTGTAATAAAATTATATTCGTTTCACGATATGTTTGTATTGATCACTACTTTATTTTTACTACTGTTGGTAATATTTTTAATCGAACGGTATTTATATTTGTTTCACAATCTTTCATTATAAATAAGAATGCCAGTGCGTAGCATTTTTCAACTTTACTCCTGGAGGCCGTATCTTAACGTATTATACAAGTTTTGAATCAGACTGACACCGTGAACATTTGAAAAATATTCCGGAACGAATCCGGTCCCGCAATCCTGAAATTTTGGATTCCCAAGTTTTTTTATTTATTTTTAGCGATTTTTACGTGATTTTTTGGCAACGAATATTTTTGTACGGTAACAATTTTTATAACTTGGAAATTACATTTGGGAATAATCGAAATTAATTGCGAAATTCAACGAAAGTCACCCATGAAATAGAAATAATTGTTTGTAGGGAAAGTAAAGACCTACGTACATCAAATTATCTTTGAATTAAGATAAAGCAGGCGAATAATTGCAAGTAACTGGGCTTCTTCTGATGGAAATATAATAGCAACATTTTCTGGGGAAAAATCAATTTATTATCTGTTCTGTAGATGTAAAGATATTTTACAAGTAAAAAAATTGAGGGTCCCATATGGGTCACTCAATTTTTTAAATTTTTCTTAACTAATTTTTTGCTAGCGTCTCGGTTAAAATGTGAATGTTCAATTGAATTTTAATGTGGTCATTTCATTGCTGCGTTTTTGTTTAAAATGTATAGATGGACTTTAAATATGTGCACATTAAAATATTATGACTTTAGTTTTAGTTTACTGACATATGTTCACGTATTAATTTGCGTGGGTTTTGTGGTATAATCTATCACCTCCCTTATATTGGAGTTGCGCAGGTGAATATAGTTCGCCATATTAACGCCCTTTGTTGAATTGGATAAAACTAAACCGTTACCAAATTCTATTGCCTAGTATAATACCATTACTGTCTTAGCGAATAAAATCAACAGAGATTTGAATTTCAACTGAGTAAAATATGTCGACTCACTTTAAAAATGTTTACCTGTTTGTGTGAAAGAGGTAGGTAGATAGATAGATAGATAGATAGATAGAGAGACAGAGAGAGAGAGAGAGAGAGATTCGCCTGTAGATGTCATTATAGCAAAACTTAATTTAGATACCAGTCCTTAATTATGTTTTGGAAGAGAATAAGTTTGGATAAAATTATCAATAATAGTCTCATATAAAATACTTTTTCTTCGTTTATCAGCAGAACAATATCGAGCCGAATTAGTCAGTGATACCTTTTTAAGAAGCTACGATTCACAGTAATCCGACAAATAATACTCGAAAATAACACTTTAACATTACAATAAGCCTTTGACCAGGTAAGATTATTGAATTTAGCAGGACAGAATTTTGAAAGTACGATACTGTTGCAGTAACGTCAAAGACCATTGCTTATTTTGGTTCTACCTCCATCGCAGGAAACACTAAATTCTCACAAATTATCAACCTTAACAAAACAAGCCATAATTCAATCGACCGAAAGTTGGGGAAAAACTACTCAGCCATTTGAGAGAATTGCGCTGAACTTTAAAGGACCGCCCTTGTCACGAATTAAATACATGTTGACAATAATCGATTGTTAGAATCCGTTTCACCATTGTAAGGGTTTATTGGTTCTATTGTTGTTCACAGAATACAGTTGATGATATTAGCCTGTAGATATTCTTCTGTAATGTAAAGTTCAAGTCTATAGTGTTCCTTGTAATATATACATCCAAGCCTGTCGTGTTAGTTGTAATATAAATAAGTCCAAGTCTAGTGTTCCTTGTAATATATATATATATATATATATATATATATATATATATATATATATATATAATTCAGATGTTTATTTAACCTCTAGTGTTAATCTAAAGAGAGGTCTTCCGGGTAGAAAGTCCAACCAGCAATTCATTTGAGAATAGTTTCAAACGATCTTAAATGCTTTCAATCCTTTTATCTCATTGGCCAATTTCTACCGAAAATGACTCCTACTTGTGGAAAAATTCATAAATAAATTATATCTTATACCCAAAATAATCCAATATCGATGAGTATTCGCGTTTTCCCTTCGAGATACCATCCTCCAAAACTTATTTAGCCTTTTCGGATTACCAGTTTACATTCATTCTGACCGACGGGCTTCCTTAATTTCTAAATGCGTGCGACAATTCCTTCAAGAACAAGAGTGGTTGTAAGCAGAACAACCTCATATAACATGTAGGGTAACGTTTAATTTGAGTGGTATCACATGGAAAACTATTCAATTGACAGCTGTCAATAGAGATGTTTCACTGGGACATTGGGAACAAGTACTCCCAGCAGCCGTATCTGCGATCACGACACCGTTATGAAGACCAAGAAACACGACCTCTCATGAAAGTTTCCTCTCGTTTTCGAGAAGCGCAATATTACTAAAACATCACGCCCGCCAAAACAAGTAACAAACAGTGACGAACCAATGGAAGCTCCTAGATTCTAATCCCAAGTATACGCCTATTCACTATCCAGACGAAAAAGAAAATGTAGTTATGGTACGAGACTTGGCACTGACAGGAGAAGGATCAGAACCCTCGATCTTAAACGGGACTTTTTGTGTGACCCCGAAGAGAGCGAATCATGATCATCATGGTATCTAAAAGAAGACTAAGAAGAACCGTTAAGTTCTAGACTTTCTAGTGTTGATGAGCTTGTGATCGCTCAGAAGAAAGCTTACCCTTCCACAAATTCTTTTAAAGTCTAACAAGCGATTCGAAGAAAACAGAAACGCTGCAGAATCAAATCAATCTCAAGTGACACAGTGGAAGAACATCAAGGTTCTTCTGGTAATACGCCGCAACGACCAAAAGAATGCTATTTAATTTTCAAGACTCTCCTCCCTCTGGAATAAAAGGCGTTGGAGGTATAATCTATTACCCCCATCGTATTGGAGTAGTCCTGATGAATATAGTTCGCCATACTACCGCCCTTAGTAGAATTGGATAAAACTAAACTGTAAGCCAATTCTAATGTCTAGCACAATATTATTACAGGTTTTAATACTCCTGGGTATATTGGCAAAATTTTAAAGCAGAAAGTTAACTGTAAGCAATAGTGTGATAAACTAAACTCTAAAACTAACTTCTTTTGCTTCAGTTTAATTCAGTTATGTTTATTGAATAATAAATGTTTACCAGGATAGACCATCGTCATAACAACTTACTCATCTAAGTGTAAGCCTATTTGTTTGTTTGTTTGTTTAAAATAATGAAAAGTATAAACAAATGATGAATAGATTAAAAAATAATAAATTGTATAATTATTAACATCCTTACAAGCCGAGTTACAATAAGATTATCTTTATTTTTATTAATTTTTTACGGATAACTAAATATGAAAACTGGAGTCTTTCCCCCTTTAATAATAATAATAATAATAATAATAATAATAATAATAATAAACCACCTTATGTACATGGATGGCATAAAAAAATTTTGCAAAAAGTGAAAATGAATTAGAAACCCTAGTACACACTATTAGAATGTATAGCCTAGATATAGGGATGGAATTTGGAATTGAAAAATGTGCTATGCTAGTAATAACGGGGTGAAAGAAAATTAATGGACGGAATACAATTGCCAAATCAGGACATATAAAATCACTTGATGAAAATTAAAGTTACAAATACTTAGGAATTTAAGAATCAGATAATATCAAGGATGCAGAAATGAAAGGAAAAGTTTAAAAAAAGAATACCTCAGGAGAACAAGAAAACTCATAGAAACCAAGACCAACAACAGAAATCTGATCAAAGGAATTAATATCTGGGCTGTCCCTATTATAAGATACTCTGGGACATTCTTAGAATGGACAAAAGAAGAACTCAGGCAGATTGATCAAAGGACAACAAAATTAATGACCCTGCACAAAGCTCTACATCATAGAGACGATAGAGGTATATTATATGTATCAAGAAAGGAAGGGGGAAGATCTTGCCAACATAGAGTGACTGCGTAGAGGCCACAATCCAACAACTCGAAGACTACACAAAAAGAGCAAAGACAGATTACTTATGGCAGCTAACAATAGCAGATGTAATATATGGACAAACAGAAAAACAACAAAAACTAGAAAACAAAAATGGAAAGAAAAACAATTATATGGACACTTCAAACGACAAATCAGAAAGGTTGCACATGAAAAGACATGGACATGGTTAAGAAAAGGAGAAACTGAATCATTAATAATTGCTGCACAGAATAATGCCATAAGCACAAACTATATCAAAGAAAAAATTGATAAGACCCAACAAAATAGTAAATGTAGACTATGCGGTGATAGAGATGAGACTGTAAACTATGTACTAAGCGAATATATCAAACTAGCACAACGGAAATACAAAACTAGACATGACTGGGTTGGGAAGGTGATTCACTGGGAATTATGCAAAAAATTAAATTTTGACCATACAAAAAAATGGTATATGAATAAACCAGAATCTGTTCTTGAGAACGAAACACATAAAATTCTCTCGGACTTTGAAATAAAAACGGATCACCTTATCCCAGCAAGAAGACCAGACCTAGTATTGATTAACAAAAAAGAAAGAACATGTCAACTGGTGGATTTAGCAGTTCCAACAGATCACAGGGTGCAGATGAAGGAAAACGAAAAGATAGACAAATACCTGGATCTTGCCAGAGAACTGAAAAAGTTATGGAATATGAAAGTCAAAGTTATACCAATTGTAGTTGGTGCACTTGGAACGGTCCCAAAAAGTTTGGAAAAAAGACTGGAAAATCTGGAAATCAGAGGAAGAATTGTGACCATCCAGAATTCTGCATTGCTGTAATCTGCCAGAACACTCTGAAGAGTCCTGGAGACCGGAGGAGACTTGTTGTCACTCAGACTCCAGTGAAATAACATCAGCGTTAGCTGATGTGAAAATTCAAAAGGAGTGAATTATAAAATCAACTATATGGACACTTCAAGTGAAACACAGGAGAGATCGCACATCAGAACACATGGACATGTCTAAGAAGGGGAAACCTTAAGAGAAACAGAATCTCTTATAATTGCAGGACAAGACATTACCATAAGGACAAATTACATAAAAGCAAAAATAGATGACACAACAGAATAGAAAGTGTAGAATGTGTGGGGAAAAAGACGAAACTGTCAATCACATAATAAGCGAATGCAGTAAACTCGCACAGAGAGAGTACGAGACTAGGCACGACTGGGTGGGAAAGGTGATTCACTAGGAACTGTGCAAGAAATTCAATTTTCACCATTCAATTTAATGCTACATCCACAAGCCTGAATCTGCCCCTGGAGAATGAGACGCATAAGATTCTCTGGGATTTTGAGGTACAGACGGATCACCGAATTCCAGCCAGGAGACTAGACCTGGTGCTGATCAATAATAATAAGAAAACTTGTCATCTCGTGGATTTTGCCGTCCCGGCCGATCACAGACTGAAAGTGAAAGAAAGCGAAAAGATAGACAAATACTTGGACCTTGCCAGAGAACTAAGAAAGCTGTGGAACAGGAAGCTGAAGAATTGTTATTGATGCTCTAGGGCCGGTCCCCAGGGGTATGGAAAAAGTCTAGAAGAACTGGAAATCTGAGGAAGATCGAGACCATTCAGACTACAGCATTGATGAGATCGGCTGGAATACTCAGAAGAGTCTTAGAGACCTGAGGAGACTTGCTGTCACTCAGCCTTCAGTGAACCACCGGCTAAGGCGGGTGTGAAAAACTCTAATGGAGTGAAATAATAATAATACAGCAGAACAGCAAATGTAGGGTTTATGGAGACAGAAATGAGATGCAGAAATGCAGCAAACTAGCACAATGAGAATACAAGGCTAGGCATGTCTGTGTTGGAAAGATGATCCACTGGAAATTGTGCAAGAAATTAAATGTTGTCCATTCAACAATGCACAAACCAGAATCGGTTCTTGAGAATGAAACGCATAGAATTCTCTGGGACTTTGTGATAAAGACAAATCACTTTTTCCCAGCCAGAAACCAGACCAAGTATAGATTAACAACAAAAGGAGAACTTTTCAACTTGCAGATGTTGCAGTCCCAGAAGATTACAGGGTGAAGATGAAATAAAACGAAAGATTGACAAATACTTGAGTCAGAGAATTGAAAAAACTGTGGAATATGAGGGTGAACGTGACAATTGGTGTCCTTGGAACGGTTCCCAAGAGTTTAGAAAACAGACTAGAGGAATTGGAAATCAGAGGAAGAATCGAGACCATCTAGACAAGAGCATTGTTAAGATCGGCTAGAATACTTAGAAGAGTATTGGAGACCTGAAGAGACTTGCTGTCATTTATCCTTCAGTGAAAGACCACCAGCTAACGCTTTTGTGAAAATCTCCCAAGGAGTAAAATAATAATGATATGATGGTATCCCCAAAGGTAAGTTCTCCGAAATATTTAGAAATCACAGAAGAGTTTATTGATTATTGTCAATGATTCTTACATCATTTTTAAGTTCGAACATGTATCTATTTTTCTACATAATCGCCATTTTGGTCGATGTATTTTTGTAGGCTCTGTGGCAGTAAGCCCATGTCCTATCAGCTCACAAACAGGTCATTGAGGAAGCATATAACCTCATCGTCGTTGCAAACATGCTTCACTACTTAGGGGCGTTTTGGACACCCTCTCACGACTTGCCATACACTTCCGTTAATTTGCTACGAATTTCAATCGGTTTAATGCCTTTTGCGTTCAAAAAACGAATAACTGCGCGAACTTCACACTTGGCAGTAGCGTCAATCAAGAGCTCCACCAGAAACGACTGCCAAACTAAGACCGAGCATGGCAGCGAGGTGCGTGCAGAAGCAGGCGCATGCACATGTACTACACAACAGTTTGCCTGTAGCCGCACGAACAATTTCCCTACGTCCCCATCCCTTTGGAGATCTTACTTTTGGGATCACCCAGTAGTAGTAGTAGTAGTAGTAGTTTGGATTCATTTAAATTTTCTGACTGCTTATCTTTTTATCTTCCTCCTCTATGTTTTTCTTTCAACCACATTCCATTCATTACTTTTTTCTCCCTCTTTCTTCCTATATCCTCTCACTCCTTTCTCCCTCTTTCTTGTTATCTACTCCTCCCATTCCTCCTCTTTTCTTTTCAGTTCAAATTACACAATAGTTTAACTTCCGGAATGTCTACTTTTATTCCTGAATACAAAATTAATAAATACATTAATACAAAAATAAGATGAGAAAAATGAAAAAGAATAAGTTCGAATATTTGAAAATATATGAATATATTTCACCTTTTAAAAATCAATCTTGTGCAATCAAAAGTGCTACCCACCACCAAATATAGAAATAAATTGTTCCGATTGCAGAAATCTTATAAATATTGTCGTTCATCTATTATAAAATTAGAATATTATTTCAATATGTTCATAACTAGATCAATTAAAGGTCAAATATTTAGAATATTATAAGCAGTTTCCAGCTAAAATTTTGCAATCTGTTTCTTTAAACAATTGCATACTTTGAAGGAATTAAATATACATCTCACTTAAACTGATCCCAGCTCAAAAGTGTTTGTTCCTATAGAGTCAAAATTGACTTATATATATATACTAGCTAAAGTACCCGGTCCATGACCGGACTAAAATGAAATTTGGATCCCAGGAGTGAGAGAGAAAGTGGAAGACAGTAGTTAGAGAGGGGGTAAGAGGAAAATAATTCTTGAAACTAAAATCATTGAGAATTTGTATATTTCAGGATTTGTATTTTCTGTTTTATAGTTTAAAATTATTTCATATCATTATACAAATTGAAAGTATTCGTTTGTATATTTGTTTGTTATTGTTTTAAATTTTTTGTACATGACAACAATTCACATTTAGTTCTTAATTGCATGTTGAGTTTAAAAAGAAGCTGAGAATCGAAAATTTAAATTCTTCGTATTGCAATATCTATTTTTGCTAAAACCTAAGATAGTATTATAGGGATCACCAATTGATCAGTTTAGGCCATCTTGAATAAAACGGAAATATTTTGTTATTATTTATAATTAATTGATTTTTCATAGAATTTAAAAAACTCTTATCGTAACTTGTTTTTAGCTACGTTAATTTTCAGTTGACTTAACAGTGCAAAAATGAAAACGTTGTTTTCCAATCATAATTTTCATTATTTCCGTAAGCTGAAAAAAAGTTAAAAAATCATCAGGAGTTTATTTAATGTTTTTTCTTTCAAATGGAAAAATTTTTTTCAAGAAAATATTAATTTTTCTGCAAGTTTCATAGTGTTAAATATAGGGGGGGGGGTAAATTTCACAGGGTAAAATTGGTGGTACCTAGTATTTTAAAAAACATTGTTTAAAAACGTTTTGGTGGACCTGATTATCTGGACCCCCCCCATCTATTTTTTTCCTTCAGTTGATTATTATCGATTACACACCAATCTATCAGATTGAAAAAAAATTCTTAAAAGTTCTTTATTATTTGAGTATTCACGGGTGCTCATTTCCTCGTATAAGTTTATAGTAAATTGATCCCCCATATCGGAACCGCTTGAACGGAACCCAAATTATTTATTTATTTTCCCATTAAACTACCCCCCCAACACTAACCCTAACCCCCCCCCCTAGTTAAAATTAAGTTTTATTACAAAATTTGTATTAATTACAAAACATCAATTTTCATAAAAGTTCAAATATCACCTATGAAATCTCTATTTAAACATGCCAATTTTTCAGAACTGAAAAGTTGCACTATAAACTCAGCGATGTTTATTGACTTCACAATAAAGAGTAAAATCATAAAACTTAAAATTTAATTTGTAAGGCAAATTCTGAGGAATATTTTAAATTGTATTTTGAATACTAATTTAAATGTTGGTTGTTAGTTGTTTTGTTTTATCAACTTTTCGGGTAATTTACTAACAAATCATGTCATTTTGATAAACAAAGCGCTTACAATTTTTCGTACTTACATATAAATTTTTTTTGAAATGTTCCAATAACTGGATATTGTCGGATAAACTTGAAATAAATTTCGTCTTACAAATAATTGACTACTTATCTCCAGTCGGGCCTTCAACTAAAGATAAAACACCGGATTTTGTCCGTATTAGTAACCTTTGTTTTTGTTTTTTTATCGTGGCTTGAGAAAATAATTAGTTAACGAACCAAAAGAAAAACAGTTTCTAAGGAAATTCGTCAATCTTATTGTTATTTTTAACCCTTTAAAACTCTAACAATAAAAATTAATAAATAAATTAAAGAATTAAAAGTCATTTTATTCGAATGAAAATCTTAGTTTAATTTATACAAATATGTAACCGTACTTACGACGTAAACTGATTTTCATGATACTGTTATTTACGATTAAACTATTTTTTTAATAATGTAACCGTAAAGCGTACATTTTGATTTTCTACAATTTTTATGCATTACAAAAATTAAAATTAAAATGAGTGTACTGTACAATTTAAGAATATGGACAAACTCGCTGTAAAAAAATAATTTAATCTATAAAAACCTGCCTTATTTGTATTATCGCCTATACGTATTTTTTTTTTTAACTCGCTGTAAAAAAAAAATTAATCTATAAAAACACATACAAATTACATATTCAGAAAGACTATTTCATCTTATTACTAAAGATATAAATATTTTAAAGATTAAAATCCTAAATAGGTAAGAGATTCCGATCTGACTGTTATAGACTGCACTGCTTGTATCGCAATAATCATAGGCAGCGTGGCTATCCGAAGCCATTTTTTAATTTTTTAACTCGCTGTAAAAAATGATTCAATTGATAAAAACTCACACAAATTACATATTTTGAAAGAGTATTTTCTTATCTTTCTAACGATATAAAAAGTATTAAAGACTGGACCATAAATAGGCCATAAATTTGGAGCTGAACGGCTTAGACTGCAAAATTAATTCATTAAAATCAAAACTTCGCTGCTGTTATCGCTTTAACAATAAGCAGGCAGAGACAATATTTTATTATCAGGAGGGGCTGATATACGGACAGTTCCGCAAATTGGGTGATTTTGGATTAATTAATCGATTAAATCCCTTAATCAGTAAAAATCAATAACCAAATTTGGAATTTTTCTTAGTTAGAACGATATCAATGTGTATGCAAGATTTTGAATCTGAGTGACCTCCCGTTTTTTTGTTATACGTCGACACGTACATACCAAAATCTCTGTTTTATATATATATATATATATATATATATATATATATATATATATATAAGAGTTTTATCATTTGCTTAAAGCATTGTGTTTATATTTGTTTGGCGGTTGGTTTTGAAGGCTATCACAATGCAAGTGTAAAGAAAAAGGAATTAACTATAATGTTGTTCGTTTACCTTTGATTTATTCTTAATATTTCGGGATAAAGATCCCTTTGTCAGAAGATTTCTGAAAGCTAAGTTCTAGAGCTGTTACATTTTTGCTAGGATTTGTCCATTTTATTGTAAACCTGGTGATATCTTCCTCCAAATTCTCTGTGTGTGTTTATGTGTAAGTGTGTGTGTGTGTGTGTGTGTGTGTGTGTGTGTGTGTGTTTATGTGTGTCTGTCCAACAATGTCTTAGTATCATTCCAGATTTGGCCTATTTGGCCTAAACCAACCACCAAACCAACACACACACACACACCAGACACACACACACACACACACACACATATATATATATATATATATATATATATAGTAGTCTCATATTCTCCTTCCCTTTTAGGGATAAAAGAAAGGGATTATCCACTTCTTTTAATCATATTTTCCTTATTTGTGCCTTAATCGTTCTTAACTTTATTCACCTCAATATTTAGTTCTGTTGAACCGAAACTAGTCCGATAGATTATTTGTTTCTATATTTTTTCTCTTCCACGCCATTTTTCACTTGATTTTATCTCCTTTTAATTGACAATGAACAAAATATTTAGTCTTTTTATAGTCTTTTTATTTGTACTCCTAAAAAACGTTTACAAATATATATATATATATATATATATGTGTGTGTGTGTGTGTGTGTGTGTGTGTGTGTGTGTGTGCGCGCGCGCGCACAAACACTGCGTATTATATATTTATATAAGTATGAAGACATAGATAAGGCTAGTGTAATAAAAACATAGTCGGATAGAATATTCATTCTTAAAGTAACTCTTAGAAGCCGTAGCATTCATCTTTTTAATTAAGGGAAGGACTTTACGGATTCTCTTTGTCACCTCCAAATTACCACCTCTGCAACCCTTGAGCCCTAGGGGTCATTATTAAGTGAAATCTTATGAATTGTTTATTTCCGTAGTTGACTGCGAATAATACACATAAGGAATAACTCTATATAACGATTTACTCTACTCCCCAGGATTTTCCTTACAGTTAAATGGAATTTGGTTGGTTGCTGCTGACAAACATCATCTTAAATCGTTCTATCAAAATCTGAAGGGTGTTTTTAGTCCAATTAAGTCAGTAGATAACACTATTTTGACTGACAAAAGTGATATTGTCAAACGTTGGGCGGAACATTTCTCTACAGTCCTTCTTTCGACACTCATATAATAGACAATCTCCCCCAGAGACCTGTTGTATAATCCCTCTCTGCTAACCCGTCAATGCCTGAGGGGAAGAAAGCTATCAAGCAACTTTCAAATGGAAAAGCACCTGGCGAAGTTGGAATTTCAGCTGAATTGTATAAATGCGGAACCAATCTTTTGATACACAGGCTCTGCAAATTCGTCAACCTTGTGTGGGACAAGGGTAAAGTCCCGCAACAATTTAAAAATGCATCAATTGTCCATTTGTACAAGAACAAAGGAAGTAAGTATGACTGTGACAACCACAGAGGAATATCTCTTCTCTTGGTTGCTGGCAAAATGCTTGGTCGTATTATCCTCAACAGGCTTAATGACTTTGTCTCAGAATCAGCACTAACAGAAACCCAGGTAGATGAGTAGTAGATATGATTTTCTGTCTGACAGGCTCAGTAGAAGGCTGGAGACCAAAACAAAGACTTGCTTATGGTTTTCGTAGATTTCACAAAAGCCTTTGACACTGTGTCTCGGACTGCTCCGAGGAAAGTGTTGTCAAAATTAGGAGTTCCAGATAAAATGCTTCATATCATCGTTTCTTTGCATGAAGGAATGAGGGCTTCTGTGAGATCAGGTAGTGAGCAATCCAGTACTTTTTCTGTCTCAAACGGTACAAAGTAAGGCTTGTTCCACTTCTATTTGAATTATCTTTTTCTGCTTACACTCGAGAAAGCTTTCTCAGAACTAAGCGAAGGAATAAATGAATTCAGAACAACTGGTGGCCTATACAATCAACAACGTTTTAAAGCTAGGTCAAACATTTACTTGCAGCTAGTAGGGGATCTTCTCTTTGCAGACGATGCTACTCTAGTAGCACACAGCCTAGAAGGCATCCATACCATTATTGATAAATTCTGAGACATCAAAAGCATTTGAACTTATTATCAGTATATATATATATATATATATATATATATATATATATATATATATATAAAGTATTTCAAACAACGAAGGTGTTCAGATGGATGTTATTCTATTGTAGGAGCCGACCATATAACGTTTCCGTTTGTTTAGCAAACCATCGTTAAGGCAAGTTTTGTAAGATCTTTTAGTGTGTTACGACTTACCACTGTTATTTTTAAGTTTTTTCCATATAAATGAATGCCCTGACGATGGTTGGCCAAACAAACCTAAACGTTATATCTTTCGGCTCCTACAATGGAATATAATCCATCTGAACACCTTGTTTTTTTATATACTTTATTTTCATTTCTAAATTCTGACGACGTGAAAGAACAGATGGTGCAGTTTGTAAATAAAAGAAATCTACAAACTTATATCTCGGGAAGAATATTAGAAAAGAAAAGACCAAATCATCCGTACTGTCTGAACGCACCGTTTCGGATAATTCAAGGACCAAAACTGACAAAAATCATTAATTTAGCAGTAAATAGTTTAACAAATACAAAGAAAAATAACAGAACTCATAACTGTCATTCTTACGTATCTTGTCAGCCACGTAACTCGCCAAGTTTTAAATGCTGAGTTGATCCGGTTCCTTAATGAAACAAAGAATTAATTTCCAGCTGAAATTGAAAAATCCATGGCTTGCTTTTCAGTTTCTGTTCATTTTTTACATTATTCCTTGATCAATAAACATATTTCAACTAGAAAAGAATCTCAGCATCACTCTAATAGGATTTCTTATTTTTCTTGTAGTGTTTGTTTCACGAAATGTACAGACACCGTTCTCCTATAAACAAGACAAAAATTAATCTTCCGGCGTTATTTGTCATTGGAAATGTTTGCAATGGCAGATTTTATCATTTTAAAACTCTGACGACTCAGTTATGATTTTCTGGGGGTGGGGGGTCTCTCTTTTTGTTGAGCTTATCTTTTGAACTTACGTCTTGTTTTTTAGTAAACATTTTCCCCCGCTAAACAAAATATTTTTAGTCGTTTTTATCTTTTTGCACTTTTTTGGTTGTCTTTTTTAAATTTTCGTATTGTTGTTGTTGTTGTTGTTGTTGTTCTTCTTCTTCTTCTTCTTCTTCTTAACTTTGCTTACTCTTCTTATTCTTCTTATTCTTCACTCTTCTTCATCTTCTTCTTCTTCTTCTTCTTCTTCTTCTTCTTCTTATTATTATTATTATTATTATTATTATTATTATTATTATTATTATTACTTACTCCTTTTGAATTTTCACATCAGCATTAGCTGACGGTCTTTCATTGGAGTCTGAGTAACAGCAAGTCTCCTCAGGTCTCCAGGACTCTTCTGAGTATTCTGGCAGATTGCAGCAGTGCAGTGTTCTGAATGGTTTCAATCCTTCCTTTGATTTCCCGACTTTCCAAACTCTTTTCCAATCCTTTTGGGACCGTTCCAAGTGCACTAACTACAATTTGTATAACTTTGTCTTTCATATTCCATAACTTTTTCAGTTCTCTGGCAAGGTCCAGATATTTGTCCATTTTTTCATTTTCCTTTAGCTTCACCATGTGATCTGCTGGAACTGCAAAATCCACCAGTTGACAAGTTCTTTCTTTTTTGTTTATCAACACTAGGTCTGGTCTTGCTGGGATGTGATCCGTTTTTATTTCAAAGTCCGAGAGAATTTTATGTGTTTCGTTCTCAAGAACAGATTCTGGTTTATGCATATACCATTTTGTTGTATGGTCAAAATTTAATTTTTTGCATAATTCCCAGTGGATCACCTTCCCAACCCAGCCGTGTCTAGTTTTGTACTCCCGTTGTGCTAGTTTGCTACATTTGCATAGTACATGGTTTACAGTCTCATCTCTATTACCGCATAATCTACATTTACTATTTTGTTGGGTCTTATCAATTTTTACTATAGTTTGTGTTTACGGCATTATTCTGTGCAGCAATTATTAGTGATTCAGTTTCTCTTTTAAGGTTTCCTTTTCTTAACCACTTCCAGGTATTTTCATGTGCAACCTCTCCAATTTGTCGTTTGAAGTGTTCATATAATTTTTTTCTACCCATTTTTGTTTTCTAGTCTTTCTTTTCACATCAGTTCTAGCTGATGTTCTTTCACTGGAGTTTGTTTGACGGAAAGTCTCCTCAAGTCTCCAGGAATCTCTTGAGTATTCCAGCTGACTTCAACAATGCTCAATTCTTCCTATGATTTAGTTTCTAGTTCCTCTAGTTTTTTCTAATTTTTGGGGGGACCGTTCCTAGAGCCCTAACGTTCACCCTCATATTCCACAGTTTTTCAATTCTCTAGTGAGGTCTAGGTATTTATCTATCTTTTCATTTTCTTTTATCTTCACCCAGTGATATGCAAAAACTACAAGTTGACAAGTTCTTCTTCTTCTTCTTCTTCTTCTTCTTCTTCTTCTTCTTCTTCTTCTTCTTCTTCTTCTTCTTTTTTTATTATTATTATTATTATTATTATTATTATTATTATTATTACTATTATTATTATTATTATTGTTCTTGTTTTCACACCTGTGGTTGCCGGTAGTTCACTGGAGGCTGAGTAACAGTAAGTCTCCTCAGGTCTCCAGGATTCTTCTGAGTATTCTAGCCGATCTTAACAGTGCTGTGGTTTGGTTGGTTTCGATTCTTCCTCTGATTTCTAATTCACCCAAATTCTTTTCCAGAGCTTTGGGGACGATTCCAAGGGCAACAATTACAATTGGTACAATATTCACCTTCATGTTCCACAGTTTCATCAGTTCTCCGGCAAGGTCTAAGTATTTGTCTATCTTTTCGCTTTCTTTCATTTTCCCCCAGTGGTCGACCGGGGCGGCAAAATCCAAGATATGGCAGGTTGTCTTCTTCTTTTCTATCAACACTAGGTCCGGTCTCCTGGTCAGGATTAGGTGATCCGTCTGTAACTCGAAGTCCTAGAGAATTGTATGCGTCTCATTCTCCAGGACAGGTTCATGTTTATTTAGTTGTATGGGGAAAATTGAATTTCTTGCACAATTCCCAGTGGATTACGTTTCCCACTGAGCCATGCCTAGTCTTGTACTCTCTTTGTGCTTGTTTGCAGCATTTGCTTATTATATGATTAACGGTTTCGTCTCTGTCTTCACACATTCTGCACTTGCTATTCAGCTGCGTCTTATCTATTTTTGCCTTTATATAGTTTGTTCTCGTGGCATTGTCTTGTGCTGCGATTATAAGCGATTCGATTCTCTCTTGAGGTCTCATTTTCTTAGTCATGTCCATGTCTTCTGATGTGATATCTCTTGAGTTTGACGCTTAAAGTACTTATGTAGTTGTTTTTCTTCCCATAACTGTTTTCTAGTTTTTGATGTATTTCTACTAGTCAATATATAGCAATTGCATTTCCTAGATTCTGCAATGCTCGAATTGTCGTAGGTACACTATCTTAAATGTTGGCGAGACCGCTTGCCCCCTCTTTTCTTGGCACATATAGTCTGTCTATGTCGTCTCGGGTAAAATACTTTGTGCATGGTTATGAGTTTCCTTGTCCTTTGGTCAATCTGCCGGAGCTCCTCCTTTCTTGTACCTTTTAGGAATGGTTCCGAGTATCTTAAGAGAGGTACAGCCCATGTGTTTATTCCCTGAATAAGTTTTCTGATACATAGCTTGGTTTCTAGGAGCTTTGTTGTTCTTCTGAAGTGTTCCTTTATTACTTTTTATATTATTATTATTATTATTATTATTATTATTATTATTCTATATCCTTAACTTAGTTTCTTCTTCTTACGAATAGTTGTAGTAGTATCAGTATTATATTAAGTTTGTTCTTTATACTACTTTTATATATGGCAATAGTTTTATAATAATTATGAACATTGTCAGAGAATTTGATGAATTGTGGAAGATGAGGGTGAAGATGGAACCAATTGTAGTTGTTGCCATTGGAGCTGTCTCCGAGGGTTTGACAAAAAGACCGGAGGAATTGTAAATAGAGGTAGAATTGGCACTGAAAACAATAGCATTGTTACCATTGGCTAGAATAAGCAGAAGAGTCCTGGAAACCTGAGGAGATTTGCTGTTATTAAGACTCCAGTGAAAGCCCACCAGCTAATGCTAATGTGTGAAAAACTCACCAGCAGTGATATAACGCAGGTGGTCGATCGAAAAAAAAGGCATGATTATGTAGGCATCGCGAATTTACGAGAGCGTCGTGCCGGAAGAGTCTTGGCAACGTGAAGTTGCGTGGGTTTTCAGCATGAAGTCTAATGACTTTTCTTATGATTTTGTAATGAGCTTATGGGTCGAGTGTATAAATAAAAGTTATACAGAAAAATGATGTCTCTGTGTAATTACTGAAAGTAGCAGAGCTAGATGGAACCCAAAGGAGAAGCAAAAACTTCTATTCAATGCCGTATTCAGTTTACAATAAAACCATTACGCATAATTAGATACTGTTTATTTGTTTTGTTTATGCCGGCAAAGTTTTTAAATAAGTTCATTCTTAATGGATACTCATTTTTTTTATAAACACATTTTTCAATTTAACTCATAGATGGGACCTTAAAAGGTACTACCAATCTGGGTCAGAGCGGACCAGGGAGCAATGGTGATGAAGTGGTGCTCCCCATTACGCAAACCTCCAGAAATGGAACCTCTCCATTATATTAGTTTAAGGTCATTCCCAGAACATGAAGACCCTTAGCCACTGCCTCGTAGCAGATATATAATAAAAAGGGTTGGGGCTTGCCATAAGGGCAATAGGGTTGGGGCAATCATATAGGTGCTAGGGCTTGGTGTGACTAGCCGGCTGATCGAAGTAAGGGCCAAAGTGTATTGTTGCATGCCATGGACTGCTCAGCTACCTGGGTTCCATCCTTAAGCATCACTGGTTGCCACCCACGACCAATAGTGGCTCCATTGGGTGAGTCTTTTCCCTCTCCAGAGGTGCAGTCAGTGTATTCTAACGCCCCAACTGACAGGGTGGTAATTGGATAGTGATTTCTGTCAGCATTTATAACAACAGATGTCCGATATCCAATGTAAATTTTTAAACTGGACCATGACTTTATGGCCACTTACAATTCTGTCGGAGAATAATTTTGATAATTAAAAATAATTATGCATTAAAGTTTTAAAAATGATTTCCACTGATTTCAGAAATAAATGAACTGAGTGTATGACCATGAAGAGGGTGTTATGTTTGCAATACGCTTAATTGGATACTGACTTTCTGTCAGCTTTTATGACAATTGATATTCAATTTACAATGTAAATTTAATATAAACTCTACCCTGTCTTCATAACTATTTACAATTTAGTCCGAGAATGGAGAATTCGGTGTTTTTCTGTCTGTAACCGAAACTACGTCACTGCTTACAATACTATACTCTCGGGAATCAGAGCGTATTTAATTTATAGTCAAAATCATTAATACATAGAATAAAATAACAACAATATATATATATATATATATATATATATATATATATATATATACACTCTCAGAAATTAAGTATTCAATATTAAATGGTTAACATTGTTTGTTAAAACCTATATTATTGATTTATATATAGTTTGTTTTATTTTAAAATTATTTGCAAACAAGAAATAGTCACGTAAGGTTCTTCAACATTAGATTTCATATTTTATTATTCGGTAAAAACCGTTCTGATTTGATTATCGTCTCTCGTAAAATTGTGTTTTACGACAGATAATAATCAAAACAGAACTGTTCTGATGCCCCCTAAAGATAAAAGCATGAATATTTTAATTAATTTGAAATGAACTATTAGAAACTTGGTATTATTAGAAAGAAAACATTTATTTGAATTTTGACAACAAAAGTACTTTTTAAATTTATTATTAAAAAAAAAGATTTCATATACCTGTTCACATTTTTTACGTGGCGTGGCAAAAAATAATTTTACATCATCCGAAGGGGGGTGCTAGTATATATATATATGTGTGTGTATAAATATATAAGTAAAAGTAAAGTCGTCGGGGCGGCCTAATGTCGGTATCAGCCTGACAGCGAGGGAGTCTATCCCTTTTTCACAAGCGCTAGAGCAAGGAGATTATGCTTAGCGTCTGAGATGGAGCGCCACACCTACCATCAGCACTTTACTTTACCGCACAGATCCATGTGCTACTCATACGCTGAGTTAGCGAGTATCGAACTAGGAACATTGTGGCTACTAGCCGAACGCTATACCGACTGAGCTAACCTGGCCCGAGGAAAAAAGATTTTAAATTCTATAAAAAGATTTGTTTCAAGTCAAAAAACAACATTCAATCTGGAATATTTCTAGACTTATGAAAATGTTTTTCTCATTTTCACTGAAAAGAAATTCCAAAAGTTGATAAGATGGAGACAGAAGGGGAAAAAATAATAAAAAAGCTTATTTTTTACCTAAAAGTAAATAAAAGTATAATTAAAAAAAATGTTAGCCGACGACTTTAATTCAATATTATTCAAAATATTTTTTTTAAATCTCCATCTCTTGTCATTTCTCTCTTCCTCAATACTCTTCAAAATCAGCAGTATCTCATCTATCCTGGGGTTGTTATTATTTCTACAACTACCAGCAGGAACCGTGGATATACAACGGTATGATAATTTGACTATTACAACGTTTGATAAGTTTACTTATTACATTTTTTTGCAATCGCTCTTATGTAAACAGTATAATAATTTCTGGCGAAATTCTTTCCTTATTTTTCTCTCTTCTCTTCTTTTTTTCTTTATTTTTACTAACTTTCTTTTTCTTTCTTTTTTTCTTTCTTTTTTCTATTTTATTGAAACAGACACTAAGTGTTATAGCTTTCTATCTCTCATCTTTCTTTCTTTCTTTCTTTCTTCTTCTTTATTTCTTTCTTTCTATATTTGCTTTCTTTTTTCCCTTTGACGTGTAGCACGTTCTGTTTCGACCCTTTCTTTTCTTGATCTATCATTCATTTGAGATGATGACAGAGCGTTACACATGTAAGTAGGTACTTTGTATTAATATATAGATTATTAAAGTAGTAGTAGTAGTAGTAGTAGTAGCAGTTGTTGTGGCAAATAATGGAGACGTTTCTTGTATAATGGTTATCGTTGTAGGAAATGGAGTTCAAATCCTGGACGTGGCTGTTTTTAACAGCAGATGGCATCATTCTAAGATCTTTTCAACCCAACTAGCGAATGCACTTGGAAAAGGCACGAATCAATCTATTCTCGACCCCCAGCTGTGGGTAAATAGTAGGGCATACTGGGTTCTTTAGCCTTGGTTAGGCAGCACCCAACAAAACTGAAGTTGTACGGCCACTTATCTCTCATCTCACAAACCATCAAAATAAGACGAGCAACACATGCTGGGCACGACTGAAGAAGTAAGAACGAACACATAAGTGATTCTCCAATGGACTGCTATATATTGGTATCAGCTGACCAGCAAAATTTGACATTCATCAACTCTGGATGTCGTCAAGAGTACTTAACAAGATCGATGGCTGGTAGGGAAAGAGAGAGAGAGAGAGAGAGAGAGAGAGAGAGAGAGAGAGAGAGAGAGAGAGAGAGAGAGAGAGAGAGAGAGAGATCCAAATCTAAATCCAAATCCAAAACAGCGTCAAGCAATGTACAACGTATCAGCGCTACGAACCAAACCTTTCACCACGGTTTGAACTGCTTCGGTAACGCGCGCCACTAATTAGCAGGTGTCAAAATATTGCAAAAGCATTTCACTAACCCTTGTAAAATCGTATTTACTGCCTTGATTTTTTTTCTTACCACTAACATTTTCTGTGTCGTTATTCGACTAATTTAAAGTATATGATGCGATTGCTGAATAGATTAGATATCTGATATCACAGATTTCATTAGCAACTAATGTCTAAAGAAAATAAACTTTAATCGAATTTAGACAAGGGACTAAAAAGATGTAAGCAAATTACCACGTCATAAACTTTGTTTGCTTATGTACGAGGTGAGATTTCTTTGTCACGAAAAGATATCAAAAAATATATTAGATGTCAGTAAAAATTTCCATCGTTTTTTTTTCATTTAAAACCGGTTTCAACTGTGTTCAATCTCCATTTTACAAAAATAAATAAAAAATAAATATGGCACTTCCTTTTGAAATCTAAAGACTGAAGGCAAAGTGAAAAGTCGATTTTTTGTAAAAAATATGTACACTCACCTAATTCCCACACACACGCAAACATACTCTTTCTATCCATACACTTTTTTTATTTGTTACCCTTCATTATATGTATATAATTTTTTTATTCATTTATATATATTTCATTTTGTTTGATTTTATTTTTTAATATTCTTTTTATTATTTTTTTAATTCATTTTAATCATTTTTCACCCATTTGACTGTGACATTAATACCTATGCATGTTATATATTTTCCATGTAAATATCTTGCAAAAGATCTCAACAACACGTGAACACATCACGCTATTTAAAAGCTTGACTGGCTCCTTTTTACGACCCATCTGAAGATTGTTATGAAACTTGAGTAATGAAAATATAGTATCCATACTTTTATGAATTTCAGGTTTTATAGCTGCTCTGCTACGATAGTATTGTACACTCTTTCTATGCAAACACTTTCATTAATTGCAGAGGTGCAGTTGTTGATTTTTATTAAATGAAAATAGTTCCTTGAGCATATGGGGCATGTAAGTCGCGTCTCCAGAACAATATAGTAAATTACTACACGACTACTGTTGGCGTCATTAAAATCGGCGCGCAGTTCGTTTTTCCATTTGTCTTTATTCCTTCTTGTACATCCAGGTCAGTGCAGTAAACGAACGTGTAAGCCCATGTGTATATTTCCTCCTAAAATACGTCTTGTGTTCTCATTCTTACGAACACTATGAGTCGACTAACCCTTTTCATATCAACAGCAGTTGGAGTATTCTCCAGCCACAGCCGACTGGGCAGTATATAATTGGAGGCCAGAAATTTTGATGCTATGATTTCAGTATAAAATAAGCCGACATGACACCTAGCCAACCAATAATTATAAGTCTGTAACCTATTGATGAAAAAGTATTGTACACAACAAAATGGTCAACAAATTCTTTTTGTTTGTCATTATGTATTTAACCAGTCTCTCCGCAATGAGCAAAGGAAGTCCCCGTGGTGTAATGACTAACGTGCTGAACTGCAACACCGTAATAAGCGAGTTCGACCTCCAGCCGCGCTACTACGTTCACTTTCGGACTAATACCCTGAAAGACGACTTTTTGTAGAATTTTTTTACTCCCATTTAATCCTCCCACACACGGACACGTACACACACACGTTCATACACATACTCTTTCTATGCATACTGTTTTCTTATTTGCTGTCCTTCATTATATATATATATATATTTTTATGCTTTATATATCTCTTATTGTTTATCTTTATGACCCCCCTCATCCCCATCTACAATTATTTTTTGATAGTTGGTTGGTTGGTTGGTTGGTTGGATTTCACGACATGTCAACCATTCGGCTATTTTATGCTGAATACATTTTTGTTTCATCCATTCTGAGTGGGTATACAATTTTTTAAACTCGTTTTTTGTCCATTTAACTCATAGATGGGACCCTGACGGGTACTACCATTCTGGGTCAGAGTGGACCTGGGTATAATGGTGATAAAAGTGTTTTCCACTCTCCTCTGGGTTCCAGAAATCGAGCCTCACCACTAGATGAAGTTTAACGTCATACCAAGGACATTACCTAGCACATATATGATCAAAAATGAGTTTACCATGATGGCAAAATGGTCACAATAATCATATACATGCAACGGCTTGATTTGACCAGCTGATTGATTGGAGGGGCCTCTCCGACCGTACGTCCAAGTAAAAGTCAAAGTGGAGTGTTGCATGTCATGGACTGCTCAGCCACCAGTATTCCATACTTGAGCATCAGGAGTCGCTACCCATGGCCAAGAGATGGCCCAATTTGGGCGGTCTTATTCATCTGCATAGGTGCAATCGGTAAATTCTACAGCCCCAGCCGACAGAGCTAACTAAACTATATTGGTTTTTAAAAAGCCACAGCTTGTATAAGGTTAAATAGTACCCCTATTGTCCTTACACAAGCTATGGCTTTTGCAATTAATAACCCACAAATGTTGATATGTCATTTAAAAAAGAAACCAAACGACGAGCATTATATATTAACGGACATTATATATTTATTTTATAAATTTCGTTAATAATTACCGGATATATATATATGTGTGTGTGTGTGTGTGTGTGTGTGTGTGTGTACCACACCCTCTGTGTATGTGGGATGCGGCACAAGGTCAATTTTTAAGCGGAATTCAACAGACTGGTTGCCATGCCAATGTTGAAGAGCCCAGGCTGCCATACTACTTACTCATGGAGTGAGATTAGTTGGATTCATACCTTTCCCGACGATATTGGCGCTATATGAAATGTAAACAGCCTCATCTAGGATTTGAACTCATCCCGTCGTGACCATTTCCTACGACAATAACCATTACACGATGCTCCTCTATAATAATTACAGTATATACTCGTGTAATGGACGACCTTTTAAGATCAATCTTTCCCCTCAAAAACAAAGCTTACCTTGTTTGTATGCCTAACCTTGGCGTAACTCCAATCCAAAGAGCACTATTATAAATAGAAAACAATGTAGACATGTAGATAAAGTTATGTAAAGGGGATTTCTTCGTGACGTAGTGGCTAACGCGATAGACTGCGACATCATAGTGAGTTCGAACTCTAGTTTTGCAATTACGTTCACTTTCGGAATAATGACCTTGGGAAAGGTAGGAACCTCCTTAGAACTCCATACCTAGGTTAAATAGTCCCATTATATATACACACACACACACACACACACACATATACATATATATATATATATATATATATATATATATATATATACATTTACTCTATTTATCTATCTACCTATCTTTATCTTTCTCTCTCTTTGTCTATTCTTATATGTGTGTAGGCGCGTGCATATATAGACAATTTTACAAAACCCATCTATAATTAGACCACACTAATAATTACATATATGTCGATTATATATATATATATATATAATATATATATATATATATATATATATATATACATGGGAGAAAAAAGTTCTACATATTTACAAATCAACTCAATCAAAAGCATCCATCACCGTTTAACAACAAAAATATTTACTTGTTTCATATTGTCCTGAAGAAGGTTTCTATATAAACCGAAACGTTCAAACGTCGACATTACAACTAATGATAAACTTCCATTCAGTGTAACATCCCGTGTTTGTCTACATTTCTACACACACACACATATACATATATATTATATATATATATATATATATATGTGTGTGTGTGTGTGTGTGTGTGTGTGTGTGTTTGTGTGTAAACAGACTGGTCAGTTTATTGAGTCATTTCCTAAGTTTAGCTTAAATTGACACAAGGCCAAAAGTATATGGCACCCAATCACAATCAAACTCACTAATAATGCTCTTCTAGCCTATCTCCCTAACAATATTCCACATGTTAATATATATATATATATATATATATATATATATATATATATATATATATATATATATACATACACAAACGTAGCAAACTTTTTAAACTTAATTACCGCAAATTTTATTAAAATGCGATAATTAGTTAATCTTTTATCAACTTTTTAAAGTTCATCACTTTTTAGTGTTGTACGTCTTTGTCGTACCCTTTTTCGATCTGAATCAATGGCATCATTTGTGGTTGACCAATTAGACGAAATTGATCGTTAACCTTTCCTTGGAAGAAGTCCATTGTTTGATCAGAAGAAGACCATTCTAGTAATGCAGGTGTTGATAAGGGCGACATGTTCATCGAAGAAGACCCGTGAGCCCTTTACAAGAAATACCTTGAATGGTCGCAACACCTTTAGGTAACGAGACTGTACCCACCTGTAATCGCACTAATCCGGCTTCTTACTGCTAAGGCGCAAATTAGCTTGTCTTATCGAAGCGAATTAATGATAATCGGTTGATTTGATAACAATAATAAAACTATGGCTTACGGACTATTCATTGTCGATAATTCATAGTCTACAATTAATTAGTACAGACAATAAAACATTCAACCCCATCTTTGCTCACTAATATTAATAAGTAATGTAAAGTCGATGGGGTGGCCTAATGTCAGTATCAGCCAGACAACGAGGGATTCTATCCCCTTTTCACTAGCACTAGACAAAGGATATTGTTTTTGCATCTGAGGTGGAGCGCCACACCTACCATCAGCTCCTCACTTTACCGCACAGATATATGTGCTACTCATACGCGAGGGCCGGTATCGAACCAGGAACCTTGCGATTCTTAGGCAAGCGCTCTAACAACTAGGCTAGACCGGCCATTACAAGCAATAAATTGATTGTAAACCCGAATTAATATAGTCACAAAATCTGATATTACAATAAACGAAATTGCACTACTCTTGTTGCTTTATCATCATGTTAGGATCAGTAATAACGAAAAATATATCGAGTTGATTCCCTTGATCAATAGGGACTGTTGCCTCCATAACAGTTGCAATGTGGGAGCTAGGACTGGAATGGGGCTTCAGGCATGACACATGGATTGATACATGAGATAGCTGGTCGCATACAGATTGAGCTTTTAAGTCACTGTTTTAGGGTAAAAGCATTTCTCTACCCTACATCAATTAAAAGCTTGTTTCCAACAATATGGTCTTGCATTTTCTCTCAGTGCTTCATATTTTATTTGTATGTAAAAACATAACACATCACAATCAGGTTGCACTGAAAGCACAGACACCCATGACTCTCTCTCTCTCTCTCTCTCTCTCTCTCTCTCTCTCTCTCTCTCTCTCTCTCTCTTCAACCATCCCTATAGCCACTGGCAGGTCTCATCCTATATAAGTACTGAGCTGATTGGTGGAAGTTTTTTCTGGTCAGTCTACACTGGTGTGTCCATGTCTAGGTGTTCACAGTTCTTGCTTCTTCGGTAGCGTCCAGCATGTCTTAGTATGTGATAGGTGTCTTACTTCTTACCCTGGGGAATCCCCGTGGCGTAGTAGTTAACATGCTGTACTCACCCATCGTAGGAAGCGATTTTGAACTCCAGTCGTACTATTACGTTCACTTTCAGACTAATACCCTTGGGAAATGTATGATCTCCGCTCATCCTCCAAGCTATGGGTTGAATAGTACCACTACTATTCTTTTAGTAGGAGAGCTTTGGCATTAAATAATCCATGGAGATTGATATGCCATTAAACAAAGAAATTAAATTAAAACCAGGAACATTACACACAAAGAAGCAAGTTTTATTCTTATCAGCATAACAAGATGATTCTCTAGGCTAAATATCTGTAAAATGTTTTTTAATTGATTGATTGATTGATTGAGTAGTTTTTTTATGGTATGTCTAGGGTTATTTTATGTCTAGAGTACGACTACTGTTCTTCTACAAGTGTTTTGGTTAATTGTATTCAACGGTATGTCAACGCTTGTTGGGTTATTTTATGCCGAAGAAAATGTGTTTGATTCATTCTAGATGGGTATTCCATATTTCTAAAACTCAATTTTTATAAATATTTCTTTAAACTCATTTTTTTCTATTCAACCCATAGATGGGACCCTATTTATGTTTATAAGAAAAGTTATGAATACTACCAGCCTTTTTATAAAAGTAATTCATTTAAGGATTGTTTTCTGAGTAAAATAAATTGATTTTTGCATTTAATTTACTAACACAATATCATTTGAAAATCATTAAAAAGAAAGAAAGAAAAAAAGAAAAGCAGAAAGGCATAAAGAACCAATGACTATTGGGCAAGTTTTGTCTATTCACTTAAGAGAATCTTAATGTTACGGTTCTGGTACTAACACCCCGGGGGTCAGAGTGGACTTAGAAGCAATGAATATGAACGGATACTCCACTCGTGGGGGAGAATTAGAACTTCATCACTAGATACAGTTTACTGTCATACCAAGGACACCTACTCTTTTTAAAATATGAAATGAATCGGGTTTCCCATGATCAATATAATCGTTTTTAATTCTAAAATGTTTTGAATGAAAGCGCATCAATAGAGATTAATTTAAAGATCTTTAGTAAATATATGTCATTTATTTTTTTTTTTTGAATATTTGGGATGAAAGTATTCTAAAAGCCGATCGATAATGGCCGGAGTTGTTGTTGTTTTTTTTTTGTTTTTTGTTTTTTTTTGTTTTTTAGCTAAAACGCCTGTTCAGCAATAAAGAAGAATGAATCAATTCAAATAAATACCAAGTCTCCGTTCGGTGATTAAAACCGTCTCCTTCTCTTCCTTGTCCACCTACCAGGCTTATCTGAGGAGAATAATGGCTAGACACCTGACAGGATGAAAAATAGCATCAGACAAAAAGCGGAGGAACCCTATTGTCGGTGTGTGTGGGGTGTCCATTTAGCACGCATGTGCCGTTATGAACGATATCCTTGACGTCAACGTTTGATCTGGACATTTACTGCAACAGTTCAACGATGTCGGTGAAGGTTAGAATACACCGGTTGCATCCACTGCATCGGTTTATATATTTACCAACCCCTCCGCACGAGCAGGATGAGACACAAGGTCAATTTCTTAAGTGGAGTTTTAACATGTTTGAATTCAGAGTTTTCTTTCTCCTACATTGGTTACCTAGCCAATGTTAAAGGATCCAGTCCGCCCTACTATTTACCCATAACTGGAGGGAGAGTACTTTAATGCATACCTTTCCCAAGGAGGTTAGCTCTATGGGAAATGCAAACAGCCTCAGCCAGGATTTGAACAGGTCGACGAGTACATTTCCTACTACTCTAACAGTTTATCCACACACCTCCATTGGTTTAAGATCCCACCTAAACCGGAATGTAATTGCTATGACGTTGGCCGGTATCCGGTGGTGAGGCTCCAGTTCAGGAGCTCTGAAGAATTTGGGGTAACCCTTTCATTGCCATTGCTGCAAACGTCACACAGACAGCTTTTTGTAACCGTTAAAGTTCTTTTGATTATCGTCAGTCGTAAAACAAAATTTTAATTTGATTTTACTGGTAGAAATTTGGTTTTATTAGAACGAAAACATATTTATTTGAATTTTGACTGCAAAACTATTGTTTGAAAAAGATATCAGTTTTCAAATATCTTTTTTTACATTTTTTATGAAAGAGAGTGGCAAAAAATAATTTTTATACCAACCGTAGGGTGTATTTTGGAAAAAAACTGTGGAATATGAGAGCGAAAGTAATACCAATTGTAGTTAGTGCACTTGGAAATAAACTTGGAAAAAAGACTGGAGGATTTGAAAATCAGAGGAAGAATTGAGACCATCCAGACTACTGCACTGCTACAATCGGCTAGAATACTCAGAAGAGTCCTGGAGACCGAGGAGACATATTGTCCCTCAGACTCGAGCTAATGCTGATGTGAAAAACCCAAAAGAAGTGAAAATAATAAATTACTTGAAACCATATAATTGTTTGAAACACTTGAAATAATATAATTGTGGTTAGATTATTCGTATTAGATACTTAGGAATACTTGAAACCAAGTAACTGTGTTCAAATTATTACTATTAAATTGAATTAATAATGTTAGATCGTAATAAATGAGTATGGCGGACTGAGTAATGTAATTTTGGTAAGGCAACCAGTCCAGGAGAAGGAAAACTGTGAATTCAAACCAGCTTTATTCGGCTTAAAAATAGATCTTGTGTCACATCCTGCTTATTGCGGAGCGATTAAGCAAATACATACTTACATAAAATGCAATTGCTTTCGTGTCTTTGTAGAGCACCATTATGGTGGTAGCAGTTTCTTTGGAGAGACCATAAGCAAGAAGTATTTGCTCAATCTTTCCTCTGTGTATGGAGTCTAATGCCTTGGAGAAATTTACAAACAATAGTGTTGCCTCGAGACATTTTGTTCGAACCCTGTCTATGATTCGATGAATAATCAGAATCTGAAAGGTTGTGGATCGATTTCTAAGAAATCTGTTTCGATTTTTTCAGATAGATTTTCTCTTCTTCGGGTCTAATGATATGAAAAGAGAAAAGATATCAAACACAAATAAAGATTTAAGCCTGAATATTCAGTTGGGGGCTATTTTCTGCAATTGTTAGCCTGAGAATGATTGAAATAGCATCTATTTTACACCTGTTATTACCTTCATATTTTAAAAAAATTGTCTAAAGTTATTTTAAGATCTTTCAAATGAAACTTGGTGAATAAATGGTTGTTGGTTGGTTGGTTGGTTGGGAGGATTTTACCCTTGTTGGATCATGCCCAACACGTCTTTTATTAATTCTCATATTTTCAACTCACATTTTATATATTAACATATACATGGGACCCTAACAGGTACTACCACTCCGGGTCAGAGTGGATCTGGTATTAATGGCGATGAAGGGGTACTCCATACTCCCTTGATCTCCAGAATTGGAATTTCACTCCTAAATACAGTTTGTGTCATACTTTTTTTATTAATGTTTTTTAATTGAAATAGATCACTAAGTAGACCTGAGCCTATTCTAGTAATGACCAGGTTTGAATTCATTTTTTCCTTTCTCCTAGACTGGTAGCCTAATCAAAGTTAAAAGATCCCAGTCTGCCCTACTATTTACCCATAACTTCATCCAGGAATTGAACTTGGGTCGACAGGTCTATCTCCTACGACTCTAACCAGTACACCACCGCGCTTCCCTATACCCAGGACACTAAGACCCTCACTATCGCTTCCCTATACCAAGGACACTAAAGCCCCAGTTATCGCCTTCTACCATATATATGATAAAAAGGGTTGTGGGTTTGTCATAAGAGCAATAGGGTCGGGACAATCCTATAGGTGCTCGGGCTTGACGTGACCAGCCGATTGATCAGGAGGAGGCCTCTCCGACCGTCCGTCTAGCCCAAGTAAATGTCAACGTAGAGTGTTGCATGTCATGGGCTGCTCAGCCACCAATATTTCTTTCTTAACCATTATGGATCGCTAACCATTGGGGGAGTGTCTTGCTTTTTGCAGATGTCCAATCGACAGAGCAAATGTTAAATAATTGATTAGCGTAATCCATTAATAGGAAGGTAGCGTGCTGATTTAAAATTGTGTCGGAAAACCCGTTATATCTTAAAGGTTTGAGTGGTAGTCGATGGCCACTGAGATCGTTTGAAATCGTTGCTTTCATTTGACGAAATTCACGTGATAGGATGACGCTAAAAAGATTTTAGCTAATAAGAATCGTTTGTCGGTAAAATGGATGAAAGCGTTTGAAAATTTTCCTTCTCCGACTTTCAACCCGGGTCAGTCGGTAAAAGGGTGTCAAGCACAGTGGCATTCCAACGTGGGGATCCAGGAGTGGAGGGGACAAGGGCACAACTCGGCACCCCTCCAATAAATACTTCATTAATTTTCAAAGCTTCACTTACACGACCACTTTCAAATTCTACGTAATTCAGGAGTATAGTGGCAAATGTTAGGCAATATATTTCAATGTTATAGCAACGCAAAGGCTTTTTGGGTTAGGGCGATTTTGCGTCCCCTGAAGCTGCGCCCGAGGCAAATGCCGGTCATGACCTCCCTCTGTGCCGCCACTAGTGAAGTAAATGAAGAAATTATATGCACATTGGTCATCATTCCATCTAGAAGAAATGACAACGAACGAGAAGAAAAGACCAGAACAAAATGACAGACGAAAGGCAGAGTGACTTTGACGACTAGAACGAGAAACGGGGAAGAGATGGGTGCCGGACAATATGGAGGATACAGTTAGAAGAATTAAGAAGATAATTTTAGTTTCGTTTTTTTGTTTGACATATCAGTCTTCATAGGTTATTCAATACAATTCTTGTAGAAGAACAGTAATTGTACTATCTAACACACCTGGAGGGATGAGTGGGTTTATTACGGCCGTCACACTATAAGCACCAGTTTCGGCTAGATCACCGAATTTAAACAGTGATGAGCCTGTTCAATACTTAATTAAAAGCAGATATTATAAACAACTTTATTCCTTTGTTTATCAAAATGTCCCGGAAAGGTTTCTTATGTCAAATAAGAGGAGTGCATACATTTCCAAAGAGTATTACTCTGAAAGTAAACGTAGTAGCGTGACTGGAGTTGGAACTCGTTTCCCAGATACTCATAGTCCAGCACGTTAGCTACTACACCACGGAGCCTCCCCAATAAGATAAGTATAAAGTAATGGAGTGCATAACGATAATCCTTAGAATATGCATGTCTTTATCTACACAGTAATCCGCTCCGTCGGCTGGTGTTGTAAAATACACCGACTGCATGTGATGCTCAGGGATGGAGTCCTGGTGGCTGAACAGTCCATAACATGCAACACTCCACTTTGGCCTTTACTTAGGCTAGATGGTCGGAGAATCTCCCTCCGATTAATCGACTGGGTTATTTAATGCAAAGGCCAAAGCTTAGTATATAATAGTGGTATTATTTAACTCTGTCGGTTGGGGGCTGTAGAATCCGCTGAGTGCATTTCTGCAGATGGGTAAGACCCCTCGCCCGAATGGGGCTAGCTCTTGGCCGTGGATTGCGACTCTTGATGTTTAAGGTCGAAATCCTGGTGGTGAGTAGTCCATAACATGCAACACTCTACTTTGACACTTACTTAGGTTAAACGGGCGGGCGAGAGCCGCCCTCCGATTAATCGGTTGTCCACGTCAAGCCTGGCACCTATATGATAGTTCCAACCGCATTGTCTTTATGGCAATCCTCCAAACCATTATCCTATATGTGCTAGAAGGCGGTGGCTGAGGGTTTTGGTGTCCTGTGTTTAACGTTAAAATGCATCTAATGATGTGGTTTCAGTTATGGAGCTCTGGGAGTGTAGCTTACCCCTTCATTGCCAATAATCCTAGGTCCACTCTGACCCGGACTGGTAGTACCTGTTAAGATCCAATCTATGGGTTAAATAGAATTTTTTAAATTGAATACCCATCATAACTAAAACAAAACGTATGCGGCATTAAATAACCTAACACGGGTTGACATGTCGTATAATCCAACCAACCCATCAACATAGTAGAAAATATATAAGATATTGTTGAATTTTTTTTATGAGCACAATGAAAGATATGTATAAGTTAAATTTTAATTAATACATAAACTAGAATTTATATAAATTTGAAATTGTTCATTTGAATTTGAATTTTCTTTTTCCTTTTTTATTTTGCTGTAAGTATTTCAAAAGTTTATAATCATATTGACAATGAAAACTTGTATTGATTATTTTACCAGCTAGATAAATAAGACATTCAGCAAATTTGTTATCTGTTCCTTAGGGGTACAAATATGACGTCTTATTATCTAAGAAAGTATAGATTGTATATTTCCATTGTCAGATCCATTACTACTGAATAACGAGTTCGATCCCTCGCTAGAATGCCCTATACCTACGACCTTGTCTCACATCCTACCCACTGTGTACTTGATTTGTATTATTTACTAACTTGCTCAGGAGTTCATTTTAATGTTATGCCAATGTAATACCAATAGCCTTTTAAGTCTGGATGTCAGTAGCCAGTAGCATTAACTATAATATATTATGTCTTTACTATCTAAGAATCTATTGATTATCTGCAGTTGAATGTTTCCATTGCCAAACTCAAGTATATTTGATTTGTATTAGTTACTTTCTTACCCAGAAGTTCAATTTATTTTTAACCTGAATGTAATAGTATTTGAGTCTGGCTGTCGGTAAACAATAGCATTAGCAATAAAATATACAGGGTATTTTAAACAATTTGATATCCTTTACGATGTTCAGGGTGTTTCAGAAATATTTATATCACTAGCAAGAATATGCGCCCACCGGGCGTAAGTATTTAAGTTTTAATGTAATGAAATACATCAGATTAAAAAGGCTAACAAAATTAAATAAGAATGCATATAAAAGATTACACTTATTTTAATTATATTTTAATTGGTTTCTATATAAAAATCATTCATAGGATTGATTTTAATACGATGAAGAATAAAACAATAATATTATCATATAACAAAAAGTAATATTACCATATAATAAAAAGTAATTATGTATTAAGCCCGATTTTGATAAAACCAATATGCAAATTAACAACACCATATATTACGTAAACCTTTATTTCTTAGTGATATATAAGACAAATTGCAGGATTTTAAACGCACGTATAACATGAGCTGTTTTGAGTCAAATCTAACTCAGATTTTCATAGAGACATCGTTAATAAATAAGATTTATTTTATGTATTAATAATTTTGACTATATATCAAATACTCATTGATAAACTTAGTCAATTTCTGAGGGTATTGTGATGTATGCAATGACGCAGTTTCGGTTTCAGAATGTCCATTATAATAATATTTTGTAATCTAATAATTTAACCAATTCTCATTCAAATGATCAATTTAAGAGCCTGTGAGGAAACAACCCAAATTCTATGTTTAATGTTTAACACGTTCCCAACTCTTGCTCAGATGGTAGCTCCTTTCTCACTGACATTGCTATATTACCGTTATTGCATCATTTTTTTAAAGTATTGCTGGAACACGATTAATAATGTACCCCGCCTCTGTGGTATAATATAATACCAACATGTGTACGGCAATGGTAAATTGACTTTGTTACGTGTTGGTACACATTTGGCGCGCGTATTCATCTGTGATTTATTTATTATCTGTATCTATTTCATACAATATGATATAATAGCACTATCTAATATAGAAATCTAACAAGTTATAAGTTATATAGATAAATATACATGTGTGTGTGTGTGTGTGTGTGTGTGTTTATTTACCTGTGAATGGATTTCTATTTTTATCCCTTTTTTAAATAAAAGTTCTAGTTATAACAATTTTTCATCGTTTCTGATGGAAGAAGTGTGTGGACTACAAATGGAGGGTGTCTATGTTGAAAATTAAACCTGATTTGGTCACATTCCACGAGAGTATCTTGGTCAACCTAGGAACTTTTCAGTCGATACTTCGTATCTATTTTGTTTTGTATTGAATGCGCCTTTTTTTCAGCAGGCATCTGTTGACAAAAATCTATTGTTGACAGTTCTATGTTATTTCTTTCTTTTTTTTTTTCTTTCTTTGACTTTACATTACTTTTTATGAGACTATTAAAGATCCTATGTAAGCGAAACCATTCCATCTTACCACTTTGATTTTTATCACAATATATTGGGTCGATACACTTTTCGTTATTACTGATCGCTAAGCCGATGGAAATTCTGCGTTTTAATTAAAAAGGAACCACTAAGGATTAAAGATAAATATGATATTTTTAATGCTTTATTTATGAGTTACATATACATATATATATATATATATATATATATATATATATATATATATATATATGTGTGTGTGTGTGTGTGTGTGTGTGTGTGTGTGCGTGTGTATACTAGACAAAACGTGACCCGTTGGGTCACTTATTCAGCTCTGGGTAGATAATTGAGATTAGGCAAAAGTGACTATGCAAAGCGAATAAAATTTATTTTTAAATAATAATAATAATACGGCCGAACATTATTTTGTATGTTAAGCTTTCTAAGAAAGGGAATGTTTGACCTAATTTAAGCTACAGGTTGCTACTTGTGAAATGTAACATAGAAAATACATTTCAAATTCTCTCTCTCTCTCTCTCTCTCTCTCTCTCTCTCTCTCTCTCTCTCTCTCTCTCTCTCAGAGAGACTAAGATTATATAACGAGGAGGGAATCAAAAGATACATAAATAGATAGGGGAAAAAAGTGATAGACAGAAAGTAAAGTAAGGGATTCGTCAGTTTTTGACTTAATTGCAAATTACGACTAATTAGAACCAATTAAAACGGATTTTTTTCAAATTCAATCCTAATAGTAAGGAATAATTTAGTATAATTTTTGTGTCATTAAATTAAATAGGAAAAAAGTGTTAGGGAACCAAAAGTTGATTCGCTCAGCTTTAGTATAATAATAGATATATTGATAAAATAGTGTGCTATATTTATAAGTGAAATATGCTCAATATCATTAAAAAGAGTACGCATGTCTAAGTTAAGGTAGCGGGGACATGTAATCAACGGCATTTGGTTTGAGAATTACATAGAGAAACAATGAGTAACGAAGCGCCGTTGACTACATGTCCACACTATCCTAATATATATATTATATATATATATATATATATATATATATATATATATATATATATATATATATAAGTATAGATAAAAGGATATGAAAACACACAATGCTGTTAAAATAAAAATATTTTATATCATATTCATAACTAATATTGAACAATATTTCGATTTATAAAAATCATCATCAGGGCTTGTTTTTAATCCGGACTCATCGAGAGAGAAGCAGAAAATAATTTGAATTCAAAACGAAACAATGATGTTCCAAAAAGCGCTTTTTGGAACATCATTGTTTCGTCTTGAATTTAAATTATTTACTGCCGCTCTCTCGATGAGTCCGGATTAAAAACAAGCTCTGATGATGATTTTTATAAATCGAAATATTGTTATCCTTTTATCTATACTTATACCGTCGGATTCATTTCTTTACTCTTAACTTATATATATATATATATATATATATTATATATATATATATATATTATATATATATATGTGTGTGTGTGTGTGTGTGTGTGTGTGTGTGTGTGGCATTTTATGTTTTTTCAGACATGTGTCGAATTTGAGATCGAATTGGAGGACCTCAAACTCGAAAGAGCTAAGTTTAGTGCTAGTTATGTTGTGAATGAGTTCTTTTCTTTCGATGTCTTTCCATTTGCTATTGTTGCATAATAATTATTTATTTGGGATATTTTCATTCTCAGACTTTTGACAATTGTTTGTTTCAAAGGCTAAATCTTCCGATAACAGATCTTCGATGGAAAATTCTAAAAATGTTTTTATGTATCTAGGAAAATCTCGGGAAAATCTTGGGAAAATCTTGGGAAAATCTTAGGAAAATCTTGAAGATCTGAAAATGTTTGGAATGTTATTGAGTATAACCTTTTCCAGTTGGTAGTTTGTGAAAAAACCGACTTACTTTTTAGAGAGTTTACAAAGATGAGTAATTTTAATTATTTGGATTATTCGGACTATTGTCATCTGCACAATGTTTCGGCCGATGTGCCCTCCGGCCTTCTTCAGGTATTTCTTATCGGACTTTGGAACCTTCTTGAACTCGGGAATCTTCTCTTCGAACTCTGAAACCTTCATGTTGAATTTGGGAACATCCATGTCGTAATCGGGAACCTTCACGGAACTTTATTTGATTTATTTAATCCACGGGGTCAGACTGTTCTCATTCTGTTAACCATGATTGGGTACAAGAGTTAGGCTGTGTTAATTATTCTTTGTTACTGTCCTCCTTAACCAGGATTGAACCTGCAGCCTAGAGATAACTGTCACTTAGAACTGTATTAACTCAACGCCTATATCCTTTACGCCATGTGTCTGATTTCGAAGAGAAGTTTCTCGAGTCGTAAAGGTTCCTGAGTCTGACAAGAAATACCTGAAAAAGGCCAAAGTGCACATCGGCCAAAATGTAGTGCAGATAACAATAAAGATGAGGACAATAATCCAATTAATCTAAATAATAGAAATTATCAAGTCTCATCTAAAAAACAATTCAGAGAAATAGAGTTTAAGAGGTTTTAATTCAGTTTTCCTTCTGTTCAGTTGGTGGAGTGGCCTATTGTCGGTATCAGCCGGACAGCGAGGGAGTCTAGCTCAGTTTCGCAGGGAAAAAGTTGAGTAGGTTCTTATATTACCGAATCTTTTTGAGGTTATCCATATTTGTTTATATTTTTTGTTATGTCATCATCATGATGTTGCGTTAGCAGCACGGATATCCTTGGCAATCTATTGCCAACCGTCCCTATCATTTATTGCACCCGGGACGTCCTCTGCCCAGTATCCGCACAGAGCTGGTCAACATATTGGTCTCTGCTAGATGACCTATACTGACGTGCTCATGTGCTGACATCCAACAAAGAACGTCACTTATGAGCCTATCTCTCCTTTTCTAGCAGTGTCTAGCGTGTCTTGTTTGCCTACACGGATGGTTTGTGTGATATGGGGCAAGTTGCCGTACAGCTGTTTTCTCGTGTGGTGATGTTTCCACGACTTGTTTAAAATTGCACGCCGCATTATTGTTCAGCTCCCATCTAGTTTATTTCCGGGGCCCTTTGTTAGGATTCAGGTGGTGCAGCCGTACAGTAGCATGGATACAACTACGACTTGGAAGAACTGTCATTTTAACTTGTCAGTGAGATCGGATTTCTACATGGCTGACAATCTGTTTATAGCGGACCACGCCTTTCCCATGCGTGCATTAGTATCGCTTTCTGTTGATGAGATATTACTGCGTAGGTACCTGAATTGTTTCACCGAGATTAGGAGTTTGCCATCGAGTGTGAAGATATCACCTTCATTTTTAAAACACATGAACTCAGTTTTATCGGAATTGACGTATATGCCGATTTTGTTATGTAATTATATAAAAACTAAAAAAAAAAATGTAATTATTCGACTTACTTTGTTTTTTCGCTTAGTAAACCTTTTCCCCTATCCTAGATATTCATTGTGCTCCGTCCTATTATTTTTCTTTTAACTCTGATACGCGAGTTACAACACATTACTACTGAATAGTGAGTTCAATCCTTGCTGGATGATCCATACTTGCAACTTTGTATCACATCCTACCCGTGGTGAACGGGTTATGTACATATCTACAATATATCTTCTTTTTTTTTACAATCCCAAGAGGTTGTTGACCGAGGATTCCGAAAAATGCGCGAAAGTAAAACCGTTATATGGATAATAAATCGTTATCTATATAGTAATACTCGTGTTCCTTAAAAGTACAGCCGTTATCATCTTGCAACACCATCCGGGTAAAAATGAGACGGTCAAAATCATCCAAGATGAAATGCAAAAATGTAAACCCTGATTATCTGGTGTTGCTTATCCGCCGAATTCTTATTTCTTATGAGTGTAGTCACCTCAGCTAAATAATGGACAATTCCGTTTAAAAAGCACATGCTCCCGAGAAAAATATAATCATAAAGAAAAAAAGAGAGTAGAGAAACGATAGAGGGAGTCGGTAAACGCAGGGAAGCGATAACGATAATCTGTGTCAATCGAATATAGTGAAAAGATGAAAAGAAGAAAAGAAAAAAACGAGTGAGAGAGAGTTAAATCAAGATTATTATACTTTTTACATATTGAACTAAAAAGGAAAGACAATATAGTTAAGTGGAATAAATGTATTATAGTACGTGCTAACACAATTTTTTTTTGTAAAATATATTCCAGTTCACAACATGAGAATTTATTGGATTTCTTGTGTCAGCCGTTTTTGTTTTTTTTGTTTTTTGTTTTTTCCTTTTATCATTCATATAAATGTGCTTTGAAGAAGACTTATGGTTTATACAATGCCTTCTATTATTGTCATTTTTTAAATTTTTTATTTTATTTAGATTGCATTGTATTAACATTATGTCGAAACACGCGTGTTAACACCTACTATGATAGATTTATTCCACTTAACAATATTTTTCTCCTTTCATCTTTTCTTCAACTATATTGATCTGTGCTCTTAAGAAAAATAAAATTTCTGTAATGATAAATTATCAGGTCCTGCTAGTAATTTAATAAATCTTATAGTTGTACTCCTAATATTGATAGGAAGTATACATATCAAAGTCAACACACTATTAATATCGCCAAATTCTGCTAACGTCATCATTTCTAAAGTTGACATCAATGCTTTCTGTTGTCAGCTTTTATTCATATCTTCTCACAATAATCACAAAGCGATACATTTCGTGAGCAAGCCAGTCACGAGATAACTGTTATAATTGATAATCACTATCATTTCTTCGAAGGTTTGAGAGGCAAACATTATTCCAGTGACTAGGAAGTGAAATCTATAGTGAATAAGTGTCTCAAAGTACAATCAACAGAATTCTACGGGGCAGGAATAGATGCTTTCATTTGAAGGTGGAACATTGCTATTGAGAGAAACGGTGACTATGTATGGATGTGATTCACGGAGGAGCAGCTTCCTTTTGATGTATGATACATGTTCTTGTGTTGGTAATTATACCTGTTCTAAAGAAAATGGCATTATTCTTTTTGATTCACCATCGTATATATGTATGTGAATATGTTTTGCTGTATTTATAAGTAAAAAGTGCTCAATAACATTTATAGAGCATGAATGTCTGCGTCAAGATAGCGAAGACATTAAGTTGACGGCGCTTAGCAACTGAAAGCTTCTAGGAGTCAATAATATCTGTTTAAAGATTATTATTATTCGGTAAATAGAAAAACCTCTTAAGAAACACTTACACAAAAACTGTATATATGAACCACAATGGACTCGATTCCCTAACACCTAGACACAAAATAACCGTTGACATACCGTTAAAATTAAGCAATCTGATCGAACGACCTTCACCTTTCCTCGCCAGAATGGAAACGGAAATGACTTGACTGCTGCTGTTAAAAGACATATTTCCACTGCACACCACTGCTGGCGTCTGCGCGGTGGCAATGTTAAATCTACTAGGTCGTTTGCCAAAACCTGTAATATTGATTGCCTAAACTTAAAGTGTCAACTGTGTATACCTACACATGGATACTCATGTGTTGGCCGACCAGAAAAAAAACTATCATTGATCTGCTCTGTACGGACACTGGGTGTCGTGCTGCTGACTTCCCAAGAGCAATGTACCGATAGGGACGGATAGCGAAAGAGAGAGAGAGAGAAGGGAGAGAGAGAGAGTGGAGAGAGAGAGAGTCATGGAAATCTGTGCTCTCAGTACGATTTGCTAACGATGATCTAAAGTAAAATAAATACAAGTTGTTACTTGTTTATCCCATCTTTTCAGAAGAGAGCATTCGTATAATACCCACGTAGAATCGAACCTACAATCAGTAACTTGCAAGATAAGTTGTCGAGATGAATATATATTTACTAAACCCTCCGCCACGAGCAGGATGCGATACAAGGCCAATTTCTTAAGTGGAGTTTAACAGGTATGAATTCAGATTTTTTCGGTTGCCTAAACAAGGTTAAAGAGCTCAGTCTCCCTTACTATTCATCCATTGATAGAAGGAGAGTAGTTATACACACATTTTCCAGGTGTATTAATTTTATGGATTTCCAGGATTTGCAACACTCCATTTTGGCCCTTATTTTAGTCGGAGAGCCCCCTCCCACCGATCAGTCGTCTGGTCATGTAAAGCCCGAACACTTACATGATTGTCCTGACCCTATTACCCTGATGGCAACCCGTTGTATCATATATCTGCTAGAAGCTGTGGCTGAGGATTTTATTGTTCTAGGTATGACGTTAAACTGCATCTAATGGTGAAAATTCAATTCTGGATCGTTGGAGAATGTGTGGAGTACCCTTTCATTGTCATTACTCTCATGTTCACTCTATCTTGGAGTGGTATTACCTATTAGCGTCCCATCTATGGGTTAAATAGAAAAAATGAGTTTAAAAATGTGTCTAAAAATATTGAGTTTGAAAAAAATAGAATACCATCAAGAATGAACAAAACAAAACGTCTTCGGTATAAAAATAATGCAACAAGGGTTAACATTCTGCAAAATCCAACCAATCTGGATTTGAACTTGGGTTATTATCCTATGACGATAACCATTACACAACGCACCTCCACAAGTTTTTCTAAATGTAGATCCACATTAGGGGATATTTTAATTAAATACTCTTATAAAGTAGAATTCTGTTCCATATTGGCAAATATATTCGGTAGTTAAGCGGCATCCCTTGTAACGAATAGCGTTGATCCTGATAATTGAAGAAGATACGGCTGTGTGCAATGGAAATTGAGAGGCTTTGTTTCTTGATGTGAGTCTGAGCCATCAATTTAAGAACTAATTCGTGCAACCGGTTAGTGACCGTAATAATTTCGTGCTTTATTTATTGTGTCACCGCCTCTCCCGCTAAGGAGTTTAGACAATTGCCTTTCTCCATTTGTCCCCAGGTTTATTTTGTCAACAACCGTCGTAGAATAATGGCCGCAGAATAAGTCTCGTAAACCGTTGACAGTAGGTTTGTCCTTTATTCGGCGTATAATTTGTTTAAAAAACAGAAACAATGAGTTATCACCGGCAAGTATCTCCGATAATTTAATAAGTTTTGTACGGCAATTTTTATACGTTTTTTTTTGTTTTTTTTTTACCGACAATTCTTAGTGACACCGTTATATGCAACGGAGGCTCCAGTGGCGTTATGTTTATCCTCTTAGAAAATGGACTCGGCAATACGAAATCAAATTACTGGACGAGGACGTTGACATGTCACATAGCCCTGATACCCTTGGGGAAAGTATGGATCCAGCTATTGTAAATAGTTGGTTGGTTGGATTTTACGGCATGTCAACCCTTAATGGGTTATCCTATACCGAAGACATTTTGTTTGATTCATTCTTAATGGATATTCAACCTTTTTTATAAACTAATTTTTTAAACATTTTTAAAACTATGTCTATTTAACCCATAGATGGGACCCTAACAGGTACTACCACTCGGGACCAGAGTAGACCTGGGAATGATGATGAAGGGTACTCCATATTCCCCAAAGCTCCAGAAATGTAACTTTTCCATCAGTTAAAGTCTAACGTTACACGAAAGAAATGAAGATCCTAAGCTACCGCCTCCTAGCACATATATGATAAAAAGGGTTGGGATATTGCCATAAGGGCAATAGGGTTAGAACAATCCTATAGGTGTTAGGGATTGATATGACCATCTGATTGATTGGAGGGGCCTCTCCGAACGCCCGTCTAGCCTAAGTAAGGGCCAAAGTAGAGTGTTGCATGTCTTGGACTGCTTAGCCAGTTTCTGAGTAAATATTACGACAGACTAGGCTGTTTAACCTTGCTATGGAAACTGGTCTAGAAGTAAGAAAACAAACCAGTTGTAGACCGGGTGAGGGGTGATCTTTACAAGGTCACTCCTGCCTATGACACGCTACATACGTAGCGCCCTTCCTACGATCAAATCAGGTTACAGGATTAGTCTCTTTATATACGATGGGGGCATGAGAACCTTTTTAAAGTTTTATTGATTACAATTGATTTATAAATTTTATTTCATTCTTTTTATAGAGTAAAAATAACTTGACAAACGAAGTGTGTTGAACTGTGATATTGATATGGAACAATAACATATATATTTCACAGTTCTAGCTTATTTCCTTTTTAGTTTAATATATTTCTCTGTGAAAACATTCAGCCCAATGTTACATTCATTCAGTGGAAATAAAATATGATTTGAAAATCTCTTCTGTTATGTAGATATATAATTCAGAGTAATTACTACAATTTGTAACCATTCGGTGTAAATATGCTATCAAGATAGAGAGATAACCATATGTACAGATGATAAGATAACCAGTTGTAAGAATGCAAGATAACCAGCTATAAAGATGGCTAGATAACCAGTTGTAATTATAGTTAGATAGCCACCAGTAAAAATGGTAAAATAACCGGCTGTAAAGATTATGAGTTAACCAGCTATGAAATAAAATAACCAGCTGCAAAGATGTTAATATAACCAGCTGTAAAGATGAGATAACCAGCAGTAAAGATAGTAAGACAACCAATTGTGAAAATAAGATAACCAGTTTTAAAGATTGTGGGATAACCACATGTAAAGATGGTAAGAGACCAGCAGTAAAGATGGTTAGATAACCATCTGTAAGGAGAGTAATCTAACCATCTTGATCAAGATCTTGAACTCTATGTATATGATTATTTTGTCAAGTTATGAATAAATTATGGAAAAACTGATGAGATGACCTCAATGTGTGTATTTTAAAGTGCACTTATCAAATGCTATAAAAAGTGGAGGCGGGCATTAAACGTCCTGAAAAATGTGTAGTGTGCTATTCACCTTGTTCTTACTATTTTGCAACATAAGACATTTATTTAAAAGACATTCGTTCTTTGATTTCAGGCGAAGTGATCATTGTATCGTTTCCGTTTCTGTTCCAATCGATTCTTGATAGGGAGGGTTGGTTTTAGCAAATAGATACTTCCCCGAACCCCCAAGGCGGATATTTCAGAAAAAGCAATAATAGCCAGTAGCTTTTATTGAAAGATCGAACGTTACCTCGATCGTTAAGGTTGAAAGAGAGCAAATCTACTCTACGCATCGATCTCTACCGAGTAAATAAAACCTCCATTTATTCTACACGGCAAAGATCTTTCTTTCATTTGGTGTCTTAGTTCAAGTTCAAGCATTGTGATTTTCACAGACCATTTAACACTATTTACCGAAAGGTGAACGTATGAATCAGTCGCACATCCTGTATACAGAGTTCTTATAATAATTAATTGGAAATAAATTTCTAATGATAAAAATCTAAAGTGTCAGTAGAAGCAGGATAAAATAGATATAGTAACCTCAGGGTAATTTGAGAAGTAAATATGACAGCTAAAAATGGAGGTGGGTGGAACTTGAGAAGGGTGCCCTACCTTGTTATTCATTTTCTTCTCCCAAATTTAAATTGCTCCTCTTATTCTTGAATTTTCCTCTGTGAAACTTTGGATATAACCGCTGACTTAAGACCAGATCTGACACACACACACACACACACACACACACACATATATATATATATATATATATATATATATATATATATGTTAAAATTCATGAGAGTTCAGGAATTGTGAGCTGACCCTGTAGCTAAAAATTAAATTCAGGTCAGTCAGATTTAGAATCAAGGGCTCATGGAAAAATACCGAGACTGTTGGTAATCCTTGATCTAGAGGCGCGAATCTCATGCGCCAACTCAGTGCATGAGTAGCACAGATTGGATAATCTGATCTGTGTGGTAAAGTGGGGAGATGAGATTAGGTGTGGTATTCTACATTAGCAAAACAATCACCCTAGTCTAGCCCTTGTGGAAAGGGGATATACTCCCTTGCTGTCCGGTTGATACCGACAATAGGCCACTCCACCAACTTCACTACTTTACTTATATCAATAAATACCGCTAGTTGATCATCAACCATCGTCTTCTAGCACCTATAGGATAAAAAGGGATGGATGCTTGCCATAAGAGTAATTTGAAGAATACGGTCGAGACAATCATATAGTTGCTAGGACTTGACATGACCAGTCAATAGGTCGGATAGAACCCATCCGACCACCCATCTAGTCCAAACAAAAGACCGCATTGGAGTGTTTCATTTTATGGGACCACTTAGTACCCGGGTCACATGCCACTCAGCCACCACCATTCTATCCCCAATCGTTAAGGGTTGCCACCCATAGCCAGTAGGTGGCCCCATTTTCTTACCCTTTTGCAGAGATGCACTCGGCGTATTCTACTGGCTTAACTGACAGTGCGATCGTTGGAACGCTAGTTGTACATGTATTACAATGGTAGTCGTGATTTTGGGAAAACATACATATATAAATTGAACCCATATGATATAGATTTAGAAAAAGACTCTCTCTCTCTCTCTCTTCTCTCTTCTCTCTCTCTCTCTCTCCTCTCTCTCTCTCTCTCTCTCTCTCTCTCGAAAGAGAGAAGGGGAAGATAAAAGAAAACGGCAAATCACAAACAGGTAACATAATAGATAAAAAAGAGAAACAGTTAAATAAATGTCGACTATTAAATAAAGTTAACTTAGTCTGACACGAGTCAATAAATGTATGCCACCTAGTGAGAATCAAATTCATCACAATAGCAATGGTTCGTTAGGATAGCTTGTCAACTAGTGCATCACAGTAGTGTTTCAAAAAGAAGGAGATAACGAACGGAAGAAACTAAGAAAGAAAAAAAAAGAAAAGAAAACCAACTATTCTGCACAACGATCTCTGTAAATAAAATTTCCATTTATTCTACACGGACAAGTTTTTCTTTCCATTAGTGTCTTGTGAAAACAAGTAAAATGCACTGGATAATTATTTTACTATAAAAATGTATTGGATAATTATTTTACTATAAAAATATATTATATAATTATTTTACGATAAAAATGCATAGGACAATGATTTTACAATTAAAATTCACTGGACAATGATCTTACTATAAACATTCATTGGACAATGATTTTACTATAAAATGCAACGGACAATGATTTTACTATAAAAATGTATAGGACAATGATTTTACTCAGTAATCTTCTCGAATTCAGTAACCCCTTCTTCGAACTTGGGAACCTTCTTGTCGAAATCGGGAGCCTTCAGGGAACTTCTAACCTAACACTTGCAATTGGACAATTGGACACATGGCACAGAAGATATAGGCGTTGAGTTAATACATTTCTAAGGGATAGTTATCTGTAGGCGACAGGTTCAATTCTAGTCAAGTGCAACAGTAACATAGAATAATTAACACAGCTTAACACTTGTATCCAGTCATGAATAACGGAATGAGAAGTCTACTCCCGTGGATTGAATAAAGGGTTCGAAGTTCCGTGAAGGCTCCCGATTATGACAAGAAGGTTCCCAAGTTCGAGGAGGGGGTTCCCGATTTTGAGAAGGTTCCAAAGTTCGACAAGAAATATCTGAAAAAGGCCGGAGGGTTCATCGGCCTAAACGTCTTGCAGATAAGAATAAAGATGAGGACAATAATCCGAATAATCCAAATAATCCAAATAATCCAAATGTCAAGCCTCATCTCAAAAATTCAGAGGAGTCGTTTCAGTTTTATTTTCTATTTTGTTTTCTTAGCGTTATTCAGTAAGATTTTATATCTAAAAAAAACATTAAGCAATAGATGGGTTTGAAAATTACTTGTGAGGAAACTATATCATTAAGAATTTAATTGAAAATGTTACTTTTTTTAGAACACTCCTCCATACACTGGAGAAACTTATTAAGTTTGTGCTGACATTTTTAAAAGAAAAACACTATAATTAGTGGGTCTGGTATGACTATAGAAATTGATGAAATTTTTTACTAAGGCGGACGTATAATAGGGTTAGACTGACCAGTGGGTTTTCGGAGGGACAATTTGTGAGAGAAGAAAAAATTAAAAGCAGTATTGCATTCAAGTAGATAACCTAGATTCATATTTTTGTGAATTCTTGTGGCGAGAAAACAACTAAGAAAGTAACACTTTCCATAAATTCTTAATGATATAGTTGAATCACAATGAAGCATTTTTCAAACCATCTATCTCTTAATAGTCATATTATTCAAGGTATTAATTGGTAATTTAATTGTAAATAATCTCTCTCTCTCTCTCTCTCTCTCTCTCTCTCTCTCTCTCTCTCTCTCTCTCTCTCTCTCTCTATAGCTCAGTCGGTAGAGCGTTCGGCTAGAAACCACAATAGTTCGATATCAACTAGCGTATAGTATAGTAATATATCCACCACAGATGCTAAAACAATCTCCTTGGTCTAGCGCTATGAAAAGGGGATAGACGCCCTACCGGCTATACCGTTAGGCCGCCTCGTCGACTTTACGACTTTACTTTATAATATACCTGCCCACTTGGTTAGGATTGCGTGGATGCGTGCCACTAAGTTGGGAAGTCGTTGCTCTGGAGGTGACTTTATCCTCTGTAATGTTGCAGATGTAACTACAAGACATACTATGGTTATGTAGTTGCTCGTTTACCATGACTAGCTGATTTGTGACTCTCTCTCTCTCTCTCTCTCTCTCTCTCCTCTCTCTCCTCTCTCTCTCTCTCTCTCTGTATGTGTATGTTGTGTTATATCTTGATTGCCTCCTCGTTATATATGTTAGATTCTCAGTGAGAGTGGAGAGAGAGATATTAGAGAGTTGGGAACCGTATTTGTATGTTACGTTTCATAAACCAGCCATCATCCTGGCTCTTGATAAATTTAAATTAGTTCAAACGGGGTGTTTGACCTAATTTAAATTTCTTACAAATATTACAAAATGATTTTTTTTTAATTCTCCGGTCGTATGTATTCATTTATTTGATTTAATTCGTTTTGCAAATTCACTTTTTCCTAATTCCAATTATCTACCCAAAGCTCAGTAGGTGACCCAATGAGTCACATTTTGTCTAGTATATATATATATATATATATATATATATATATATATATATATATAAGAGAGTTTCATAATAATAATAAAATGATAAAAAATACAGGTCAACACAAAACACCATTGTTACCGTATTATTATTTTTTTATTTATTCCAAACTGCATTGTGATGCCTTCTAAATCAACCTCCTAACCCATAAAAGTATATTGAAGCTATATTTACCAATGAACAATATATGTTATTCAGAATACAATATATATATATATATGTGTGTGTGTGTGTGTGTGTGTGTGTGTGTGTGTGTATTTGGGCAGAACTTTTTCATTTATGCATGTTGAATTAAACAAAAGACACATCTCCTGTTTAACAATTTTATTTGTGATTTTTTTCAAGTTTTCTGGCCAACCTTTTAATATTTAGGTGAAATTCGTGGATTAGTCTACCAAAGTTCATGTCCCGAGTACTTTCGGCACTTTGAAGTGCCATCATCAGGGGTGATGTGTTCCAGTTTTTCAAATTATATTAATGGATGTGGAGGCTGGAAGGGGGAGATAGCACCTTCCCCATCAATTCTCCTTGATGTTAAATCGGATATGTGTCTTTTGTTTAATTCAACATGCATATATATATATATATATATATATATATATATATATATATATATATATGCTATAACAATTTCTTGAACACCTCCCCAAAAAGATAAAAAAGTGAAAATGCGGAATAGAGTTTAAGTATGCCGAAAATTCAACAGGATAATGTATCACTTTTTCTTATTTTCCAACCAAATTCTTTTCCAGAGTTAATAATTGTCTACTTCGAATGAAAACCCATCATTGTCTAAACCGAGTAGAATCCATTGTAATCTATCTTCATTCGTTCCTAATAAATATAATCTAGAAGAAACATATGGTAGTACACAAACATCAAATTTTACCATTTGATCCATTCAATCGAGAGAAGAAGTTTGCAGATCTGCGGCAAGATTGATGAGTCACTCATGAGATGAAAAGTTCTGGTGGTGGGGTTGTGGGATTTTGAGGGTCAGCAGTGATCTGTAAACCTTATGCCATTGCTATTCAAACATACATTAAGACAGACAGACACACACACACACACACACACACACACATATATATATATATATATATATATATATATATATATAAAGAAAGACAGACAGACAGACAGACAGACTATTAATCTAAATATACAATTAATTTAAATAATTTAATCAATTTTATTTAAGATATATTTTATGAAGCCAGAATGTTCAGTATCTTATTTCCTATTATTTTATTTACTGCTAAATACTCCCCCAAAGGTGTACATCCTCTAAGAATGATATTTCTATTATTTCTTGATTATGATTCTCAGAAGAAAACGCAAAAAATAAACATTATACTCTCATGGATTAAAACTTTTCCAGCTTTATTAAGAAAAATAACATGCACGATTCTTAACGGCAGAACAAATAGAAATCAATTTAAAAAATCAGTTAGTAATTTATATTTCTAAATCCAGACAATAACTGGCGTTCCTTTCAATTCCTCTTTTAACCTTTTCATTTCGTATAATATCTTGCCAAAATCATTACTTTTACTCCCTATGTTTATTTCTACTTTCACTTTCTGTTTCACTTTTAATGTTGTATGCAACCCAGCTGTTATGGCTGATAGTAGCGTGATACATTTAGTCGATACAACCCAAATTAAATACCGAACTTGTTAAAATATTCACTTAGTGTTTGCTTCTCGGAATTTACGTTCAACTATATAATCTTGGATTATTACATGTGCGTTTGGGTTAAGTGTGTCATGAAATAGAACACAATTAAATTCTGTGCTGAATATCAGGACAATGTGATAAAAATAAAGTAACAAGTTAATACAATGGTAAGTTGACTTACAAGTGCTTTAACTTACGAGTTTTTCGAGTGACGAGCTGTCATTCGGTTATTTTTCTTTTTGATTTGGGTTGAGAGTTAAAAATTTCAGAGTATCAGAATGAGCTTCTGATACGCTTATATTAATAAGTTCACTAAAATCATTTAATTTTCCAAATTTATGACGCTAAAGAAAGATATTATTAATAAAATATAAACAATACAAATATTACAGCACATAATTCATTACATTCTATTTTTATAATACTTTTACACAATGCAGGGCTATTTTCTCATTAAAAAAACATAACAGAAATTAATGTTTTTATGGTGGGTTGAAATTAATCGCATTTCAGTTTATTTCAAAAAATGAGGGGAAAAAATCGTAAGGTATGAGTAACCTGTAACACGCTCGTAAGTCAAGGTACCACTACATTGAGTTATGAGTGGAACGAATTAAAATCGTAAGTTAAACTCGTAAGTCAAGGTGAGTGAGGAACGAATTAAACTCGTAAGTCAAGGTACCACTACATTGAGTTATGAGTGGAACGAATTAAAATCGTAAGTCAAGGTACCACTACATTGAGTATGAGTGGAACGAATTAAACTCGTAAGTCAAGGTACCACTACAAGTTATGAGTGGAACGAATTAAAATCGTAAGTCAAGACAACGTACAGTACCGTAAGTCTACATAAGTCAAGCTGAGTGGAACGAATTAAAATCGTAAGTCAAGGTACCACTACATTGAGTTATGAGCGGAACGAATTAAAATCGTAAGTCAAGGTACCACACTGCTTGTTCATGGAGATCAAGCTTTATGCCGGCACTGGCTTTTAGGAGACAAAAAGTATTCAGATGCGAGAAAAACTGTGGAAAACGAACCTCATCTTAGTCGACCGGAAGCGAGGAAAATGTGACAAAAATGGGCCTGGACAGATTTGATCGATGTTTGATGGTGAGAATAATTGGTGATCAATTAACATTTATCACCTGACAGTGTTGCCTACCTGAAAAATAAAATAAATTTAATTATCTTCTAGAGACAAAAGTCAGTCTTATTAGTTTCTCGATTCACTCTTTACAAAAGGGTTTTTGACCAAAATGAATATTACTGTGGTAATATGTTTAAGTCTTCGCGACTATTTTTAATAAAAATTCACCTCTGTTTTTGTTATTTGAGAACAAGCAGTGATGAACCAAAGACTGGTCAGTTTAAAATGTCCAATATTGTTTCTAATGCTCACCTTGTCGACTGGGGCTGCCCCTCTACAGAGAAGTAAGACTTCTCCCCCAAAGGGTCACCTGTTGGCTGTGAGTGACCACCCGTAATGCATGAGGACATGTTTGTAGTGTTCTGTGGCCTGGGAACTAAGTGTTCCCGTAACATGCAGCACTGCACTTACTTGGGATTGATGGGTGGTCGGAGATGCCACAACTGATCAATCAACTGGTCATGCAAAGCCTTGGCACCGATATGATTGCCCCAAACGTATTCTTCAAATTTCTCTTATAGCAGACATCCAACCTTTTCATCATATAGGTGCTAGAAGGCGATGGCTTAGGGTCAACTATCAGTATATATTAATACATATGAATTAAAATTATCACTACCAATTTATTGATACACATGAAGTTAATGAAAATGATATCTACAAATTTATTGATATACATGCAGTTAATGAAACTTATTTTTATAAACAAATCATATATGTATAAACAGGATTTAGCATTAAATACCCCACATGGGTTGATATGCCATTAAAACCAAACTGACAAACAACGAATAACTGATTCCACTGTGATATGTTGCTTTCCAAGATAAATATTTTGAAGAAGATGAAATTGATTTGTAATTCAATTGATATTTTTTTTACAAAATCAATCGAAGACTTAATTAACGAATTGGTAAACAATTTCGATTTCAAATTTCCAATGATTTTACAAGCTTAATTAATAAGTAAGAAAATTCGGAATGTTAATAAATAATATATATTTCTAAATTGAGTCGATAACTGGAACTTCATTTGCGTAATAATATCTTCCCGAAATTAATGTTTATTTCAAGTGTCACTTTCCTTTTGGATATATTTAGTTGATATAATCTAAGATGAATATTCCCCTAAAATATAAAGTCAATGGTAACTTATGTTCGTGAGGCTGTAGATTTTGGCATAGCTGTATATGGATTCTTTTAGAAATATGTATATGAGGGTGATCTGAAAAGTTCATTGGCAGTAAAGTATATACGATGACGTCATATCTGCTGATGATGACATTTTACCAATGAAATCCAAAATCTGCTAAACCAGTATGTGGACCGAAACGGAAACTATGTTGAAAAATAAACCTCATTTTGTCACATTCCGTGAGAGTATTTTGGTCAGCCTATGAACTTTTCAGTCGTCCCTCGTATAAAGATTATCTCGTGTTTTACTATAATAGTAAAAACATTCTGTAACAATTTAAAAAAAAAAGGAAATTTGGTGGAGATGTCTATATCAGCCGGGCAGTAAGGTAGTCTTCTTTTCGCTAGCGCTAGACCAGGAAGAATGTTTTTGCTGGGGTGGAGCGTCACACCGACCGCCAGATCCCCACTTTACTGCACAGATCAGATTACCCAATCTATACTACCCATGCGTTGAATGGGTGGAAATCGGTCCCGAACTTGCGATTCCTAGGCGGTTGCTCTACCGACTGAGCTAAACCGGATCTGTAACAACTGACCAATGAAATTGCTTGCGAGAAACTTACTAGCATTTCCCCACAGTAAATGGTTTTCTTTTATAGTTTGCAGGTACTTATATATCAAGACATACAAGGGTGATTCAAAAATTATCTACAGTCTTGTTTTATGGAAGCTGAGCTCATCGTGGAATCATTTGATACGCAGAAAACAAGATACCTCATCGAGAACTCATAGGTTAGCCATTACTAGCTCTTGAGCTTGCTGAATCTTCTCGTCAGTGGTGGAGGTTGACAGGCGTCCTGCTTCTTCTTCGTGCGTCACGCTTGTATGGACACTGTTAGTCTTCTCTATTCACCCATACACACTTTTGCACGATAGTTCACTGTTCCTGTATTGTGCTAAAAGACCACGACGAATTTCAGACTCTGACACTTCTTCCAGACATAGAAATCTGGGCAGTTCTTTGGTGTATACTCCTAGTTTACAATGTTAAGACAGCAAGCAAAGTGCAGCGATCAGGCTCGAACCGTAATCTCGTGAACATAACAATACCAACTATGAGTACACATGTGCAGAACGCAGTGTAACAATAATAAAGATATGTTATGGTGAAAGAGTGGGTAATTTTGACTCTTCATCGTAGCATCTGTACCTGTGGAAATCTCATTAATATATTTAGATAATCGTGCGTATATTTGTAGGTCTTTTTTATATTTTGAACCACGAACGTTAGAATGTATATTAAAACAGAAATGAGCTTAAAATATTGCCTTAATAGGTTCAAAATGTATAAAGCACAAAGGATTACTAGAGAAAAGTGTTTAAACAGTAGTAAAAAATTTTTTTACAAGTTCAGCAATGGAGGCGTACGTCGTGTAATGATTATCGTCGTAGGAAATTGACTTCTAATTTAAAATCCTGGATGAGACTAGATTTAGCAGAAAAAGTGTAATATTCTATTATACTAATGCTAGACTGCAGATTAATTTGATGACCAAGCAATAAAATTGTTGCAACTGAAGAAGTTTTTATTTATCTGTCATATTCACGAGAAATTGCACCTTTGGCTTATTTATTCAGGTCTTAAGAGAATTGTGTGAAGGACTGAAAAAGATACTTATAAGCAATTATTTAATCAGAAAGATAAAATGTTCTGGAAGGAAATGTAATTATAAAGTTGTTTGAATGCTTGTGGTAGACAGTAAAACAAAAGGGTAAATAATTTCAAGAAAATATCGAAGTTTCTTTTTTAATAAACTGGATGGACTTTTTTTCCAATAACTCCTGTAAATATCTCCATTGGTAATCAATATTTGTAGAAGACAGCTGGATAATTTCGTTTGTATTTCGATGTTTTATTATTGCTGATCGATAAATAGTCGCCCTTCGTTCGATTTTATTTACTTATTAAATAGATTTAGTGCTTAATATCGGCTCTTTTTTTTTTCGCACGGGGATCGTGAACGCTTAGATTCCCGTGTTGTGTTGTTTCGAGGGTCAATCTCATTTCTTTCGTTGCGAGTCCTGTTCGATTTAGTTGATAGAAACAAATACGGGAAAATCTTTTGTTGAGAAAAATCTATATATATATAAAAGTAAGATTATGTACGTCTGTATGTTGATTGTGCAAAGACTAAATGCAGGTCCATTTATAAAGGAAAATTGGAGATCAACAAAGACCAAAGTTCAATAAAATCTACGCCCTGTTTTTGTCCGGGTAGGGGTTAAATATTTTTACCGCTTATTTTCCATAAGAAAAGCTAAATAAAAGTATAATAAGGGTATAAATAGATTATATATCAAAACATCAAATTAAAAAATGATTAAAAATGATAAAAATTAATAAAAGATAAAACAATAAAAAGCAAATAAAAGATAAATAAAAGAAAAATAAGAAGAATAAACATAAATAACTTAAAAACAAGAATATATAGAAAAATAAAAGATAATAAAACAAATATATAGAAAAAGAATTTTATCAATCAATATATAAATATAGATAAGGTATTATTTTATTCATTTCTTAGCTATGACGTATTTTTATATAACCCGATTAAATTCGGGGACCTGGTATCATTTAAGGTACACGGATATCACATCCTACCCGTGGCAAATGGGTTGGGAATTTTGAAGCGTCCTATCGTCATGTAATGGTTAGGAAGCTAGTTTCACAGATCCATTACTACTGAATAGAGAGTTCGATCTTGATAGATGCCCCATACTTGCGATCTTGTGTCACTTGTGGCGAATGGGTTGGGTAAATAACTACTTCACATGTAAAGTAAGCTGGTAGTGGCCTTTTGTCGGTATCAGCCGGACAGGTTGGGAGTCTATTCATTTTTCGCTAGCGTTAGACTTGGGAGATTGATTTTTTTTTCTGAGGTGGAGCGCTATACCTACTATCAGCTCCTCTCTTTACCGCACATGCTCTGAGCTGGCGGGAACCGGTATCGAATTCGACACCTTGGGATTCTGAGGTGGGTGCTCTACCGACCGAACTAAATCAGCCCTTTCACTTGTTAAGAATACAAACGACGTTAATAATGTAACGCGTCCGTTTTAGAATTTACGCTTTATATTTATTTTATTTTCCGCACAAACCTCATACAGGGTGCGACTGAAATACCTTTAAATTGTCACAAGTGTACTTAGACAAAGGACAATGGCAGCTTCATCTCGCGAATGTCTCTCCATTTCTTGTTCAATCAGACAATCCCACAGCAGAAATATATTTACGGATTGAACGTGTTATTCAAGCGCTTCGAAATCTTCCAGGTGGTCTTCTTTTAATCGTAGAACGTGTGGTACGAAAACATTCATCCCATATCTTCAATATCTATATATTAACCCTCGTGTTCCTCATTTGTACGACTGTTATCATCTTGCAACACCCTATAGTTAAAAATGAGACCGTCCAAATCGTCCAAGATGAAAAGCAAAAATGTAAGTCCTGATTATCTGGTATTTTTTATCCACTAACTTCTTATTTCTTATAAATAATGGACCATTCCATTTTTATAATAATGAAAAAAAGGGAAGAAAAAGGATATGCTACACAGGAGAATATAATAAGAAAGAAAGAAAGAGAATAGGGGAATATAGAGAGAGGGGTGAGCGCGCGGAAGCGGTAACGCTAATCTTTTTTACTCGAACATAACGAAAAGATGAAAAGAAGGAAAGAAAGAAAAATGTCTGAGAGAGAGAGAGAGAGAGAGAGAGAGAGAGAGAGAGAGAGAGAGAGAGAGAGAGAGTTGGATTAAGATTATGATACTTTTTACATATTGAACAATATTAAGCAATAACTCTTAAGTAAACCTATAAATGTTGTAATAATTAATGCTAGTTAAGATATTAATGAAGGTGTTAAGAGTTTAATGCTGGTGCATTCACCAATACCGATAGTAATTTGTGTTTTCTTGCGAGTAATAAAGTTTTTATAATATTTTTGATAGAACTCCATTGTAAATGATTTAATCTTTAACATTCTGATTTCATCATTGCCAACTATTTCCTTTGGAAAATGGTTTAAAACAAAAACAAAAAAAAGGACGTTAGTCATTATCTGTCTATTATCTATTTTTCTTTCCTTAACACACAAACTTGAAATTGTTCTAGGGAATTAAACGCAAAAGAAAACAGTAAACAGGTAATTTTCAATTTTCCATTAATGTCTTAAAATACATTTCCAAAAACTTGCGCCACGTTTTACGCGCCCTTCGTCCATCCCCAACATTTCACCTTCCATTTATCACACACAACTACACTACATTTGAAATGTGAAAAATAATTACGAGAGAATTCCCTACAAAATTTTATTAAATAAGTTCGATACTCATCGAGCTCAAACAAAATAATAATTTTAGTTCTCAAGCATTTTTCTGGGAATAGCGAACGACCCTCACTTTTCCCGGCGATTACCGAATACGGCTACTAGTTTCTAATAAATCAATGCCAGCGAGACACTAGTAATAAAAAATGAAATAAATGTTCAGCCTACCTAGCATATCTTTATTGTTTCTTTGTGTTCATTTGATAGTTCGTTTTTTTCATCCGGTCTCTCTCTCTCTCTCTCTCTCTCTCTCTCTCTCTCTCTCTCTCTCTCTCTCTCTCTCTCTCTCTGCCTGATTTCTTCCCTTTTTCTCTTTCTATTAATATTAATTATTTATTTTCAACAATAGATTTTATTATTGCTTTGATCCACAATGGTTTAAATTTATTTTGTTGTACATGTTCTATTTTCCAGGCATATCGATATCGGTTTTCCCTCCTGATGTTTCGGTATATTTCATCGTCTACTAGACAAAAATGCAACAAACAGGGAAGATAAGCTTACATTAGGAGAAACAAAATTATAACCAAACAGGCAGTCCAGTCGATATTTATCCACAATGGTGTAAAACATTATTTGGGACTATAGATATTATGAGCGGGTTGTGACACAAGGTTATTTTTTAAACAGCTGTTAACAGGTTTGAATTCAGTTTTCCTTCTCCTATACTGGTTGTCTAACCAAGGTTAAAGTTCTTGTTTAATGAATATTTTATGAACCATGAATGTTCAGCTATTGAATAAAAATAAAGTTTGTGTCTTATCTTCTCCCAAGCTGTAGCCGTATCAATATTACTATAAGGATGAACCACATTTATTTTAATGTTACATTATATGTTACATGAAAACTACGCAACGAATGCCATATGGATTTTCAAAACTTCAAAGTATCATTCAGTTACAAGTTGAACTGTAAATTAATTTATTCTATAAGATCATTTTAATAGTATTTCTTAAACAAAAACCTCGTTGTCGCTGTGTTTTTGTGTGTGGCGGGGGGTGGGGGGGGGTACAGGATTTCGATTTGCACACGCATGCAACCAAAGTATTTTTGTCTCGAATTTTATACTGCAAAATCAAAACGGTTGTATATTTGGGAAACTTAAAGATAGAAATCTTACCCGACAAATAAAATAGAAAATAATCCAAAATATACAATCACAACTAACTTTAGAAATAGATGTAATTTATGTTTAGAAATAAAAAATACATATAAAATTTTAAAATAATGTATAGGTGTGATGGTATCATTATTAAGTATCGCCACAGGAACAATTTTCAATGGGATAATATGTGTGTGTGTATCTGAGTGAGTGTGTGTGTGTGTCTATGCATGCGTGTGTGTCTGTGCATGCGTGTGTGCGTGTGTTTGTGTGTGTGTGTGCATGCGTGTGTGTGTGTGCATGCGTGTGTGTGTGTTTGTTTTCACAAGACCACAGATTATCTCCTTTTTTATCTAATTTTTAACCACAAATATTTTTCTATTCTTATCAATTTTTATTATATACAAAAATTTTTTACAGTTATTTGACTCCGTGAGAGTTTTTTCACACCTCCTTTAGCTGGAAGTTTACTGGAGGCTGAGTGACAGCAAGTTTCCAGGACACTGAAAAATGCTGTTCTTAGGACGTTCTCGATTCTTCCTTTGATTTCAAAATCACCCAGACTCTTTTCTAAACAGCTGAAAACAGTTCCAAGAGCACCAATTCCAATTGGTACGATCTTTACCCTCATGTTCCATTTTTTTTTAGTTTTCTGACCAAGTCTAAGTATTTGTTTATCTTTTCGTTTTCTTTCATTCTCACTTTGTGACCCACAGAAACGGCAAAACCCGCGAAATGACATGTCCTCTTCTTCTTTTTAATTAACACTAGGTCTAGTCTCTTAAACGATATTAAGTGATTCGTCTGTATCTTTATGTCCCAGAAGATTTTATGCGTCTTATTTTCTAGAACAGATTTGTGCATATATCATTTAGTAGCATAGTGAAAAAAAAACAGAAGGCACCTGGAATGGAGGAGCTACACATGCAGAATATCACTTAACAATTTTTTTAAATGCGAACGCTGCACAATATTTTTAGACAGATATTGGGACTAAAAAAAGCAAACCAAAACATACCAAAAATAAGCTGAAAAGAATGTAAAACCACCTCCCAACAACACATCAAAACATTGCTTGGAAAAAAGTCTTCTGTTTAGAACAAAACAAACTTCTAAATAGATAAGAGAACTTATATCCAAATGTTGGCATGAAAACAAATTCCTACTAAAGCTGATGAAAACTAACGATTACAAACTATATGAAAACAACATGGAATAAATAAGTTTTAAATATGCTCCATCATAGATATCGAGCACCCTATATTTATAAATATATAAAACCATATAGCTATATATATATTTACCAACCCCTCCGCACGAATAAGATGTGACACAGGGTCAATTTCTCAAGCGGAGTTTAACAGGTTTGAATTTAGAGTTTTTCTTCCCCTAGACAGTTTAACCTTCCATACTATTTATCCATAACTGGAGGGAGAGTATTTGGATGCATACCTTCCCAAGTCTATTAGCGTGAATGCAAACAGCCTCGTCCAGAATTTGAACTCGGGTTGACGAGTTTCATTTCATACGACTCTAATAATAACACCACACACCACCCATATTCATATAAATACTTTTAAGATATCTCGAAGTTATTACCGGCAAAAACTTTCCCTTACAATTCTTAACTAGAATAATGTCACATAGCCCCTCTTTAGAAGGAGACGTATGCTGTAGAATATACCCGTATATTATCTTCTATGGATCTGTCTATCTTTTAATTCTGGATCTGCTCTCGGCTGGTAGATGGCTTCTTAGGTGGATAGCCTCGTCCATATATATATATATATTATATATAATATATATATATATATATATAATGAGGAATGAAAGGAATAGAAAAAATTGTTTATTGATAAAACAAGACAAGGCTCTTTCGTCCGGTGCTTTCAAGATTACACCCGGAATCGATTAAAAGTCAAGTTGTAAATTAATAACGACATGAATGGATATGGAATGAAGACTAAGTACTAAAGAATGGGTTTGACAAGGGGGTGGGGGCGAAAACAAAACTAAGTAAACTCCCATCAAGTCGCACCAGACCCAAGCCGCTCCCCCAATAAAATAAGTGAGTGCTTAGGTCTAATTTATATATATATATGTGTGTGTGTGTGTGTGTGTGCGAGTGTGTGTGTGCGAGTGTGTGCGAGTGTGTGGTTGATCAATTTTTTGTAATATATAAATAATATGTGATACAATGGTCCCTGATGAACACTCTTTTATGTCTGTATTCCGTGAGACACTCTGACACAGGTCATAATGCCAGGTGGACGGGACTAAGAGAATATCAACAGTCTCAGCTTCCGAAACAAAATGGCCACCGCCTCTGCGTGATAAAGCTGGTTTGAAATAGAAACACGATATTATTTAATATCGTGTACACGCCAGAGGAAATATATTTACGGACTTGAACGTGTTATTCAAGCGCGCTTCGAAATCTTCCAGGTGGTCTTCTTTTAATCGTAGAACGTGTGGTACGAAAACATTCATCCCATATCTTCAATATCTATATATTAACTCTCGTGTTCCTCATTTGTACGACTGTTATCATCTTGCAACACCCTATAGTTAAAAATGAGACCGTCCAAATCGTCCAAGATGAAAAGCATAAAATGTAAGTCCTGATTATCTGGTATTTTATCCACTAACTTCTTATTTCTTATAAATAATGGACCATTCCATTTTTATAATAAGAAAAAGGATATGCTACACAGAAGAATAATAAAATAAGAAGAAAAGAGAATAGGGGAATATAGAGAGAGGGGTGAGCGCTCGGAAGCGGTAACGCTAATCTTTTTTACTCGAACATAACGAAAAGATGAAAAGAAGGAAGAAAGAAAAATGTCTGAGAGAGAGAGAGAGAGAGAGAGAGAGAGAGAGAGAGAGAGAGAGAGAGAGAGAGAGAGAGAGTTGGATTAAGATTATGATACTTTTTACATATTGAACAATATTAAGCAATAACTCTTAAGTAAACCTATAAACGTTTAATAATTAATGCTAGTTAAGATATTAATGAAGGTGTTAAGAGTTTAATGCTGGTGCATTCACCAATACCGATAGTAATTTGTGTTTTCTTGAGAGTAATAAAGTTTTATTTAATATTTTTGATAGAACTCCATTGTAAATGATTTAATCTTTAACATTCTGATTTCATCATTGCCAACTATTTTCCTTTGAAAATGGTTAAAACAAAAACAAAAAAAGGACGTTAGTCATTATCTATCTATTATCTATTTTTCTTTCCTTAACACACAAACTTGAAATTGTTCTAGGGAATTAAACGCAAAAGAAAACAGTAAACAGGTAATTTTCAATTTTCCATTAATGTCTTAAAATACATTTCCAAAAACATGCGCCACGTTTTACGCGCCCTTCGTCCATCCCCAACATTTCACCTTCCATTTATCAACACCAACTACACTACATTTGAAATGTGAAAAATAATTACGAGAGAATTCCCTACAAAATTTTATTAAATAGTTCGATACTCATCGAGCTCAAACAAAATAATAATTTTAGTTCTCAAGCCTTTTTCTGGGAATAGCGAACGACCCTCACTTTTCCCGGCGATTACCGAATACGGCTACTAGTTTCTAATAAATCAATGCCAGCAAGACACTCGTAATAAAAAATGAAATAAATGTTCAGCCTACCTAGCAGGACTCTTTATCTTTATTCTTTCTTTGTGTTCATTTGATAGTTAGTTTTTTTCATCCGGTCTCTCTCTCTCTCTCTCTCTCTCTCTCTCTCTCTCTCTCTCTCTCTCTCTCTCTCTCTCTCTCTCTCTGCCTGATTTCTTCCCTTTTCTCTTTCTATTAATATTAATTATTTATTTTCAACAATAGATTTTATTATTGCTTTGATCCACACATGTTTCAATTTATTTTGTTGTACATGTTCTATTTTCCAGGCATATCGATATCGGTTTTCCCTCCTGATGCTTCGGTATATTTCATCGTCTACTAGACAAAAATGCAACAAACAGGGAAGATAAGCTTACATTAGGAGAAACAAAATTATAAACATAACAGGCAGTCCAGTCGATATTTATCCACAATGGTGTAAAACATTATTTGGGACTATAGATATTATGAGCGGGATGTGACACAAGGTTATTTTTTAAACAGCTGTTAACAGGTTTGAATTCAGTTTCCTTCTCCTATACTGGTTGTCTAACCAAGGTTAAAGTTCTTGTTTAATGAATATTTTATGAACCATGAATGTTCAGCTATTGAATAAAAATAAAGTTTGTGTCTTATCTTCTCCCAAGCTGTAGCCGTATCAATATTACTATAAGGATGAACCACATTTATTTTATGTTACATTATATGTTACATGAAAACTACGCAACGAATGCCATATGGATTTCAAAACTTCAAAGTATCATTCAGCTACAAGTTGAACTGAAATTAATTTATTCTATAAGATCATTTTAATAGTATTGTTTAAACAAAAACCTCGTTGTCGCTGTGTTTTGTGTGTGTTGGGTGGGGGGTACAGGGATTCACCTCATCGAGAACTCATAGGTTAGCCATTACTAGCTCTTGAGCTTGCTGAATCTTCTCGTCAGTGGTGGAGGTTGACAGGCGTCCTGCTTCTTCTTCGTGTGTCACGCTTGTATGGACACTGTTAGTCTTCTCTATTCACCCATACACACTTTTGCACGATAGTTCACTGTTCCTGTATTGTGCTAAAAGACCACGACGAATTTCAGACTCTGACACTTCTTCCAGACAGAGAAATCTGGGCAGTTCTTTGGTGTATACTCCTAGTTTACAATGTTAAGACAGCAAGCAAAGTGCAGCGATCAGGCTCGAACCGTAATCTCGTGAACATAACAATACCAACTATGAGTACACATGTGCAGAACGCAGTGTAACAATAATAAAGATATGTTATGGTGAAAGAGTGGGTAATTTTGACTCTTCATCGTAGCATCTGTACCTGTGGAAATCTCATTAATATATTTAGATAATCGTGCGTATATTTGTAGGTGTTTTTTATATTTTGAACCACGAACGTTAGAATGTATATTAAAACAGAAATGAGCCTAAAATATTGCCTTAATAGGTTCAAAATGTATAAAGCACAAAGGATTACTAGAGAAAAGTGTTTAAACAGTAGCAAAAAATTTTTTACAAGTTCAGCAATGGAGGCGTACGTCGTGTAATAATTATCGTCGTAGGAAATTGACTTCTAATTTAAAATCCTGGATGAGACTAGATTTAGCAGAAAAAGTGTAATATTCTATTATACTAATGCTAGACTGTAGATTAATTTGATGACCAAGCAATAAAATTGTTGCAACTGAAGAAGTTTTTATTTATCTGTCATATTCACGAGAAATTGCACCTTTGGCTTATCCTTTATTCAGGTCTTAAGAGAATTGTGTGAAGGACTGAAAAAGATACTTATAAGCAATTATTTAATCAGAAAGATAAAATGTTCTGGAAGGAAATGTAATTATAAAGTTGTTTGAATGCTTGTGGTAGACAGTAAAAACAAAAGGGTAAATAATTTCAAGAAAATATCGAAGTTTCTTTTTAATAAAAACTGGATGGACTTTTTTTCCAATAACTCCTGTAAATATCTCCATTGGTAATCAATATTTGTACAAGACAGCTGGATAATTTCGTTTGTATTTCGATGTTTATTATTGCTGATCGATAAATAGTCGCCCTTCGTTCGATTTTATTTACTTATTAAATAGATTTAGTGCTTAATATCGGCTCTTTTTTTCGGCGCGGCGATCGTGAACGCTTAGATTCCCATGTTGTGTTGTTTCGAGGGTCAATCTCATTTCTTTCGTTGCGAGTCCTGTTCGATTTAGTTGATAGAAACAAATACGGGAAAATCTTTTGTTGCGAAAAATCTATATATATATATATAAAAGTAAGATTATGTACGTCTGTATGTTGATTGTGCAAAGACTAAATGCAGGTCCATTTATAAAGGAAAATTGGAGATCAACAAAGACTAAAGTTCAATAAAATCTACGCCCTGTTTTTGTCCGGGTAGGGGTTAAAAATTTTTACCGCTTATTTTCCATAAGAAAAGCTAAATAAAAGTATAATAAGGGTATAAATAGATTATATATCAAAACATCAATTTAAAAAATGATTAAAAATAATAAAAGATAAAACAATAAAAAGCAAATAAAAGATAAATAAAAGAAAAATAAGAAGAATAAACATAAATAACTTAAAAACAAGAATATATAGAAAAAATAAAAGATAATAAAACAAATATATAGAAAAAGAATTTTATGAATCAATATATAAATATAGATAAGATATTATTTTATTCATTTCTTAGCTATGACGTATTTTTATATAACCCGATTAAATTCGGGGACCTGGTATCATTTAAGGTACACGGATATCACATCCTACCCGTGGCAAATGGGTTGGGAATTTTGAAGCGTCTTATCGTCATGTAATGGTTAGGAAGCTAGTTTCACAGATCCATTACTACTGAATAGAGAGTTCGATCTTGATAGATGCCCCATACTTGCGATCTTGTGTCACTCGTGGCGAATGGGTTGGGTAAATAACTACTTCACATGTAAAGTAAGTTGGTAGTGGCCTTTTGTCGGTATCAGCCGGACAGGTTGGGAGTCTATTCATTTTTCGCTAGCGTTAGACTTGGGAGATTGATTTTTTTTTCTGAGGTGGAGCGCTATACCTACTATCAGCTCCTCTCTTTACCGCACATGCTCTGAGCTGGCGGGAACCGGTATCGAACTCGACACCTTGGGATTCTGAGGTGGGTGCTCTACCGACCGAACTAAATCAGCCCTTTCACTTGTTAAGAATACAAACGACGTTAATAATGTAACGCGTCCGTTTTAGAATTTACGCTTTATATTTATTTTATTTTTCCGCACAAACCTCATACAGGGTGCGACTGAAATACCTTTAAATTGTCACAAGTGTACTTAGACAAAGGACAATGGCAGCTTCATCTCGCGAATGTCTCACCATTTCTTGTTCAATCAGACAATCCCACAGCAGAAATATATTTACGGATTGAACGTGTTATTCAAGCGCTTCGAAATCTTCCAGGTGGTCTTCTTTTAATCGTAGAACGTGTGGTACGAAAACATTCATCCCATATCTTCAATATCTATATATTAACTCTCGTGTTCCTCATTTGTACGACTGTTATCATCTTGCAACACCCTATAGTTAAAAATGAGACCGTCCAAATCGTCCAAGATGAAAAGCATAAATGTAAGTCCTGATTATCTGGTATTTTTTATCCACTAACTTCTTATTTCTTATAAATAATGGACCATTCCATTTTTATAATAAAGAAAAAGGATATGCTACACAGAAGAATATAATAAATAAGAAAGAAAGAGAATAGGGGAATATAGAGAGAGGGGTGAGCGCTCGGAAGCGGTAACGCTAATCTTTTTTACTCGAACATAACGAAAAGATGAAAAGAAGGAAAGAAAGAAAAATGTCTGAGAGAGAGAGAGAGAGAGAGAGAGAGAGAGAGAGAGAGAGAGAGAGAGAGAGAGAGAGAGAGAGTTGGATTAAGATTATGATACTTTTTACATATTGAACAATATTAAGCAATAACTCTTAAGTAAACCTATAAACGTTGTAATAATTAATGCTAGTTAAGATATTAATGAAGGTGTTAAGAGTTTAATGCTGGTGCATTCACCAATACCGATAGTAATTTGTGTTTTCTTGAGAGTAATAAAGTTTTTATAATATTTTTGATAGAACTCCATTGTAAATGATTTAATCTTTAACATTCTGATTTCATCATTGCCAACTATTTCCTTTGGAAAATGGTTTAAAACAAAAACAAAAAAAGGACGTTAGTCATTATCTATCTATTATCTATTTTTCTTTCCTTAACACACAAACTTGAAATTGTTCTAGGGAATTAAACGCAAAAGAAAACAGTAAACAGGTAATTTTCAATTTTCCATTAATGTCTTAAAATACATTTCCAAAAACATGCGCCACGTTTTACGCGCCCTTCGTCCATCCCCAACATTTCACCTTCCATTTATCAAACACAACTACACTACATTTGAAATGTGAAAAATAATTACGAGAGAATTCCCTACAAAATTTTATTAAATAAGTTCGATACTCATCGAGCTCAAACAAAATAATAATTTTAGTTCTCAAGCCTTTTTCTGGGAATAGCGAACGACCCTCACTTTTCCCGGCGATTACCGAATACGGCTACTAGTTTCTAATAAATCAATGCCAGCAAGACACTCGTAATAAAAAATGAAATAAATGTTCAGCCTACCTAGCAGGGACTCTTTATCTTATTCTTTCTTTGTGTTCATTTGATAGTTAGTTTTTTTCATCCGGTCTCTCTCTCTCTCTCTCTCTCTCTCTCTCTCTCTCTCTCTCTCTCTCTCTCTCTCTCTCTCTCTCTCTCTGCCTGATTTCTTCCCTTTTCTCTTTCTATTAATATTAATTATTTATTTTCAACAATAGATTTTATTATTGCTTTGATCCACAATGTTTCAATTTATTTTGTTGTACATGTTCTATTTTCCAGGCATATCGATATCGGTTTTCCCTCCTGATGCTTCGGTATATTTCATCGTCTACTAGACAAAAATGCAACAAACAGGGAAGATAAGCTTACATTAGGAGAAACAAAATTATAACATAACAGGCAGTCCAGTCGATATTTATCCACAATGGTGTAAAACATTATTTGGGACTATAGATATTATGAGCGGGATGTGACACAAGGTTATTTTTTAAACAGCTGTTAACAGGTTTGAATTCAGTTTTCCTTCTCCTATACTGGTTGTCTAACCAAGGTTAAAGTTCTTGTTTAATGAATATTTTATGAACCATGAATGTTCAGCTATTGAATAAAAATAAAGTTTGTGTCTTATCTTCTCCCAAGCTGTAGCCGTATCAATATTACTATAAGGATGAACCACATTTATTTTAATGTTACATTATATGTTACATGAAAACTACGCAACGAATGCCATATGGATTTCAAAACTTCAAAGTATCATTCAGCTACAAGTTGAACTGTAAATTAATTTATTCTATAAGATCATTTTAATAGTATTGTTTAAACAAAAACCTCGTTGTCGCTGTGTTTTGTGTGTGTGGGGGGGTACAGGATTTCGATTGCACACGCATGCAACCAAAAGTATTTTTGTCTCGAATTTTATACTGCAAAATCAAATGGTTGTATATTTTGGGAAACTTAAAGATAGAAATCTTACCCGACAAATAAAATAGAAAATAATCCAAAAATATACAATCACAACTAACTTTAGAAATAGATGTAATTTATGTTTAGAAATAAAAAATACATATAAAATTTTAAAATAATGTATAGGTGTGATGGTATCATTATTAAGTATCGCCACAGGAACAATTTTCAATGGGATAATGTGTGTGTGTATCTGAGTGAGTGTGTGTGTGTGTCTATGCATGCGTGTGTGTCTGTGCATGCGTGTGTGCGTGTGTTTGTGTGTGTGTGTGCATGCGTGTGTGTGTGTTTGTTTTCACAAGACCACAGATTATCTCCTTTTTTATCTAATTTTTAACCACAAATATTTTTCTATTCTTATCAATTTTTATTATATACAAAAATGTTTTACAGTTATTTGACTCCATGAGAGTTTTTCACACCTCCTTTAGCTGGAAGTTTACTGGAGGCTGAGTGACAGCAAGTTTCCAGGACACTGAAAAATGCTGTTCTTAGGACGTTCTCGATTCTTCCTTTGATTTCAAAATCACCCAGACTCTTTTCTAAACAGCTGAAAACAGTTCCAAGAGCACCAATTCCAATTGGTACGATCTTTACCCTCATGTTCCATTTTTTTTTTTAGTTTTCTGACCAAGTCTAAGTATTTGTTTATCTTTTCGTTTTCTTTCATTTTCACTTTGTGACCCACAGAAACGGCAAAACCCGCGAAATGACACGTCCTCTTCTTTTTAATTAACACTAGGTCTAGTCTCTTAAACGATATTAAGTGATTCGTCTGTATCTTTATGTCCCAGAAGATTTTATGCGTCTTATTTTCTAGGACAGATTCCGATTTGTGCATATATCATTTAGTAGCATAGTGAAAAAAACAGAAGGCACCTGGAATGGAGGAGCTACACATGCAGAATATCACTTAACAATTTTTTTAAATGCGAACGCTGCACAATATTTTTAGACAGATATTGGGCCTAAAAAAAGCAAACCAAAACATACCAAAAATAAGCTGAAAAGAATGTAAAACCACCTCCCAACAACACATCAAAACATTGCTTGGAAAAAAGTCTTCTGTTTAGAACAAAACAAACTTCTAAATAGATAAGAGAACTTATATCCAAATGTTGGCATGAAAACAAATTCCTACTAAAGCTGATGAAAACTAACGATTACAAACTATATGAAAACAAAATGGAATAAATAAGTTTTAAATATGCTCCATCATAGATATCGAGCACCCTATATTTATAAATATATAAAACCATATAGCTATATATACATTTACCAACCCCTCCGCACGAATAGGATGTGACACAGGGTCAATTTCTCAAGCGGAGTTTAACAGGTTTGAATTTAGAGTTTTTCTTCCCCTAGACAGTTTAACCTTCCATACTATTTATCCATAACTGGAGGGAGAGTATTTGGATGCATACCTTCCCAAGTGTATTAGCGTGAAATGCAAACAGCCTCGTCCAGAATTTGAACTCGGGTTGACGAGTTCATTTCATACGACTCTAATAATTACACCACACACCACCATATTCATATAAATACTTTTTAAGATATCTCGAAGTTATTACCGGCAAAAACTTTTCCCTTACAATTCTTACATAGAATAATGTCACATAGCCCCTCTTTAGAAGGAGACGTATGCTGTAGAATATACCCGTATATTTATCTTCTATGGATCTGTCTATCTTTTAATTCTGGATCTGCTCTCGGCTGGTAGATGGCTTCTTAGGTGGATAGCCTCGTCCATATATATATATATATATATATATATATATATATATATATATATATATATAATGAGGAATGAAAGGAATAGAAAAAAAATTGTTTATTGATAAAACAAGACAAGGGCTCTTTCGTCCGGTGCTTTTCAAGATTACACCCGGAATCGATTAAAAGTCAAGTTGTAAATTAATAACGACATGAATGGATATGGAATGAAGACTAAGTACTAAAGAATGGGTTTGACAAGGGGGGGCGAAAACAAAACTAAGTAAACTCCCATCAAGTCGCACCAGACCCAAGCCGCTCCCCCAATAAAATAAGTGAGTGCTTAGGTCTAATTTATATACATATATGTGTGTGTGTGTGTGTGTGCGAGTGTGTGCGAGTGTGTGGTTGATCAATTTTTTGTAATATATAAATAATATGTGATACAATGATCCCTGATGAACACTCTTTTATGTCTGTATTCCGTGAGACACTCTGACACAGGTCATAATGCCAGGTGGACGGGACTAAGAGAATATCAACAGTCTCAGCTTCCGAAAACAAAATGTCCACCGCCTCTGCGTGATAAAGCTGGTTTGAAAATAGAAACACGATATTATTTAATATCGTGTTCTTTGATTGAATCTTGGAGAAAACATTAACACGGTGTAATTTCTGTGTTTTTGTCATGTAACAGATTAAAATCCATAAGAGACGCTATTGTTTGTACACGGAAAAATACGTGGTTTTGTTTTTTTTTTCTTTCTTTTCTTCATATTTGAACAGCTGGAAAGTCTTTAGATTTTTAATTATTCAATTATTTGCTCAATACAAACAACAATAACAACAAGAATTCTTTGGAGAAAAAAACATTGAGTTTAATTTCCTTTCTCTTAGAGATATGGCATTCAATTAATCTACATCCTTAAAACAAAGACAAACAAAAAATTTAAAAAAATTTTAAATTAAAAAGATAAAAATAAAAAAAAAAAATAAGACAAAAAGTTTCTTTGTTTCTTTCATTTCGCTACTTTCATCATGCCGGGAAGAGGTGAAGAAATGTGTTTAAAAAATTAAGTTAAAAAAAAAGAATTTTCAATACCCATCAAGAATAAAGAGAACAAAACGTCTTCGGTATGAAATAACCCAACAAGGGTTGACATACCGTAAAATCCAAAAAAGAAAGAATGAAAGAAAAGAAGAGGTGAAATCGACAATTTGCCGTTTTTGTGAAAAATTGTTCTTCGCGACCAGTTTGTTAAGCCTGAAGCAGCCTATTCTGGATCAATCCTTCTTCTAGACTGGCTGACAACAAAGGCTAAAGAGCATAGTCTACTTATTTATTTACCTTTAATTATGAAAACAAAAAGATTCATACATTTCATCAGGGAATTAGACCGAAGTAAACGCGAATAGAGGAAGCTTGCTTGATTTGAGAGTGTGTAGTAACCTTTCATCACCATTACTCTCAGCTCCACTCTCACACACAGTGGCAGTACCTGTTAGAGTTCCATCTGTATCTCAAATAGACCTGTTTAAAAAATATTCGTATTCGATAAAACCGTGTGCAAAAAAACCCTCTTAAGAACAACTACGTAATATGAACGTACAATGAACACGATTCCTAAACAACTGTACATAAATTAACCCTGAACAGATTGAACATTAAAATTAATCAATCAGTCAGTGACCCGAGTTCAAATTCTGGACTAAAGTGCTTGCATTTTCTGTCACGTTTATACTTACGAGAAGGAATGAATCCATTTCTTATGCTCCAATATCCAGGGATAGGTAAATAGTAAGACACACTGAATTCTTTAGCTTTGATTAGGTAACCAGTCTAGGTGGGAAAAGTCTTAATTCAAACCAGCTTTACTTCGCTTAAACAATTTCATTGTGTCACAGCCCATCTTTGGTGGTGGAGTTGGGTAAATATTTACTTACATTACCTGCAGTTACTAAGTAATCACTTTTCTGAGTGCTGAACATGTTACATATTGAAATAGGGTAGCCTATTCATTTTGTAATGTAGTGTAATATTTAAAATTAAAAGTTAACGGTAATTCTTTAGGTGTCATGGAAATAACCATAGATTTTGAGAGACAGCTTTTGACCCCTTGTTCAACTGTAGTGTCGTATTCTGATTGATAGAATGTCACGTGATAGCAAAAGTCTATAGGAAAAGCTTAGCAGTTTACTAAGTTGAGCTTAAGCTATCCATTGAACAGGACGCTAATTATTGCGTCTTGCTGAGTTCTTCTCCGTGCGCAGGAAATAGTTGATCTCGGAATATAAACAAAAACATTCAAAAATAATGTCTTAGTCTATCTGATTTGATTAAAAACTAACAGAAGATGGGTGCGGAGATATACAACCTGAGATACACCCAGACGACACCAGAACCAGATGGAGGCGAGGGAGCTTAATCCGGCCAGCATAGAAGATGAGAGATGTAGCTAAGATCATCATTCTTATCATGTCGTGTTGTCAGCACGGATTTCCATGACTCTTTTGCGCAACCGCACCCCCCATATCAGGCATCATCCCTGACAGTTCTTCCACATGGTATCATGAACCAACACAGAGCTGATCGATATATGTCTTTTCTGGTCAGCCTACATTGGTGTGTCGTTGTCCTTGTTCTTGGTGTGTCCCCAGGAGAATGTCACTTATGAGTTATTCCTTGCTTCTCCAACAGTGTCCAGCAAGTGTTGTTTGTCTTACCTGATTGGTTGGTTGAGTTTTACGGCATGCCAACCCTTGTTGAGTTATTCTATGCCGAAGACGTTTTGATTTATTTATTCTTGATGGGTATTGAACATTCTTTTTTGACATATTATTCAAAACTCATTTTTTTCTATTTAACCCATACATGGGACCCTAACAGGTACTACCACTCCTCGTCTTATCTGGATGGTTTGAGTGATAGGAGGAAGGTAAGAGTACAGCTGTTTTCTAGTAGGATGCTGCTTCCAAGAGTTATTTAAGACAGCGCACAACTGTAGATCCCATATATCTTTTACTCTAAGCGCTTTGTTAGGTCCAGATAGTGAAGACATACAGTAGCACTGATACGGCTACGGCTTGGAAGAATTTTCGCTTTACCCAAGATTAGAAGATAATGATAAGAATAACAAGAAGAAGCTCTCAAACAAACAGACCTATCTCTGTTTAACTTTGATGATCTGCCAGGAGCCGATGTTTTCGGCATGACTTGACTGTTAAAGCAAGTATCCTGTTATTTACTAATCCTTGCTCAGTCTAGTGCACGGGTCTCCTGTTGCTTACACTCACCAGCTGTTTGTGAAGCGTGACTGGAGATCAGTGTTGTAGAGCAATGAAATCATTCACTTCGGTAGTGATATTCTTATCAATTCAACGGGAAATCAAACTTTAATACAGTAAGACTTTTTTTATTCACTTTCTGGAAACTTGATCTGTCTGACAAGACGACACGGGATCAGTCTTCCACAGTTCAATAGCACCAATAGCTTACAATCACATAAAGGTCATCATGAACATCAATATCCTCATCACCATCATCATCATGAAGACATGTCGACAACACGGATTCCTTTGAGTCTTTCTCTCTCTCTCTCTCTCTCTCTCTCTCTCTATATATATATATATATATATATATATATATAGATATATAGATATATATATATAGAGAGAGAGGGGTATCAATATACTAATCCTATTAGTAAACCCTTGCGGTAAGAAAAAAAACGGGCAAGGTAGCATGAACATGAATTCAACGGTACTTGGTTTTCACCAATGCGATTCTTAAACCAAGCGCCGTTGACTTCATGTCCATGCTACCCTAAATTAGATATACATGCTCTATCCGCTATATTGAGCATTATTTACTTATGAATATAGCATACTATATTGTCAATATATATATATATATATATATATATATATATATATATATATACAGGGTTTTTTGGAAAAATTAGACATATCTATATTTGGTTATTTTCTCCGTAGGTTGGAGGTATTGACGCACACTACGCATCATTTAAAAGCTTGGACCCTTCTTCGTTCATATACGTGATGACAGATAGAATGGATGACTGGAACCCACTTGAATCAAGCAAGAGATTAACTTGTATCATGATGATCTGCACCGTCCATGAAAATAAGGAGATTATGGTTGCTATTCAATGCTTGCTGAACACTGTAAAAACAATCAGGCATGAACTGGAGATTTGCAATGGAAACTACGAGGTTGTGGCTAGAAGAAAACAACATAACAGACGAACTGATTGCGTTCGTACAGCAGAATTACTCGAAAATCTGCAGAAAGGGTATAAGGTTGAATTTAGATGCCTATGTGGAGTTGCTAAACACTGTAGTCAAGCTCTGAATAACAAAAGTAGCCAATGGTAGGCCATATGTATGGCAGCAGGATTCGGTCCCCTGTCACACCTCTAGGAAAAGTCAAAAATGGTTGTCGGCGTATTTTTACGACTGCACCAGTCCAAATGTTTGGCCTCCGAACTCCCCGGATCTTAACCCCATGGATTATTATGTATGTGGCGCTGTTAAGAAAGACACCAATCGCGGTGCCAGTACTACTAAAGACTAGTTAATCGACAGAATTAAGGTAGTTTTTGAAATTCTTCCCAGGGAAACTGTAACATCAGCTTGCTCCAGGTTTCGGAGCAGGATTGTGGCTGTAATCGACGCTAATGGCGTTTATTTTGAGTGAAACTTATTGACAGTAGCGTAATTTCTGTGTCTGTTGAATTTCATTAGAATCCATTAAATTTTGTAGTTACAAAGCACTTTTTCTTTTTCCTTATGAAACTGTAAAATTTCTCCCGAACACCCTGTATATATATATATATATATATATATATATATATATATAGATACATAGATAGATACCGATTCATTAAGTGGTTATATAACACAATGAGAATAACCACCACACGAAGTGTACTTTCAGAAGTATGGGACACACAGTGAGAATCGAACTCCTAACAATGGTCGGCTTGTTTAGTTTGCTAACCATTGTACCATGGAAGGTGCCCAATTTGCACTGTATATAATTAGAGACCATTAGCTCAGTCAGTAGACCATTCGGCTTATAACCACAAGGTTCTGGGTTCAATACCGCCCCTCGCCAACTCAGCGTATGAGTAGCACAGCTTAGATCTGTGCGGTAAAGTGGGTGGTGTGGCGCTCCATATCAGACACAAAAACAATCTCCCTGGTCTAGCGCTAGCGAAAAGGGGATTGACTCGCTCGCTGTCCGGCTGATACCGACAATAGGCCACTCCGTTTACTTTACTTATATATATATATATATATATATATATATATATATATATTCAATTCTTCTTGTTAATTAATACTAGGTCTGGTTTTCTGGCCGGGTTTCGGTGATCCGTTTGTATCTCAATGTTCCAGATAATTTTAGGTCTCTAAACTCTAGATGTGTGCATATACCATTTGGTTGTATGGTAAAATGACCTTGGATTCCAATTGGGCGAGCCAACACGATAGTGCGAAGAGTGAATGAGACAGTCAGTGAGAGTCTGGCAGAGGTGTTTGAAGGAGAAGGGCAGAAAGAGTTGGATGGATTTTCGCAGAGGACAGACGTAAGATGAGGGTCTGTCCTCCGATGGCATTTACTTGGGTTGAAATAAACACCATCAAGTCTTATGTTCGTTAATTAAAAAAACTAATGGACGCAAGGACAAAAAGGACCCCATACGATCTCAAGTGGTTCCAGACCTATAGAAGAACACAGATAATGTCAACCCAGTAACATTCCAAATACTCAGATGTCCAGTAGTAGAAGAGATAAGAAGATTATAAAATAAGTATGCTTTACGGCTAATTTGATACCGTGACTGAATACCAGAACCGGCTTTACAACCATGAAATAACGAATCTCCTACTTAGTTTGAGAGGTAAGAGCTGGCAATCCGCTATACTCCCCACACAAGGAAACGAATCCATCATCAGCATGAACATGAACGCTCTGTAAAGTTAAATTAAAATTATTAAATTTCTTATGGGTTATTTTATGCCGAATACGTTTACTTGATAAGTATTCAATATTTTAACTCATTTTTTAAAAGAATTCTTTAAAAAATTTTTTACATTTGACCCATATATCGGACCCTATCATGTACTACTACTCCGGGTCAGAGTAATGGTGATAAAAGGGTAATCCACACTCCTCAGACCTCTAGAATTGGAACTTTACCATCAGATGCAGTTTAACGTTATATCCAGGACGCCAAGACTCTCGGTCACCGCTTCTAGCACATATATTATAAAAAGGATTGGGGGTTTGGTATGAGAGTAATAGGGTTGGGACAATCATATAGGTACTAGGGTTTGATGTAACTAACCGATTGATTGAAGGGGGCTCTCCGACCGCCCGTCTTGTGATGTAAGCAGTGATGTAGTTTCGGTTACAGAGACCGAATCTCCATTATGAGAAGGTTATTATTATTCATTTATTCATTCTCTAATTCATCGCCACAGTGGATTATTGCATGGTCATGGACAGCTCAGCCACCAGTATTCCGTCCTTAAGCATCACGGTTTGCCACACACAGCCAACAGGTATTTTATCCCTCTACAGCTCCAGTTGACAGGGCGACGTATACACTTCCCCATTCATTTTCATTTGATTAAAAAATCGAAAAAACATTTAATACATACCAATAAGAGAGTTCTTTGTTTTCGTTTGTTTTCGTAATTTCTTGAATGGACATCATCGACATTTCCATTAGAAACTCTTAAAGACCATCTGCTTTTTATAATGTATTGCTTTTCATTGTGAAAATTAAGAAAAAAATGTGAAGATTTCCCAAGTTTCTTGTCATCAGAGATCTATCTTCATTAACTATATATACAGCGCTTGTTACTAGTTGATTCCTTCTCCTTATTATACACCGAGTAATCATTAAAGATGAATGCATTATTATTTAATGAATGAATTAGAGAATGAATGAATAATAATAATCTTATAATAATGGAAATTTGGTCTCTGTAACCGAAACTACGTCATTGCTTACATCACAATACTCTCATGAATTGCGTGAGTTTATCAATGTGTATTTGATATATAGACAAAATCATACATAGAATAAATCTTCTTTATTAACGAAGTCTTTATAAAAATCTGAGTTAGATTTGTATCAAAATAGTCCATGTTATAAGTTGGTTTAAAATCTTGCTGTGTGTCTTATATATCACTAAGAAATAAAGGTTTACATAATATATTGTATGGTTAATTTGCATTTGAGTTTTATATTAAACCGTGTTAATTATAATAATAATAATAATAATAATAATAATAATAATAAGAGATAGATTGTATGTGTCAAGAAAGGAAGGGGGAAGAGGTCTTGCCAACATAAAGGAATGCGTAGAAATCACAATCCAACAACTTGAAGATTACACAAGGAAGAGCAAAGACAAACTACTTATGGTGGCCATCAATAGTAGAAACGGCAGATGGACAAACAGAAAAACAACAAAGACTAGAAAACAAAAATGGGAAGAAAAACAATTATACGGACGCTTCAAACGACAAATAGAAGACGTTGCACATGAAAAGACTTGGACATGGTTAAGAAAGGGAAACCTCAAAAGAGAAACAGAATCACTTATAATTGCTGCACAAAATAATGCCATAAGGACAAACTACATCAAAGCGAAAATTGATAAGACCCAACAGAATAGTAAGTGTAGACTTTGCGGTAATAGAGATGAGACTGTTAACCATATACTCTGCGAATGTAGCAAACTAGCACAACGAGAATACAAAACTAGACACGACTGGGATGGGAAGGTGATCCACTGGGAATTATGCAAAAAATTAAATTTTGACCACACAACAAAATGGTATATGCATAAACCAGAATCTGTTCTTGAGAACAAAACGCACAAAATTCTCTGGGACTTTGAGATAAAAACAGATCACCTTATCCCAGCAAGAAGGCCAGACCTAGTATTGATAAACAAAAAAGAAAGAACTTGTCAACTGGTGGATTTTGCAGTGCCAGCAGATCACAGGGTGAAGTTAAAGGAAAATGAAAAAATAGACAAATATCTGGACCTTGCCAGAGAACTGAAAAAGTTATGGAATATGAAAGTGAAAGTAATACCAATTGTGGTTGGTGCACTTGGAACAGTCCCAAAAGGATTGGAAAAGGGTTTGGATATCAGAGGAAGGATTGAAACCATTCAGAACACTGCACTGCTGCAATCTGCCAGAATACTCAGAAGAGTCCTGGAGACCTGAGGAGACTTGCTGTCACTCAGACTCCAGTGAAAGACCATCAGCTAACACTGATGTGAAAACTCAAAAGGAGTAATAATAATAATAATAATAATAATAATAATAATAATAATAATGGAAACTCTAGCAGATAAACCAAAAGACAAGAAAATTGATGATGATGCGCAAGGCATTTCACCTGAGAGGTGATATAGACAGACTATATGTATTAAAAAAAGGAAATGTAAGAAGTCTTACCAACAATGAGGATTGCGTAGATAAAAATAAACTATCTTATGTATGTGGATGATATTACGATTTTGGAAAAAAACGAAAAAGAATTGGAAACTCTGGAACAAACCATAAGAATATACAATCAGGATATAAGAATGGAATTTGGCATCGAAAATTGTGTCATGATGAAAAGGGGGAAAAGATAAACAATGGACGGAATACACCTACCAAATCTGGAAAATATAAGAACACACGGAGAGAAAGAGAATTACAAATACTTAGGAATTTTAGAAGTGGACACCATCAAACCAACCATCCTGCCTAATTTAAGTTATTTAGTTCAGTAATATTGTCTGCTGGAATGTTATTTGAAATTTTGTTTAACTTTTCGGTTTCTGTCATGACTCTTTTCCATTTTATGTTTCTTAAGGATGATAATGTACGTTTCTAATCAGTCATGATTTGTTTTATAAGCTCTTTATCGTTATCTTAATACTGATGTTGTAATTCTAGGTTGTAAGTTGTTAGTGTGTTGTGTCTCACTTCGTTTCGGTGTTTACTCTTGATTATATATTTCTTGAGGTTCTTGTCTATATATTTCTATTATCTCGAAATCAGAGATTGTTTTTTTTTAAAGATCATCCTTACTTGGTCTGCCAGTCTATGGTTAATTGTGCTGAAATTATTTGTGTAATTCCCAATTTTAATCATTCTTTCCCTATGCCTCTTTGTACTGGGTTTCTGTATAAAGTAACAAACGAAAAGATAACCAAATACCTGGATCTTGCCAGAGAACTGACAAAATGTGGAATATGATGGTGACAGTGGAACTAATTGTAGTTGGTGCGCTTGGAATGGCCACTTAAAAAAAAAGAGACTTGAGGAATTGGAAAACAGAAGAATTGAAACCTTCCAGGCCACAGCAATGTTAAAATTAGCTAAATACCTCGAAACCCATGAAGGCTTGCTGTCACTGAGTCTCCAATTATGTCAAAAACTCTCAAAGAGTGCAACAACAACAACAACAATAATGATAATAATAATAATAATAGAAGAAGAAAAGAAGAAGAAGAAGAAGAAGAAGAAGAAGAAGAAGAAGAAGAAGAAGAAGAAGAAGAAGATTAGTTGTTTTGTTTTACGGCATATCAACTCTTTTCGAGATATTTAATACCAAATCAAGCTAATTTTATAAATCGAGGACTCGTTTTCGAATTTATTTATTCGTAACGATCACTTTTCTTGACTATTTAAAAAATAAACCAGAAAAAAAACGAGACGAAACAGACGTTCCAAGAGTCACCATAGAGTGATTCCACCCGATTAAGTTGCTAATCATTACCTATCAATAACAAGTCTAAAATAGACAGTTTAGTTGCTTTATTTGCCATTATTTAGTTCAATGGTGGAATGTGTCCAAAAATCGTGCATTGACTCAGACTTTAGAGGGTACTATCTATCTATCTATCTATCTATCTATCTATCTATATATATATATATATTCTGTTTTCCTCACTCTCTCTATCTCTGTTCCGGTCTCTCTTTCACCTCTCTCTCTCTCTCTCTCTCTCTCTCTCTCTCTCTCTCTATATATATATATATATATATATATATATATATATATATATATATATATATATATAATTTAGCTGTCGTATTTTTCCGTGACATCCAATCAAAAATTGATCAGTTATTTAAGATGCTGTGATGGCGGCTTTTGAGAAGAGTAAGGATCCAAATCAAATGTATTGATAATGCTAAAATGATTTCGTGCCAATAAGGTATCATTTACCTTCCCATTTCATTCATGAATCTACGTTTTTTTATTCTAATCTATTCAATATAAGCAATGATTTTTGTTTGGAGACTGACAAATCATACCGTTTGCATTGTTATTGAATTGCAATTAACCCCCCATAAACGCTGATGTTGCAATTTTTATTACTTTTCCCAAAAGATATTTGGCGTCTGTAAGACTGGTGATGTATTGTGCAAGTGAACGAGACATTTTTCATAAGATAACTTCAAAATAAAACTTGGCAACTACTTTACTTGGTTTGGTTTGGTTTCTTTATTTAATCGCATATCAACATTTGTGGATTATTTAATGCCAAAGCAATCCTTATAGAAGAACAGTAGTGATATTATTTAACCCATAGCTGGTTGATGAGGTGGTTTAAACGTTTCTGCAGGACAGGCACAGTGACAGAGACTGAGAGAATGAAATAGAGAGAGATAGACAGATAGACAGAGTCAGAGATGCAGGGACAGAGAGACTGAAAGAGAGAGTGAGAGAGAGGCGGGACAGATACAGCGACAGAGAGATAGCGACAGAGAGATACAGAGTGAGAGAGAAAGTCAGAAGGAGAGTAAGACAGAGACTGAGAGACTGGGAGAGACAGTGGGAGAGAGAGTCCGGCAGTGAACGTAATAGTCAAAACTCGCTTCCTATGATGTTGCAGTCCAGCACGTTAGCCACCCCCCCCTACTTTACTTGGCAGACGGAGTCACGCGTAACGTAATGATTATCCTCGTAGCAAATGGAATCAGCGGTTCGTGTTCAAATCCTAGATGAGGCTGTTTGTGTTTCACTTTGCGCTAATGCCCTTATCGAAAAGTTCCTTCTCTTCTCTCTCTAACTATGTGAATAGCAGGGAAATCTATGTTCTTTAGCCTAGGTTTGGTAACCAAGGAAAAGCTTGAATCAAGTGTAGATTTATTTCGCTTAAAAATTGACCTTCTTTCACATCCTGGTTGTGGCGGAGAGCGTTGGATGAAGACATAATCTACTTGCCAGATACTTTATCTCCGATAATTGAACATTTACTTACTTTTAGAGTTATTCAATTTGTGATGAGGCACCACACAGTGAACTTGTTTGTGTAATGTTGAGGGATTTTTTTTTAATTTCAACATGTCAACCCATCAAGGTTATTTTATGAAAAACTCGAAAAGAGTGATATAATAAGAGCAGAATGTGTGTAGACAGAGACGAAACTGTTAATCATATAATAAGGGAATGCAGCAAACTAGCACAAAGAGAGTACAAGACTAGGCACGTCTGGGTGGGAAAGTTGATCCACTGGGAATTGTTCAAGAAATTCAATTTTCACCATAAAACTAAATGGTATATGCACAAACATGAACCTGTCCTGGAGAATGAGACGCACAAAATTCTCTGGGACTTTGAGGTACAGACGGATCACCTAATCCTTGCCAGGATACCAGATTTAGTATTGATCGACAAGAAGAAAAGAAACTGTCATCTCGTGGATTTTGCCATCCCGGCCAACCACCGAATGAAAATGAAAGAAAGCGAAAAGATAGATAAATACTTGGACCTTGCCAGAGTACTGAGGAAACTGTGGAACATGAAGGTGAAGGTCATACAAATTGTAATTGGTGCCCTTGGAACAGTCCCCAAAGCTCTGGAAAAGAATGTGGGTGAATTGGAAATCAGAGGGAGAATCGAGACCATCAAAACTACAACACTGTTAAGATCGGTTAGAATACTCAGAAGAGTCCTGGATGCAGGTGAAAAAAGCTCCATAATAATAATAATAATAATAATAATAATAATAATAGCAGCAGCTGTGGATATACCACAGTATAATAATTTAATTATTATAATGCTATAAGAACACACTATATCAAAGCGAAAATCGATAAAACGTAACAGAATAACAAGTGTATAATGTGCGGAGACAAAGACGAAACAGTTAATCATATACTAAGTGAATGCAGCAAACTAACACAAAGGGAGCACAAAACCAGCCACGATTGAATGGAAAAGGTGATCCACTGGGATTTGTACAAGAAATTATTTTTTTATCATTCTACTAAATGGTATATACAAACCAGAATTGGAGCTAAAGAATGAGACGCCTAAAATCCTCTGGTATTTTGAGATACAGACGGAACATCTAATCCCGACAAAGAGACTAAAACTAGTGTTAATTAACAAGAAAAACAGAACCTGTCATCTCGTGGATGCTCAATATCATTGGACATATCTAAGCTAAGGTAGCGTGGAGATGAAGTTCACAGCACCTGATCTTCAGACCAAGTCTAAAAACTTGGTCTGAAGATCAGCGTCGGCCAATAAACTCACCACTTAACCCATTTAAACCTGTGTTTTTTTTTATTTTTCCTAATATACTACATACCGTCGGATTCACTTCCTTTCTTCACATATATATATATGTGTGTTTGTGTGTGTGTGTGTGTGTGTGTATGTGTGTATGTGTGTTTGTATTGAAATTACTTTCCCAATAATATGCATTTATTCGAAGGTCAGTCTTGAATGCATCATTTTGTAGGGAGATCTATGTAATAAAAAGGCTTTGTCTGACTATCACGTGATTTAAACTTTGTGAGACTCCAATGAAGATATTCCTCTTTAATCGTGATCATTGTAACACATTTTTAATTAAAATTTATATTAAAGAAGGTCTTTTAATTTCTCCATTGATTGATTATACCAGTTTCTTCATTTTTGTTTTATTTATCATTGCTTTTTCTGTTTTTCTTCTTTACGTAACATTGATCGCTTTCGAATCATTCAATCTTGTTGTTACACACACATGACAAAAACAAATAAATTTAGTGCTTAAACAATAAACATCTTTCTTTTCATACTTTTATGACGGAGCATTAACATCAAACCGAGAATCCAACGCGATGGACTCAGCACAGAAACTCCTGCGAGAAAAAAAAAGAAAGTAATAGAAACATTTTAACATAAACAGAATAAGCTCTGAACTTTATGTTATTATCGGCAGTCAATACACTTTAATTAACATGACCTCCGTCTTATCATAGTTATAACATGTAAGGTAAACACAGAGGGTAAAGTTATTTAATGGAGAGTTAACGAATACATTTATATACGAAGTAATCGACTTTTAAACTTGTTAGTTTCTTATTTTAACAACGATCCATACTGAAATTAATATGTAATGAGGGTCGGGTTGACTATCATACCCTCACATAGTATAAATCTCTCTCTCTCTCTCTCTCTCTCTCTATATATATATATATATATATATATATATATATATATATATATATATAAGACAGTTGGTGTGTATGTATGTATGCTTGTCCGGAGGAAACTACGAAAATAAAACAATTAGTGACAAAGTATGTATATATGCATTCACTATCACCAGAGCTTGCTTTTTGTGCAAAAATAATGAAGATCTTATTTATATCTGGGAAGATATTTAAAAATTAGGATTTGAATAGTAAGAGAAGGGAAAGCCATTGGTGGCGTTCATGATTAAAACATAAATCAATTATGTAAGACCAAAAGAATCAATGGGTTTGCGAGACTAACTTTTTTTAATCCTCTCCTCTACCCAGCCGGGTAGCCGTTTCTAGTATATATATATATATATTAATAATGGAGATTATCTGTATTTCTGTCTGTAACAAAAACTACTTCATAGCTCTACGCCACAGCTTACGTCACAATATTATTATGCTATATACACCCAAAATTTGAGTAAGCAATTTCAAAAATTGTTTTTTACTCTCGTCCTTTTTTTTTTACAGTAGCAAGAATTTAACTAAAAAGTTTACAAATAAATAAATACTTACGATTTTGTGTAAAATTTATGTGGAAAATATTCAAAATAATTGTTTGATTATTACATGCACGCAACATTTTATTTGAGAGGTACGGGGCTCAGTTTTCATTTCAAATTGTTTTATTTTTATTTTTACCCCTTTTATAAATATGAGGATTTTGCTTACTTATCATACAAACCCTCTGACATTGAATTTTTAACCCCACCTTCTCAGGCAATGTCTTTCAAAAATTATTTTTACGACGCCCGGGGGTGTTTTCTGTTGCTAGTATTAATAATGGAGATTCGCTTCCGGTTTTTGTCTGTAACAAAAACTACGTCACTGCTTATGTAACTATACCCGAAATCGTCATAACATAGAATAAATACACTCAAAATTTGAGCATGCAACATTAGACAGTCTTCATTGTTTTTTAAAACAAGTTTTAATAGATACATCCCCAGTATCATGTATTTATATATAGTTTTGTTTTATTTTAATATATATTAAAAGTTAAGAGAACTTAGTTTCGATTTCAAATTGTTTAATTTTTTTTTTTTTTACTCCTTTGATAAATTTGATGATTTCATGATTTATGGTTCAAACTCTCTGACATTTAATTTTTAACTTCCACCTCCTCAAGCAATATCTTTCAAAAATTCATTTTTACATCGGAGGGTGTTTTTTTATTTTGCTTGTATATATAATACATCCCGACATGTGATAACAAATAGATTTCATTGTATGTATACACTCTAAAAGAAACTATACAGGATAGAAGAATACAAAGAATATATGTGTATAGAATAAATGCTCCAATAGAACAGAGTCCTTGTAAATAGTCCTGAGGCTACTGAATAGAGAATTATAGTCGTGACTTACTGTTTGGAAAGACCTTCGCATACCAGGTATGCGAAATGCCTGTCCTATAGATAAAAGACGCAACTGATGTATGTGACCTCCATGAAGCCGGAACGTGAAGATGTGTATAAGGTACACGGAATACATGTGAGGTGCTAAGCCCCCTAGCCCCGTTCTAAAGGGCGGAGATACACAACTGGTGTGCCACCTCTGACGGTCTAGTAGAAAAGAGGATTTGATAAGGAATATTTACCGTCTTAAGTGTCCCAACTCACCGCTAGCCTTATTAGTTGAGAATGGAACAAAGCAGGACAGTATGATGCGTAAGGACGTATCAAAGACAATTTTATTGACTGAACAAACTTAAAGAGAATGAAATACAAAAATTACAATGAGAAAGTATGGGGCATCCACTGAGGACCAAACTCGCTATTCAGCAGTAATGGATCTGCGAGCCTAGCTTGCGAACCATTACAACACGAATGGGATGTACATAGAGTTGGTATTTACCCAAACCCGTTCGCCACAGGTAGGATGAGACACAATATTGCAAGTATGGGTCATCCAGCGAGAATCGAACCCACTATACAGTAGTAATGAATCTGCGAGACTAGCTAACCATTACAACGTGATGGAGCGACTATATCGTATTTAGATCTCGAAGACACAAAGAAAGACAAGAGAAGGTATTTTTATTTAGCATCTTAGAAGCAGTTGCTAATATAAAAGAAGTTTTCCACTTTATCTATCAAACTCAGAGTCGAATAGTTTCCGGAAATTGAAACGAAGTTGTATACAGTGTAATACTTTTAAAGAAGAAAAAACTTCAAAGGTTTTAGTTTTGCTTACGACCTGCCTCTACATAGCGTTTATCCAAATCTCATTCTGTTCATGTGATTGTCTAGGCCTCTGCCCAAATGAAATTACAAAAGGAATGGTTTATAAAAGCTTTATTTATATGCAACGGCCGTGAATCTAGAAAGTATTTGGATTAGTTCTGATTGAATACAAGACGATTTATATCTACGAACCTTTCACCTAAAAATAAATTCAAAGTTACACTGCAACAATACAGAGAAGCCTTATGTTACAAATATGCACACACACACACACACACACACACACACACACACACACACACACACACACACATATATATATATATATATATATATATATATATATATATATATATATATATATATATATTCGGAAAGTGTGTTGGCAGAATTACCCAGTCCCTGACCGGACTAAAAGGATTTTAGGAATACCAGGGCGTGAGAGCAAAAGGGGAAGAGAGGTCTAAGAGAGTAAGAGAAAAATAATTTAGCAGATTCTTTATCGAATTTAAAAAAAAAAGATAAATGCAGATTTGCTTTGAAACATTTCCATGATATTTTTTTTGTTCTCATATATATATATATATATATATATGTATATATATATATATATGTGTGTGTGTGTGTGTGTGTGTGTGTGTGTGTGTGTGTGTGTGTGTGTGTGTACTGATTATTAATCGATCGTGTTTCCATACCAGCTGGAGGTAGCCTGCTAATGTCTAGCCACAGTGAAGAGACGTGATAAGTCGAAACACGGTGTCTGTGGATGGCTATATATATATATATATATATATATATATATATATATATATACGAGCAGAATACCCGATCCATGACCGGACTAAAAGGATTTTAAGAACACTAAGGAGTGAGAAAGAAAGAGGGAAGAAAGGAGTAAGTGATGTATTAAGAGGAAAATAATTCAACAGTTTCCTATTAATTCAAAGACAAAATTATCCAGATTTGGTTTAAAACATATTCATAATTCTTTTAGTTCTTAAAAAATCAAGAATCTTTACTAAATTACAAAACAACTACTTTTGGAAAAGCATTAAATTGCCGATGGAATCTGTCCGATATGTAAACATGGCACGTCTTAAGAAGAACTGAAGAGTTGCACGTGCTTTTTGTACTTATCTATGGAGAACTGTGAATAGTTCCACAAAGGGTTTTTATGCCAAATGACGTCTCTTTTCTGAATTATAAGCCATGTACATAGAAAAGCAGACGTAACTCCTTAATATAAATAGATTATAAATATATAATCATAATGTTTATCGTCGTAGATAATGGAATCGGTCATCCGAGTTCAAATCCTAAATGAAGTTGAATGCGTCTTACTTATCTCTCTCTCAATTCTCCCCCTCTCTCTCTCTCTATATATATATATGTATATATATATATATATATGTGTGTGTGTGTGTGTGAGAGAGAGAGTGTGTGCGTGTGTATGTCATGGTATGACTCTATACACAGAGCAAAGATGGAGTAAATACTTCAAACATATTGTCTCCTCAAAGAAGCTGTTACCGCTATGACGTTCTACAAAGGTACGAAAGCAATTGTTTGTTCACTCTATAGTGATATATTAAATATTTACGAACCTTTTACCTACAGAGAGATTCAATGTGACACTGCAGCAATGCAGCAATATATATATATATATATATATATATATATATATATATATATATATATATATATATATATATATACTGTATGGATTTCACATAGCGCTAATACCCTTGCATCCACCTATTCTCCCTCCAGCTATGGGTAAAAAGTAGGGCAGACTAAGCTCTATAACTTTGGTAAGGCAACCAGTCTAGGAGAAGGAAAACTCTGAATTCAAACCTTTTGTCAAACCCTACTCGTGCAAGGGGGTTGGTAAATATGTATATTACTAAAATGGCTATTGTTGTAGGAAATGGAATCGGTGATCAGAGTTCAAATACTGGACGGGGCTGATTGAGTTTCACTTTGCACTAATGCCATTGAAAAATGCATGAATACATCTGTCCCCCCCCCCAGATGAGGTTAAATAGTGGGACACACGGGGCTATCTAGTGTCGTCTACATCTTACTGTAACAATTCATTTGAACACCGAAGTAAAGTAGAATGAACTGTCTGACAATTGGTGAAGCGGAACCAACTTATGATTAATTATTCGTGGGTGAAGCTGATAGGACAAAGAAACTGGATCCACATAAAAAAAGGCAGCATTTTTCAGCAGAGTGAAGAATCGGACAACCAACCAAATGTAATTTTGGGAATAAAAAATCAAATAAACTTTTCCGAATAGAGTAAAAGAAAATTTCAATAACAATACTGAAAGGTTCAGTTAAAATCTAGCCAAATGTAGAGTAGCCTTAGAGGTAAGTGTAGCGATACAAGAGCCGTCAGCATTGAAGAGGTAGAGTGAGCCTGGCTGACCTACATCAAGTTGAACCTACCCATGATTAACGAGTTTTTGGCCATTCTAATAAGATAAATAGACTGAAGCCTCATAAAAGCAATACACATTCACGTTTGATAGACAAAATCGGACAACCAGCCAAAGCCAACAGACTAGCCAGACTGAGACAATTCGCCGCCCTCTCTCTATCCCAAGTCTGTTTTAACTCAGAGCGCCGCTATGGTTGAGAATAAACTAAATTTGATACTACTACTCGTCGTCTGAGATCTTTTATTCACAACGAGTGTTTTCTAGACGATTTCGGCCATTTCCTCTGATTCTGTGTCCAACGAAAAGCGATGATTGAAGAAGTTGCGACTGTAAATCAACCAGATGCTGGTTTAAAGCCACAACGCTACACTATGATACAACGTGGGGGTTGGCTATATATGCATATATGAGTAATAATTGTGAAAGTTTGAAATATAGACATAATGAGAAGGACAAGCAGTAACATTTGGATTCAAAAATAAATATCACGAATTTATCATTTCGTTATAATGAAACAACTTATCATCATCATCAGGACAGCGCGGATTCCCATGAATCTCTTTCACCATCCGTCCCTATCGGTCATTGCTCCTGAGGGATTTTCAGCACGGCATCCATTATCTATCCAGAGCTTATTAATGTATTTTTTGCTGGTCGGCCTATACTGATGTGTCACTGGAGAAGGTCACTTATGAGTTTGTCCTTACTTCTTTATACACAAGTATATGGGGCCGGTTAAGTTCAGTCGATAAAGAACTTACTTAGGAATCGCAAGGTTTCTTGTTCGATACCTCGCCAACTTAGCGTATGAGTAGCACAGGGATTTGTGCAGTAAAGTTAGGAGTTGAAGGTAGGTGTGGCGCTCCACCTCAGACGCAAAAACAATCACTTTGGTCTAGCGCTAGTGAAAAGGGAATGGACTCCTTCGCTGTCTGGCTAATACCGACATTAGGTCATCCCGTCAAATTTACTTACTTATTCAAAATAGATAGATATGTTAAATAATAGATTATAATGTATCTAATATTTTGAAAGTAGTGTAGAATTTTAAAGAGTGGATTTAAAAATTGCACTCAGAGACATTAGGTCAAATGGATGCGATTGACAGATGATGACCCCGAGATCAATTTGAAAACTAGACTTGGATGGTATAATCTAAGATATGTGATCAATATTTTCTAGAAGCTAGAAAAATAATTTTCAAATTTACTTAGTTGGTTCCGAGAAATTAAGGTGCACACATATGTGAGAAATAGTGTACACGTATTGTTACAGCCGTGTGTCTTATGTGACGCCAATTTCCTGGATGTATTTGGGTTGTATGTAAGGAAAAGAATTCTTAGATAAGAAAGGAATAAAATAAGTGTACAGACAAAAGTGCCTGGGTGTTTATTTTTCCCAACAACAGATGTATTTGTGTTTGTTTCTCCCAGCAAAACAGGGTGGGATCCGCAACGAAAGAAAGAGGACGGGCCATTGAGAGAATACAACACAATGTGAGAGTCGAAGCTATCATAATCATCTTCCAAAAAAGATAGCAGAGGGCTATCCAGCGGAAAGGCGGAGAAAGATACGGAGAAACTGAGATAGATAGATAGATAGATAGATAGATACAGAAAGACTGGTAGTAAGGAAAGACTGAAATAGATAGATATAGATAGATAGATAGATAGATAGATAGATAGATACGGAAAGACTGGTAGTAAGGAAAGACTAAAATAGATAGATAGATAGATAGATAGATAGATAGATAGATAATATAGATAAATGTATAAGGACTAAAATAGATAGATACGGAAATATTTGAAATAGATAGATAGATATTAACAGACATAGATAGATAAATAGATAGATAGATAGATAGATAGATAGATATGAACAAACTGGAGTAGAGGGAGAGTGAAAGAGAGAGAGAGAGAGAGAGAGAAGGGGAACGGGTGGGAGATATTCGGTGCGATCTAAAAAATGAAGTCAGTAATATCGTCGTCAGAATTAATCTGTTATTCCAGATAGATAGATAGATAGATAGATAGTGTAGCCGTATTTTAGAAGCGTCAATTCTACACAAATTTACAGGAAAAAAATTGAAAACTTGAACTAAGTTCAACTACAATATTAAGCAATCCCTCGATGAGATTGAACGAATATGAAAAATGATGCTATAACAATTGACTATGACGCACAGACAAGGTTTGAAACAGAACAACATAACAACAATACCCTGCAATTCTTCTTTTTTTATGTGAGCATAGCTTAAAATATAGAATATAGTTTTCCCCTTTTTCTTTCTTCTCTCTCTTTCTTTCTTTCTTTCGGTAAAAACAGATTTTTCATCTAATAACTATCCAATGAGAGAATTAGTTTCGTAAAAAATCTAGCCTTTTTTCCTATTGTTTGTATGTTGTTGTTTTTTCGTTTTGTTTTTTGTTTGTTTGTTTTTTGTTTTGTTTGTTTGTTTTTTTTGGTTTTTTCGATTTTTGTTTTATTGTTGTTTCTTTTTTTTTTGTAATTATCCTTAAAAGCATCCCAGATCACGTGATTCAGCAGATGGCCGGTTATTTCCCATAATGCAATTGAAGAAGTTCAATATTTTAAAATAGTTTAGCAATGACAATAACAGTTGGATTACATAATCACAATCTCTCTCTCTCTCTCTCTCTCTCTCTCTCTCTCTCTCTCTCTCTCTCTCTCTCTCTCTCTCTCTTGTAAAGATTTTTCATCCTTCTTTTTTTAATAAATTCTGGAACATCTTTTCTTACATTTGTTTATTTTAATAAAAGCCATAGAGAGAGAAAAAAAGAAAAGAAAAAAACCCAACATGTCTTCTGTTTTTCATTACAACAGCATCTGTCGTCAGTCGCTCTAAAGCATGTCAACAGCTTCCAATATAAAGTGTCAAATATCAATCTGAATAATGATTAAAAAAAGATAATTCATATATTTAATGTTTAAAAAATACCCTAACATTTATAGATCATCGCGTACGCTATTACCCGATAATTCCAAGAATCCTAAAGCTTCCTCTTTATTTACAGATTTCCCTTTATCTTATTATAAGGGAGATTCGGTGGCTGGCTGGCTGTAACCGAAACTATGTCACTGCTTACATCACAATACCTTCAGTATTTGAGTATGCTTTTCAAAGAATATTTGATTTATACTTAAATTCATTAATACATAGAATAAATCTTATTTATTAACGAGTTCTCTAAAAAAACTCTGACTTTTTGCCTCCAAACAGCCCATATTTTTGTGCGTTTAAAATCATGCAATGTGTTTTATATATTACTAAGATATAAGGGTTTACATAATATACGGTGTGGTAAATTTGCATACTGGTTTTAACAAAACCAGGTTCGATAATTATTTGGTGTTATTGAACTCTAATATTGTTGTTTTATTCTCCAACGTATTAAATCAATCCTATGAATGGTTTTATATAGAAAGCATTTAAAATATAATAAAAATTAGTGTAATCTTTTTATATGCGTTCTTATTTCATTACTCTTTCTAATTTAATATATTTCCTTACATTAAAACTTAAATACTTACGCCCAGAAGGCAATATTCTTACTAGTTTAAACTAAACAAATTTGAACAAACTAGTACACCCTTGTGCAAATTAATAAAAGCAAAATTAAAATTCCGTTATAATCATAATTTCCACGGCCTCTCTATAAGGCTTGTCAGTATGTTCGTGCAGCGTTACAATATTCGTACACTTTCTTGGAGTAAAGTCCATCGTAGATAATGGACGGACGACAGCGAATCGACAGAATCGAGAGAATAGTCTGGCCGTGATTTTTTGATGCAATCACGGTTGACACAATATTTTTCAAAACCAAACAAATGTCAACATAAACTCCGAAAATAGATTCATATTATTGTAAACTACTGCAAATTACCGAATCTGAGGAAAAAATGGAAATCGATTACACACTGTCACTCCAGTGAGTCTAGAACTGACCGTGTGGTGAAGGAAAGGAAACTAAGGCGTTTTTTTCAATTAATTTGCCCAGGAGTGTATATCGGCAACCGTTCAGCTTTCAAAGAATTAAGATTAATTAATGCCATTTGGAAAGGTATAAATCCAAATATTCTCCACCCCCACTAACTATGAGTAAATATTAGAGTAGAGTGGGTTTTTTAATCTTCGTATTGTCGAGGCGCGTTGTGTAATGGTTATCATCGTAAGACTCAGTGAACTGAATTCAAATTCTGAAGGTATGAATCCATCTATTCTCCTTCCAGATATGGATTAATAGTAGGGCACACCTGGCACTTTAACACTGGGAAAGCAACTGATCTAGTAGAAGGAAAACTCCTAATCCAAATCTGTTAAACTCTGCTTAAGAAATTAACCCTGTATTACGTCTTACTCATATATATATATATATATATATATATATATACCTTGGTATGCCAAACCATCCCAGTAAGACAAACAAAACATACTGGACACTGCTTGGAAAGCAAGTAAAAACTTATAAGTGACGTTCCCAAAAGGACACATGGACACACTAGTATAGACCAACCAGCAAAACCCAACATCACTTTGGTCTGTGCCTGATTCTGCATGCCGTGCGGTGAACCTGCCAAGGGCGATGTCCAAGAGGTTCGGTTGGTAAGAGAAGTATGGTTATCCGTCCTGTCAGCGTAGACCTGATCTTGATGATAATGGTAACCACGCTAGGAAAAGGAAAACTCTGAATTTAAAACATCCATTAGATATTATTTTTCTGTTTTTTGGGGTTTTTTTAGATGAGGCCTGATGTGTATACTTTTGATTTGTCGGACTGTTGTCCTTATCTTTGTATGTAAATCACAGCGTTTCGGTCAGAGCACAAAACGGCCGAAACGTCGTGATTTTACATATCACAATAAAGCTGAGGACAACAGTGTGAAAACGAAAATTATACAATTGTACTCCACTTTAGAAAATTCATCTTGTGTCATATCCTGTTTGTATCGGTGGGGTGAGGCAGATATATTCACAAGGATATAATTTGGGAGATGTAGAAGCATCAGAAGTGTTTGTGGGAGATTAACGGAATAAGGTTGGGAAAACATGGTTGTAAGCAATTTAAAAGCCCCCTTGAATGTAAATTAATCAGTTTGTGTCGCTCAATCTTAAAACAAATCTTTAAAGTTATTCATTGACTAATTTTTCTACTGATTTATTTTATAATTTCCTTAGGAAAAACCTTAAGTTGCAGAAAATAAATTCTCCCTTTCCGAAAACGTCGATAGCAGAAACCAGAAGAAAAAAAAAAACAGAAAATAGAAGAAAATTTATTTTTAAAATTTTGTTTTGTTTGTTTCTTTTTTTTTTTAACTTTGAAATTCTATCAGAATCTCCCAGCGAGTCACAGGGCCGCTTACATTATTGAAAAGACAATTTATTCAATGCGCAGGTGCAGAATACATTTCCGCTTTGTGATCACGTTCTTCTGCCTGAAATCTGAAATCCCGAGAATTAGGAATAGATTTCTGTGAAAGAAGGTTTTCTTTTTAAAAACTTCCTTTGGTTAATTTACTGAAAAACCATGACTATTAATTATCAGGTTATATCTCGCTGACAGATTTAGAAATAAACTGAATAACCTACAGTTTCGAAATTATTATCCACAGGATTCTCAAAATATTTTGCAATTCTAATCGGAGGGAAAATTTTTAATTTTAGCTTAATAAAAAAAAACAGAAAAAAACAAAGGGTCTCTAAGTTTTATATACCTTAGGGTCCTACCAAGTCTAAATTGGTTGAGCCCTGTCGACTGGGGCTTTAGAATTCACCGACGGCACGTCTGTAGAGGGGTAAAAAAAACAATTGGACCATCTCTTGGCCATGGGTGGCAATCCATGATACTAAAGAATGGAACCATGGTGGTAAGCAGTCCAAGTTATACAACATTATTTGCCTTATTTAGGCAACGGGCGGAGAGTCTTCTCCGATCAATCTGCTGGTCACGTCAAGCCCTAGCACCTATATGATTTTCCCAACCCTATGTCCTTATGGCAAACACCTAACCCTTTTTATCATAGATGTGCTTGAAGGCGGTGGTTGAGGGTCTTCATGTCCTGGGCAAGACATTAAACTCTATCTGATGGTGAAGTTCAAGTTCTGGAGGTCTGGGGATTGTAAAGTACCCCTTCATTACCGTTTCTCCAAGGTCTCCTCTGACCCGGAGTGGTAGTACTTGTTAGGGTCCCATCTATGGGTTAATAGAATAACATGAGTTTTAAAACATGTTTAAAAATGAGTCTAAAATGATTGAGTAGTACCCATCAAGAATGAATAAAATAAAAACGTCTTCAACATAAAATGACCCTACAAGGTTTGACATGCCGTAAAAAAATTGTCAAAGTTTAATCAACAGAAAGAATCAATTAATAAAGATTATGTTTCATTGTGGCTGTCTTTCTTTAATTAAACGTTGAAGTAGATTGAACTAATTTTAAATTCCTGATTGCGACAACAATAATAATGAAAACCAAATTATTATTATTAGTAGTAGTTGTCATTGTAGCTGTAGTAGTAGTTGTTGTTGTTGTTTTTGTAGTAGTAGTAGTAGTAGTAGTAGTAGTAGTAATAGTAATAGTAGTAGTAGCATGTATTTACCCAACCCCTTCACAGGAGCAGGATGCGACACAAGGTCTATTTTTAAGCGGAGTTTGACAGGTTTTAAATCATTTTCCATACCAATGGCAAATAAAGACCAAGAAGTTGTTTCGGTCACCTGTTAGCAATAAATAAATAAATAAATAAATGAAAGTAGAAAATGAAAAAAGCGTAAAATTGGATATAAAAGATTTAATATTTCTTCTTCAAAAGAACAAAAAATATATTTTCCTTTGAGAAAATCAAACAAAAAGATCATAGAATTAGTTTCTATATAATGTATTTAACCAACTCCTTAAATTTGAGTGTTTCTCCTCTTCTATACCGGTTGCCATACCAAGGTTGAATAGCACAGTCTGCCCTACTATTTACCCATAGCTGGAGGAAGAATAGGTAGATGCATACCTTACCCAAGTGTATATGCTCTGGGAAATGCTACCAACCTCGTCCAGGATTTGAACTTGTGTCACCGTGTCCATTTATTATGACGATAATAATTACACCATGCACCTCTACATTTATAAATCAAATAAATCTATTGAAAACTATTGATATTAGATAAAAATACTTGTAACTATATAACTGTGATAATACAGGAATAGTGACTTGAAACATGATTGATTGAAAGACATGTTATTAACTATCTATATAAGTATCAGTGTTGCATACACTTCTTCCTATTTTGGGGGCTTCTTCTTCATCGCGTCGTATCGGGTGTTGTATAACTCCGCTTCCATCTTGATATCAATCAGGAACACGGAGACATATTATTTTTAGTGTACATATCGTTTATTTCCCTGATTCCCATATAACTCGCGAGCGCGATAGAGAAAGCAACACGGAGAGATTCACCGCCTGCACAACATGGCTGCTTAGTCGATTCTCTATGAAACTAGCTACTTTGCCATTAATTGGCGTGGTCACGTGATTCCATCAACCAATCCCGTTCTCGGTTAACCCCGGGATTAAAGACTCCCCGTCAAACGTTTGGGTGATTTTCCATGAATTACTTATGGTTAACCGTTAAATTTAAATCCTACACTTCATTACAAAAATGATAGGCAATGCCTACTCATTATGTAACACCAGTAAATTGTGAGTGGTAAATACGGCTTGCCTTCAAATACACAACTGATTAATAGACAATTCTACACTACATTACAGAATGAATAGGCTAAACTGTTTATTAGGTAATACCATGACTAAATGTTAAATTTACATCTTTATACTACATCACAAAAATGATAGGGTATGCCTATTCATTGGGCAACACCAGTAAATTGTGAGTTAATAATGGGGTAAATATGAGTTACCTTCAAATACACAATTGATTAATACACAATTCATTACAAACTACACTACATTACAAAATGAATAGGCTAACCTATTCATTAGGTTACACCATAAATAAACGTTAAATTTAAATCTTTACACTACATTACAAAAATGATAGGATTTGACTATTACTTAAGTAACACCAGCAAATTGTGAGTTGGTAGTGGGGTCAACTCAGGTTCCCTTCAGATAAACAACTGATTAATAGACAGGGATAAAGAAGTCTAATAAATTGCCAGTTAATCCTGACTTGAGGGATCAATCGGGTCACCTACATATAGTCTACCAATTAATAGACAGGGTATTAGCATCCAATATAATTACCAGAAAAGTGTAAGCAGCTAATGGGGTCAGTTCGACTTGCGATGAAATACACAACTGATTAATAAATAAGTGATTAAGCCGTCTCGGTTGATGAGCTGGAAATGGGGTCAACTCAGGTTGATTGGAAAATGTTTTACTAATTAATAAAAAGGGAATTATCTGTCTATATAAATCAGAAAATGGTCAGTTGCTAATTGGGTCAACTTGGGTTGCCCTCAAAATTGATTTATAGAGTAATCAAACTAAAAAAGGTCAATGAAATCAGGAGCTGGAAATTAATTGGAGTTAACTCTTGTCGCCTTGAAATAGTCTACGAAACTATATATTAATACTCGTATTCCTTAATTTTACAACTGTCATCATCTTGTAACACCCTCTGGTTAAAAATGAGACTGTCCAAATCGTCCAAGAGGAAATGCAAAAATGTAAATCCGGATTATCCGGTGTTGCTTATCCGCTAAATTCTCATTTCTTATGAGTGTCGTCACCTCAGCAAAATAATGGACCATTCTGTTTTTATTATAAAGAAATAAAGGAAAGAAAAAGTACCTCCTATATAGAAAAATATATTCAGAAAGAAAGAAGAGAGTAGAGGAAAGATAAAGAGAGGGGGAAGATAGAGAAAAGGGGTTAGCCCGCGGAAGTGATAAGGCTAATCTGTTTCGAACATAATGAAAAGGCGAAAAGAAGGGGAAAAAAGAAAAAAGAATGAGAGAAAATTAAATCAAGATTATTATACTTTTTACATATTGAACTAGTTCGCAATAGCTCTTAAGTAAACATATGAACCGTTGTAATAAGTAAATTATCATACTGTGGTATATCCACAGGCCCTGCTAGTTAATAGAATTACTTTTCATTCGTTTTATGGCATGTCTACTTTTGTGTATTATTTAATGCCAAAGTCATCCTTGTAGAAGAACAGTAGTGATAGTATTTAACCCATACTTGGTGGTACGGGTGAGTCCATACCTTTCTGAAGGATTCAAAAGTGAGCGTAATAGCGCAACTAGAGTTCGAACTCGCTGTGTGCAAATTCCTTGTATAAAAATTGTTATTTGAAGGGCATATCAACCCGTCTATGATTATTTAATGCGAAGGGGTTAGGAAACAGCATTCACTGTATGTATATATTAACATTCTTTGTAGTTTTTTTTTACCATTTTTGGCTGTTTTTTTTTTTTTGTTTTTTTGCACACGCTCCCATCGAATATGATTCATTTTTAAACAGATCTATTTAATACATAGATGGGACCCTAATTGATACTACCACACTTCTCCACACTCACCAAAGCTTCGGAACTGGAATCTTACCATCGGATTCAGTTTAATATCATGTGTAGGACACTTGTTATAATCATTTAGATGTTAATATCATTAGTTACTTCAAACTATAGAATTGCTTGTAAAAGAAAGAAAGACTGACTTCGGCATAAATAACTTAACAAGGGCTGATATGTTATAAAACCAACGAACCAGTCAGCCAACTTATTTTAAAAAGTGTCCTTCTAAATCAGATTTGCAATTTCTATCTGAATTTTATGTCTTTCTATTCCGGTTTCAATTTAAACTTTCAGCAACACTGACTGTCAATTTAATGACATTACAAAAAAGTAAAATAAATATTAGTGTAAGATCTAAATGGCACATATATATTTAGAAGATAGGAAAATAGGCATTCCTTGCTGTCTGCAGTTACATTTTACTTTCAGAAAATCCTATTGAAACTCCATACAATATGCATTTAAAAGCTTCCAAATTTATATCTGCTTAAATTTCCGGAAACAATTTTGAAGTTAATTCTTGCATTTTCTTAACACGAATGGATCAATACCGCCGAGAGGACAACACAAATTTCAGAAATCTTTCATTGGTTCAAAACCTTTCTGCTTAACGACTTATCTATCATCAAATATTAAAGCGCTTGCGTTTAGTGATTTAACAATGTCTGAAGAGGGATAGATAGATAAGAGAGAGAGAGAGAGAGAGAGAGAGAGAGAGAGAGAGAAGAGAGAGAGAGAAAAGAAAGATGGCAAAATGAATTTGTGTTTTGAGGGCAATTTTGTAATTCCACATTAAGACTAATTTGTTTATTGCTGCCGTAAATTATTTCATAGCTGTTTTGGCTTTTTTAAAAATAAAAGAATTATGACCAATAAAAAATTAGTCATATTCCCGGGCCTCAGAATGTAATCCGCCTGATTGGTTTGCTTTGTTGGATTTTACGGTATGCTTGTTGGATTATTTTATGCCGATGACGTTTTGTTATATTCATGATTGATGGGTATTCAAAGTTTGTTTTTTTTAACTTAATTTTTAAACACATTTTTATAATTTATTTTTCCTATTTAACACATAGATGGAACCCTAACAGGTACTACCACTCCGGGTCAGACTGAACCTGGAGGTAATGTCGATGAAGGGGTACTCTGAACTCCCCCTGAGCACCAGAATTGGAACTTCACCATTAGATGCAGTTGAACGTCATACCGGGGATACTAAGACCCTCAGTCACCTTCTAGCACATATATAATATTGTTTTGTGTTTCCCGTAAGGAGAATAGGGTTGGAAATATCATATAAGTGATTGGGTTTACGTAGCTATCCGATTGAATGGAGGGTGCCTATTCAACCGTCCGTCTAGCCTAAGTAAGGGCCAAAGTAGAGTGTTGTATGTGATGGACTACTCAGCCAGCAGGATTTCATCCGTAAGCATCATGGGTCACCACCAACAGCCAACGAGTGGCCTCACTGGGGGGATTTTATTATTCTGCAGGGGTGCAATCGGTGCAATCGGTGTATTCTTCTGTCACAGCCGACAGGGTTGTAACCCGATTGTGGGTGTCCGTACAACGCACATGCAAACGTACACTCACATGCATATACACACGCTGACTCTTGTGTAACGGTTATAGTCGTAGGAATTGGCAAACCGAGGTCAAATCACGAAAGAAGTAATACTAACTAATTTACTAACCTGCATGGTACAAGGCCACGTATGTGGGGTATCCAGAATGAATCCTCTATCTATGTATGTATGTATGTATGTATCTCTCTCTCTCTCTCTCTATATATATATATATATATATATATATATTATATATAGAGAGAGAGAGAGAGAGAGAGAGAGAGAGAGATACATGTGTCAGCATTGACATTATAAAATTATACTCACCATTTTGGGCGTTTACTTTTTAATAAACAAACACAGTAATTAGTAGTAGCTGCTACACGACACGACATCGTAATTATTACGGTGAAATATAAAATTCTTTCTAAGATTAGTTTAGATTCTTTTTTTTTTTTTCTAAAATTTACATAGTTATGTAGTGGTGTCTGTAAACAAACATTAGGTACCACCAATTTTCCCTGTGAAATTTACTCCCCACCTATATTCAACACAATGTCACTTGCATCAAAGTTAATATTATCTTGAAAATTGTCTGTCCATTCGAAAGAAGAAACATTAAACAAACTCCGATGATTGTTTTAAAATTTCAGCTTACGGAAATAATGAAAATTATGATTGAAAAACAATGTTTTCATTTTTGCACCGGTAAATCAACTGAAATTTAACGTAGCCAAAAAAAAAAAGTTACGACAAGAGGATTTTTTAAAATTCTATGAAAAATTAATTAATGGTCCGATTTTCACGAAAATGATACTAATGCAGAATAGCACGCAAGAGAATGGTATTACATTAGATTACGAATAGAATCCATTACATTTTACGGAAATACCTGAAGACTTTGAGAGTGAGTTAGAATTAGGCTATTCTTAGTATGGTATATTATTTTTATCAAATTATCATAGTTTAATTTGATATTCGATCGGCTACGCTTGGAATCAATAATGTTACTTTTTTAAAGATTATTTTTTTAATTCAATATTTTAGATATCAAGATTTCTTTTTGGAGTAGCTGGATCAATGCAATGTCTAGTTTTTGTTTTTTTTTTTACATAGGGATTTAAATGGGGCATCCCACGAGGATTCAACTCACGATTCAGTAATAATGGATCTGCGGGACTAACTTTAAAAATCCCCCTCTACCCAGGCGACGTCGCATATATAAAGGGCAGTTGTGTGAATCTGTATGCCTGGAGAAAACTTCGAAAATAAAACAATAAACGACAAAGTAAATATATATACACATTAAATATCACCAAGACTTGGCTTTTGAGCAAAAACGTTTTTATTTATATTCGTGAAGATAATTAAAAAATAAAATTTAAATAAGAACATGAATTTCTTTTTTTGCATTTAATATTTTAAATAGGAGACATTAATTTTTCTTTCGGAGTGGCTGAATCAACGCAACGTCTTTTTACATAAGGTTTTAAATGGGGCATCCTGTGAGGATCCAACTTGCAATTCAATAATAATTGATCTTCGGGACCCTCTTTTTACCCCCCCCCCCCCCATCATAGGCGACACCGGGTAGCCACTTCTAGTACTCATTAAAGTAGTAAGTAGTCTAAATGTCTATCTTTCTAGCCATTACACAGTGCTGAACCATTTAAAGACTATTTTTACAAATTGAAACAAAGAGTCTCCCCCCCCTCTCTCTCTCTCTCTCTCTCTCTCTCTCTCTCTCTCTCTCTCTCTCTCTGCGCATATGTGTGTGTCACTGTCTCTCTTACTCTCTCCCTTAATCTATCTATATATATATATATATATATATATATAACGAAAATTTATTCAGGTCTCAAACCCGGCCAGGGGTAGCTGTTAGTGTAGCCACACTGATGAGAAGTAAACCTCGAAACATGTGTCTGTGGATAAATTATTTATTAATATATACTCCCAATTTGGTTGAGTCCTCTAAATAGGGATTTAATTGTAAAATTCACCGTTCTGGCATGTAACTAACCCTCACTTTGTTAACAAAGTTCGAGGACTCTAGTGAATTCCTTTTCGCTTAGAAATGTATCAATTAAATATTCTCCTATATTTGACAGCCACCACTGGCCGCACAGGTAGGAGACTTGACGAACAAAAATTCATTCAGGTCTCAAACCCGGCCAGGGGTAGCTGTTAACGTGTAGCCACCCTGATGAGAGGTAAACCTCGAATCACGATATATATATATATATATAGCCTAATGAGTCAGACTATCTACCTATGTTTCTCCTAATAGATCATCCGGATAATTCTCCATATTTTCTCCGTAATATATTTTATAAAGTACATAAAAAAAGAAAACAAATCATATGCACCACCTGAAAATAATCAGTCGGTACTATTATAATGCCAAAAATAAAAGAAATACCGTACAAGTTGCCTAAGTTAAATATACCAAAGTGTTCAATACATTAAGCAGAGCCAATAAATAATAAAGTAAGCCTAATGTGTCAGAGATTATCAACCTAGGTTTCTTCCAATGGATCATCAGGATAATTCTGATTCTCCAGGCAAAAGTTTGTATTGTGTAATTACAAATGATAGAGCCGGGACGTTTTTATACTGTCGGATTTTTAGAAATATATATATATATATACTCGCAAGTGGAAATGGTCCATAACCACGATACCCATGGTATTTAAGGCCTTTTTATTCCCATAAATATATATATATATATATATTATATATATGCTTGAAGGCAATTACAATGCGAATATCGCATAAATTCGATAATTATAGAAGATAACAATGACAAGTGAATTTCGCAAAGAATTACTCGGTGTGTAGAATATCGTACAGACTGTTTCAACTTTATTAAGTCTCATCAGCTGTATCGTGGCTGAAACAGTATAGTGCCTAAACTATCCTGCTGAAGTCCCAGTTTCGATTTCTGTCGGAGGTAAATCGTTAGTATATATCGCTGATGAGACTTAATAAAGTTGAAACAGTCTGTACGATATTCTACACACCGAGTAATTCTTTGCGAAATTCACTTGTCATTGTAATCTTCTATAATTATCGAATTTATGCGATATTCGCATTGTAATTGCCTTCAAGCAAAAATATAAAATATTTAATATATACTTTATCCAGCAATGCTTCTAAAAAATAAACAAACATAAAAAATCTTTTATATATATATATATATATATATATATATATATATATATATATATATATATATATGCGTGCGTGTGTGTGTGTGTTCATTTACGGATCAAATATATGGTTAAATTTAATCCTATTCAATAGGTGATATTGACCGTGTGCAAAAAAACTACTACACAAAATATGAACGTACAGTGAACGCAACACCCTAACCTCTAGGCATAAAATAGGCATAAAATAATCAATCAATTTAATCAAATTCCTACTACTAACATATAGAGGCCGGTTTAGCTCAGTTGGTAGAGCATCGCCCTCGGAAACAACTAAGTTCAATACCGACCCTTGCTAACTTAGCACATAAGTAACATAGCGTAAATCTGTGCAGTAAAATTGGGAGCTGATGGTAGGTGCGGTGCTCTACCTCAGGAGCAAATCAGTTTCCATGGTCTATCGATAGTGAAAGGGGAATGACTCCTTCGCTGTTTGGTTGATATCAACAATAGGCCACTCCACCAACTTTATATATATATATATATATATATATATATATATATAATATATATAAGGAAGTCTTTTCAATGTCATATTTGCATCAAACTTTGTGGATCTGCAGCAGGTTTGATGAGTCATTTGAGGGCTCATGCAAGGAAGGGTTCTGGTGGTGGAGTTGTGGGATTGTGAGGGACGGCAATGATCTGTAAAGATTATGCTATTGCCATATTCACAATAAAAAGATCCTGTTCTAAAAGAAAAATATAAAAGCTAACCTTTAAGTAAATATCGAACAACATGCTTTGGATTTTATTTTTTTAAAAGACGGCCAGTGACAAAATTTTATCTATTTTTTTAGAATTATATATATATATATATATATATATATATATATATATATATATATATTTGTGTGTGTGTGTGTGTGTGTACTTACAGAAATAAAGAATAGGAAAATAGGTTGAGAAAGGAAGAAAGAAAAACAGAAAGAAACAAACATACAAACAAATAAATATATACGGGAATAGACTGAAATAGATAGACTAAGATTGATAGATATGAACAGACTGAGATTGATAGATAGATAGATAAATGCACATATATATATATATATATATATATATATATATATATATATATATATATATATATATACAGAGAGAGAGAGAGAGAGAGAGAGAGGGGTATTTTTTTTTAATGAAATTGTTGCTAAATCCATAAGCGTTCATACCTTCATACCTTCGTTACCTTCAACGATTAGAGAGTTGTGGCATTTTTTGTTGTTGTTGTTGTTCTTAGTTGCCTGTAATGTAACACTTTTGATGTTATTCTAAATCCTAGATGCTTTCTTCTCACCTTGTTTTCTTAGCAGCTATATCACTTTCTTCTTTGCTTTTAAGTGCATTCTGGAATTTCAAGTTTCTTATGGATCCATGGAAAATGTTCAGTATGTTGGAGATTCTGCGTATACAAATTCAAACAAACATGACTAATGTAAATAAACGAAAAAGCTTTTAAAATACTTTTGGAAATTTTATCTTTCTAGGCATACGTCTATTTGAAATTGGACTATTAATAAAAATCAATATACACTATTGTCCCTACACGTTTACGTGTTCATGCCTCAAGAGAGTCATTTGGTGCTAAGCTGTAAAAGGAGCAAAATAACTGCTTTGCATATGCTGTATTACACGAAACTGTACCAGGTGGTGAGGCTCCTGTTCTGGTGCCTTGAAGAGTGTTGACCCACTCATTCGTTGCCATTATTTCCTGATTGGCTCTGAGCTGTAGTGGTAACATAAATCTATAGTAGAGGTGCTATGATAAAATATATGTAGTGAAATAGTGTACACCTCGCTGAGAAGAAAAAGACACGTGTTTGCTAGTGCGTAGCGGCTGTCGCAAGAAACGGGGCACACGAGAACTTCTCGTGATCTATACCAGCAACTACCGGATGAAGGGATGAATACATGGTGTTCGTTGCACGGATTCATTTTGACACAAGCTATTTCGGTGTTATGGGTATGGTAAACAGACAGTTTGATTTTCCGCTGATCCCGAGTTCAGCTGTGTATAAAATATCCTGACCGAGTGGTGTGGGTAACGGTGAAGTGCTATGAGTTGAGACCATGAAAGGATTAATTTTGAAACAATATAATGAGAAGCAAAATAAAAGAAAAAGTACAACAAGAAGATTGATAAAAATAAACAATTTAAACACAAGAATATATACAAGAGTAAAAGATAATGAAATAAATATATAAAACATAATTTTTATTAATCTATATATAAATATAGATAAGGGATTTATTTTAACTTTTTAAATCCCAGACAACGCCGGATAGCTCGGCTAGTTTAGTATAATGCAAGACCAATTTGAGTGAATATGTTTGGTTTCTTTGTTTAATAGCAACCTTCGTGTGTTATTTAAGACCATCCTTATAGAAGAACAGTAGGGGTACTGTTTAACCTATAACATTGCTGGGGTGAGGGTATTTGTATATTTCCCAGGAGCATTATTCCGAAAGTTAACTTAATAGCCTGATCAGAGTTCGAACTCGCTTACTACTATGTCGCAGTTCAGCATGTTAGCCGCTAATGTCACGGGTCTCGCACCATGTACACTTGTATAATTTTGAGATTTCGGACTGTTGTAAAAATACAACGTTTCGGCCACTGTATCCACCGGCTTTCCTCAAGTGTTCCCTGTCTATCCGATCATAGCAATAACCCAACCTGGGAAATCATTTTGAATAGTTTGACTGTTGATCAAACAAGCGTCGAAAATATTTTGAAGATCTCATTCAAGTAACGATGTCATTGTTTTTACACGCTTATCTATCCGAGATGCATGGCGAGAAGCGTCACGATCATTTAAAAAGGTTTATTGGCGTCTCCTGCACAACTGGAAGCGTAAACATTCAGACAAATAATGTGTACACCTCTAAAAATGTATTATTGATATGATATATATATATATAATATATATATATATATATATATATATATATATTAACTTATACAAAGCCCTGTTTCTCCAGTAATGCTAGCATTAGTTCCTGACCACTGACAATCCTTTCTTCCTGATTTTCAATGAATGTCTTTAGTAAACACACAAGCAAACAATTTAGCTCGTTGCCTATTTTAATCGCTCACAGCTGTTCTCCCACCTCTGCGACCCACTGATGGTTAGTCATTATAATTGAGCAGAAGGACTCAGATTACAATAATAGTAGGACTTTATTTGAATAGAATGAGTTCTGAGGTGAATAGATAGGGATCTTTGAAATATTCTATCATACGGTTAAGAATACCAAGAAAAATTGGTACATCCGTGGGGGAAATTTAAGAGGCAAAGAGTTAAGATATACATATTACAGCCTTCCTCAGGCAGTAATGTCCCAATTAGTCACTGAAAATCCATTTATGTCATAAGCCTCATTACATTAATTCTTATCCGCTGAAAAGCCTTTCTTGCTGATCTTCAATATATTTCAATCGTGAAATCATTTGTAATTAATTTACATTGTACAGGAAATAGTTCGATAGTTTGTCATTGATGCTTCCATTTATTGCTGACCATTGATAAATCCATTTAATTCTGATTTATAATGCATAACAGATATTTTAGTCTATTTCCGGATTTCTTCCTTCCTCTCTCTCTCTCTCTCTCTCTCTCTCTCTCTCTCTCTCTCTCTCTCTCTCTCTCTCACACACACACACACACACACACACACATATATATATATATATATATATATATATATATATAGATTTGGAGTTTCACTACTAGATGCAATTTAACGTCATACCCAGGATACAGAGAAGTATATATATATATATATATATATATATATATATATATATATATATATATATATATATATTACTTGTCCTAAGTATGACGTAAAACTGCATCTAGTAGTGAAATTCCGAATCTAAAGCTCTGGGGAATGTGGAGGGGCCTTTCTCACCATTATTTCTAAGTAGACCCTGACCCAGATTCATAGTAAATGTTAGGGTCCCAATTATGAGTCAAATAGATCAAAAATGTGTTTAAGAAAAATTTCATTAAAAAGAAAATAAATAACCAACAAGAATGAATAAATCACAGTCTATTTCAGTATTTCTTTCTTTTTATCTATCTATCTATCCCTTACTTTGTTTCTTTCATTTTTTTCTTTCTATGTCAACATCCATCCGTATTTCTTTTTGGCTATCTATATATCTATTTATCTATCTATTTCACTCTATTTCCGTAATTATTCTTTCTTTCTTTTCTTCGTTATTTATTTATTCATTTCCTTCTGTCTCTTTACCTATGTATCTATATAGATAAAAAGGGATTTAAAGCATACATTGTTGTTAAAATGAATATATTTTTATATCATTTTCATTGCTAATATTGACAATATTTCGATTTATAAAAAATCATCATCAGAGCATAATGATAATTAGTTCCTTTTTTAGATGTAAAAACATCTAAAAACGTCATACCCAGGATACAGAGAATTATATATATATAATTCAAAAAATTATATCTATAACATCTAAAACTATAGTTTATTTTTTATATAATCTAAAATTAGATATATAACATCTAAAAACTGACCTAATTATCATTATGCTCTGATAATGATTTTTTATAAATCGAAATATTGTCAATATTAGCAATGAAAATTATATAAAAATATATTCATTTTAACAACATTGTGTGTTTTTCATACCCTTTTATCTATACATATACAGTCGGATTTATTTCCTTACTCTTAAATCATATTCTATGTATCTATATATTTCAATCTAATTCCGAATTTCGTTCTTTCTTTCTTTCTTTCTATCTCAATCTGTTTCCGTATTTCTTTCTTTCTAAATATATTCATTTATTTATTAATTTATTTCTATGTGAGACTCTTTCCGTATTTATGTTTTGCTTTCTATCTGTCTATCTATCTATCTCTTTTCGTACTTCTTTTTGGTTAGCTATTTATCGATCTATCTACTTTTTTATTTCATATCTTTCTTACTGTTTTTTTTATTATTTATCTATCCATCCATCCATCCATCTCATTATGTTCATATCTCTCTTTCTATCTGTTCGTCAACCAACTAAATAACCATCAAAATTGCGGATTAAATTCTTCCAGCCAATCCCACCCCAGAGGATTATGGCGCATTAGAATGTTTACACCTTCATTGTGGCGTAAATAATTAAAATAAAATCACAAGGGAACCGTGAAGAATGGTATTTGGATTGTCACTCGACATTAGAACGAATCTAACACGATTATTATTATTATTATTATTATTATTATTATTATTATTATTATTATTATTATTATTATGTATTTTTTTCTTGTATGTCAGTTGCCTAAACTTCGTTCCATGTAGAAATATCGACCAGTGTCGCATGTTTGTGCTGAGTTTGCACAATTATTGCTTTATTGATATAAAAGTCACACGTATTGATCTGGTATTCCTTTTCGCAATTGTCAATCGAACTAGTTCCGAGCTGTTTTTCTAAATTACTAAGACAAGTCTCTCGAGATTTACCTCCTTTTACTTTACACTATTTAAAATGGCAGAATTTCCGGATTTCTCTCTTTCATGTGCACACTCAACCAAACACTTGCACACAGATATATACAAGCGAGAAAATTAACATATATGGCCTCCTGCACCAATTTATCTCTCTCTCTCTCTCTATATATATATAATATATATATATATATATATATATATAAATAAATTTGATATATTGAAAAAACAAATGATGTTTACAAATGCATGGGATCATCAGGAGAGAATGTGCAACCGTTTCGGGCCCTCCTCTCAACAGTTTTAAAAAGCACATGTGCTTTTTAAAACCGTTGAGAGGAAGGCCCCGAAACGGTTGCACATTCTCTCCTGATGATCCCATGCATTTGTAAACATCATTTGTTTTTTTAATATATCAAATTCACACTGTCGGATTAAGTTCCTTTTATTTCACACACACACACACACACACACACACACACATATATATATATATATATATATATATATATATATATATGAGGAAAAATGAGTAAAGAAAAGAAAAGTAAATGGATAAAATGAATTTAATCGATATCACATTAATCGATATCACTTACACATGTGTTTCGGTCAGTTTATGTGTGTGAAAATATTTCGCACACATACAAGAATCGACCTTCATCAGAGTGAACATTTATTTTTATGAAAATAAATGTTCACTCTGATGAAGGTCGATTCTTGTATGTGTGCGAAATATTTTCACACACATAAACTGACCGAAACACATGCGTAAGTGATATCGATTAATGTGATATCGATTAAATTCATTTTATCCATTTACTTTTCTTTTCTTTACTCATTTTTCCTCATAGTGTCGGATTCAATTCCTTTTCCATTTTTACATATATATATATATATATATATATATATATATATATATATATATATGTGTGTGTGTGTGTGTGTGTGTGTGTGTGTGTGTGTGAGTGTTTATTAGAGTTGGTTTCTAGTTTAGTTCTATTCTTGAGTTAATGGGTGTCCACGTCAAAATTTCGTTTCACAATGTCATTTTCGACGTCATAATAAACATAGAAGAGTCATTTGTAATATGTACTCAGTAAACTTTTTTTAAGTAAACACTATGATAAACAATCTAGGTTCTTTATTTCTACGTTCCCTGTGGCTTACGTCGAAAATAACATTCAATGTTTTTTACAGACCGAACAAAAAGAAAACATTTAGCAATTGATATTTCTAAATCCAGTCAATAACGGGAGTTCCTTTTAGTTCTTCTTTTAAACTTTGCTTTGTATATCTAGCCGAAATGAATGCTGCCATTCCCTATGTTTATTTCTAGTTTCACTTTCACTTTTAATATTTAGTCAGCAACTGACGCCCCTTTCAATTCTGTTTATCATCAGTTCGTTTATTAAGTTAGTATAGCTGTCCTTCATCTCAGTTAAATCAACTCAGAACGATGTGCTCAGAATTTCTAGAGATTGAACACCGAAAACAAATCTTCTAAAGGATCCTGATAGCTGTAAGTCCAGCTTATCTTTAAAAGCCAAATAACTCACGTGAAACATCATATCATTAACTCGGATAACGTTAAGTATTACTTGTAACCAAACTCTACGACATAGAAATTCTATAATCAGAAATAATATTGTAACCAAAAAAAAAAAATATATATATATATATATATAGGTGTGTGTGTGTGTGTGAGTGTGTGTGTGTGTGCTGTTGCAACTCCTTCGGTTTAGTCTTATTTTTTCAAACGAATATAGACGGACCTAGATGAGTCAGACACTATCTACCAAGGATTCACTTGTATCGCTCATGAGTTTTTATTTTCCTTTTGACCGCTACACTGATGACACTGATGATTATTTTTAGAAATATATATATATATATATATATATATATATATATATATATATGTGTGTGTGTGTGTGTGTGTGTATGTGTATGTGTGTATGTGTGTGTGTGTGTGTGTATGTGTGTGTGTGTGTATGTGTGTGTGTCTACATGTCTGTCTGTCTGTGTGTTTACTCAATGCTGTATAGTTTGGTCAAGAATAAAACCTAATAATATCAATTTTGATTGTATAATTTTCGAGCAGAAAAAATAAAAGCCTAGTAACTTTGGTTTATAAGAAAATTAGCTTTTCATTTTTTTTAAATTGCTAGGGGGTGTACTTATGGGCGATAATATCAATTTTGATTTTATAATTTTCCAGCAGAAATAATGCAATCCTAATGTCGTTGGTGTAAAAAAAAATTATGTTTTTATATAAAGATTACTAGGAGTCTGCTTATTTATGAGACATACTATAAGAAAGATCTTCATGCAAATAGCTGAACTGGCAATGTTTTCATGTTTCGACATGTGAGACCAAGAACATACTTATAACTGAAAGGATATAAGTATTTGCGTGAAGCTGGGGTAATGGATCTTTAAAATCAATGGTTAAGTGTTATATTGTTTGAGTAGTTTATATTGTTTGAGTAGTTTTGATGGTAAGCCTATCAAATTAGTAGACCAGTTCATGTACCTAGGTAGTAATTTTTCATCTACAGAAAGTGATCTCAATATACACATAGGAAAGGCATGAACTGCTGTAGACAGACAATCGATCATATTGTAATCTAATTTCTCTTAGATAAAATGAAAATTCTTCCAAGCTGTAGCCGTGTCAATGCTAATGTATGTGTGCAAACCTTGGAGAAAAAGCTTGATATGAACTATACAAGAATGCTGGATGCTATCTTGAATAAATCTTGGAAGCACCCCCCCCCCCGAAGCAGCTGTACGACTACGTACGTCTTATCACATAAACCACCCAAATAAGACGAACAAGACTACTGGAGAAAAAGGATGAACTCATATGTGACGTTCGCCTATGGACACTTACATATGGACACACCAGTGTAGACCGACCAGCAAAAGGCTACATCAATCAGCTCTGTACGAATTCTGGATGCCCTGCGGAAGACCTGCCAGAAGCGATGACCGATAGAAGCAGGTTATGAGAGTGAGTCACGGATACTCGTGCTGTCAGCATGACCTGATGATGATGATGATGATGATGATCTACGACATAGAAACTCTGTTATCAGAAATAAAATTGCAAAACCTCTGAAACCAAAAATACTGTTGGCGATGTCTTAAAGTAAACCTATCAAATTTGTAAACCACTTCACGTACCTAGGTAGTGATATCTTATCTACAGAAAGGAATGTTAATATACGTATAGGAAAGGCATAGACTGCTATAAATACATTATCCATCATATGAATATCTGCTATCTCTGATAAGATAACTACACGTAAATAGTTGAATTGGCGATGTGTTCATGTTTCGATATGCGAAGTCAAAGAAAAACCGAGAACATGCTTATAACTGAAAGGATATAAGTATTTGCGTGAAACTGAGAGTAGCGCATCTTTAAAATCAATTGTTAAGCATATAGTAGTTTTGATTAGAGATCTGTCAAAAGAGAGGAAGAAGAAATCTGGTCTGGGGTTCAGCAGAGATCCCATCGGAAAGTATGTGATGAATTTTAACACGTATCGTCTTGAATCTTATTAATTTGATGCATTTCTCACTGTCAAGCATGAAATCCAACAAGCGTTGATGTGTTATTAAAGTGAAATGTTGACATGCAACAGGGTGGCCCTATTGCATGACAACATCAATGAAGGTAATGCAATTCGCTACCCTGCAAGGAACGAGACATGAATTTTACTGGTTTTCCTTCAGGATTCAAAACAATTGAAATAACTACATCGAAGACATCACATTAAAAAAACAAAGGGAAGAATATTATCAATACTAGCAAAAAAATGCGCTTTCCGGGCAAAAATATTTACATGTTAATATAATCAAATATCATACTGAATTAAAAAGATTAACGAAATTAAATACGAACACCAAAATATTACACTTATTTTTACTTTGTTCCAATTAATTTCAATACAAAATTATATATAGGATTGCTTTTAATATGTTTGAGAATAAAACAATTATACTAGCAATCAATAACATCAAGTAATTATTTATTTAACACGGTTTTATCAAAACCGATATTCAAATTATTCACACGATATTCTATGTAAACATTTATTTCTTAATGATATATAACAGACATGGCAGGATTTTAAACACGTTAATAATATGGTCTGTTTTGAGGCAAAGTTGGTTGGTTGGATTTCCTGACATGTCAACCCTTGTTAGATTATTTTATCCCGAAGACGTTTTTGTTTTATTCATTCTTTTTCGAGTACGGTTATTATTTGTGCAGGTGCAATCAGGCCTATTTAACCCATACATGGTACCCTGACAGGTACTACCACTCCGAGTCAGAGTGGATCTGGGATTAATGGTAATGAAGAGATACTCCACACTCCACAGAATTTAAACCTCACCACTAGATGCAGTTTAACGTCATACACAGAACACTAAGTCCCTCAGCCACTGCCTTCTAGCAAATATAGGATAAAAAGTGTTGGGGTTTGCCATAAGAGCAATACGGTCGGGAAAATCATATACATGCTATGGATTGACATAACCAGTCGATTGTTCAGAGGAGGGTCTCTCCGACAGCCAGGCCAGTCAAGCAAGGGTAAATATGGAGTGTTGCATGTCATGGACTGTTCAGCCACCAGGATTCCGTCCTTAAGCATCTCACGTCACCACCCTCGGCCAACAGCTGACCGCATCGGGAGGTCTTACTCATCTGTAGAGGTGCAACTGTTGTATTCTATAGCCCCTCCGACTGGCCAAAATTGTGATGTGGAGAAGGTGGTATATATATATATATATATATATATATATATATATATATATATATATGAGCTGATTAAAGCTTATAATGGAAGTGAACATTACTTATCTCCATCTCTTTACCTTAATTTAAGTTAATCGTCTCAACGTTCAAACTTAATCTTGATTTGAATGCCCTCTGTCGCTCCCTGTAAACTCTGATTGAATTGTTCAAATAATTAATTTTAGTGAAATATCACAGGGTTATTTCAACGTTCAATAATAATTGCCTGGATTTCTTGCTTCTAGTTTTAAACCGTCTATATTTTAATACTAAATAAACTTAACTTAAGTTGCCACTGTGACCCACGTGTAATACATCTTTTTAGCTGTTATATTTTGAAATCTCCTGGGGTACGGGTTACCGTTGTAGGAAATGGATATAACAATTCGAGTTCAAATCTGGAAAATTCTGAATCCAAACCTTAAACGATAAAAAACAAACTTTGTGACATATATATATATATATATATATATATATATATATATATATATATGTGTGTGTGTGTGTGTGTGTGTGTGTGTGTGTGTGTGTGTGTATGTTTTTGTCGTAAGAAATATTTGGTTATTTTTGTATAAAATGAACAAGGTTACCCGAACACGAGGATCTTTGCGTTTGATATACCGCAAATACTCTAAATAATAATAATAATAATAATAATAATTATTATTATTATTATTATTATTATTATTATTATTATTATTATTATTATTATTCCCCTCCAGCTATGAGTAAATAGTAGGGCAGACTAGTCTCTTTAACAAACTACTTGAGGAGAAGAAAATTAAATCCTGTTAATTTCCACTTGAAAATTGACCTTGGTTTTCATCCTGCTTGTGTGGAGGGGTTGGGTAAATGCATATATTTTGAAATCTTCATCTTTTGTGCGCTTATTAGGATATGGCTTATGAATATAAAATAAAGAACCATTGACCGTGATAATGTGGTTAGTCTATTGTCTCTCACGCCTTTGTGAATGAGCACGATCTTCACTAAAGTGTTGAGAATGAAAGTCTTATGCTGAAATTGATGAAAATATAAAATTCTCGATAATTTTTTTATATGCAATCCTTTGCGCAACACAAGATTATGTAAGTGCAGTACGCTCCATTCTCACCAAACTCAGCTCTTGTGTCATAAACTGAAAATTCATCTGAAAGGATTCGAGGACGTGTGGGACCTTATCAGAAATATCACATCATATCAAACGGGAAGTTTCAAAAGGTGCTTCGACCAATAGATAATTCGTTGGAATATGTGAAATGAATGCCACTGGAAACTATTCTTTAAATTACATACCATTGTGTTGTAACTCGTGTATCATAGTTAACAGGGAAATGATAGGAAGTGACATAACGGTATCAATGATAGGGAAAAAGGCTTTTTAAGCAAATATACAAGGTGAACAGAGTAATTAGCAATTGCTAGGTTGAATGAACAAGTCCCCTGAGATCCCGTTGTTTTTTTTTCTTTTACGAGGTTTCGTTAGATATTATTTATAGGAAAAGCAGACGATTCTATTCTCATTATTTAGGACAGTCAGATTTGAGAAATATTGACTTTCCTATTGTTTTAGATAATGGAGTGTCATATTTATAATCATAATGAGTAATAAGTAATTTTACACAAGATATGAATATATAATTATCAATACATTTTTATATGCAATCCTTTGCGCAACACAAGATTATGTAAGTGCAGTACCCACCTGTAATATCACATAATGTCAAAAGGAAAGTTTCAAAGGTGCTACGACCAATAGATAATTCGCTGGAATAAATGAGATGAATTCCACCACTGGGAAACATTTTGAAGAAGATCATCAATTCATTGTTCATTTCTGTTTTGGTAAATACAGTTTTAGTCTCGATACCTTGTGGACATATCTCATACTTTGTGTTCAAAATACATTGGCTCAAAACTCATTGGTTCTTATTGTTTCTGAACAAATTGAATCTCATTGCTTAAGACACATTTGATCTTATTGTTTCTAAACACATTTGGTCATATTACTTAAAGCAATATGACCAAATGTGTTTCATTGGATCTAATTGTTTCTCAACACATAGAATCGTATTGCTTAAAATACGTTGGATCTTATAGTTTTTTGAACACACAGGGTCTCTTTGTTTAAAATGCATTGGATCTTATTGTTTCTAAATCCAGTGGATATTATTGCTTAAAACACATTACATCTTATAGCTTAAGATACATTAGATCTTACAGTTTATGAACACGTTGGATCTAATGACTTAAAATTCCCTATCGACAGGGCTCAGAAATATTAACTATTCTTTGGATCCTCAAAATTCCAGTGTTCTTGGTATGAAACCAAACTTGATCTGAATGTGGAGCTCTGAGAAGTGTGAAGTACCCCTTCATGGTCACTATTACCAGGTTCAATCTGAACTGTTATGGACCAATCTATGGGTCAAATAGATCTGTTTAAGAATTATTCGTGTTCAATAGTACCGTATGCAAAAAAAAAACTCTTAAGAAACTACAGAAAAAAATGTAAATATAAACGAACGTATAAAACTTTACTTATAAACGTAAAATTAATGAATCTGATTCGCTAACCTTTATGCATAAAAGATTTAAATGAGTTGAGATGCCGTTATAAGGAATCAATAACATCGTTTTGTTTAAATCACATTGGATTTTTATTGTTTATGAACACATTAATATAAAATAAAACTACTAAAATAATCGTTTTTAAAATGATCTTTAAAATGATTTTAATACTTGCATGCCATTATTGATTTCTAATTGTTTGGTTTTATTTTAATAGATATGAACAAAAATAATGTCGATGAATCTTAAAATAAATCTATTAACAAAAAGAACTACTACTTCCATTTTATAAATATTCAATATTCCTGAATAAATTGGCTCAGCTTTCGTTCTGAAACTATTTCAAAAACATTTAGGAATACCTACTAATAAATAGTAGTAGAACACCTGTTCCATCACCTTCTGAAGTAGAGTCATTAGTGCCTCCTAAAAGTGAAAGTTTTCAAGCGGGAAACCGATCTATCCCCTCCAATGGTAGCAGCGAATTACAAGCTGCTTTGTGATTGGTTGGTTGTTTTGGTAGTTTTTACGGCATATCAACACGTATGGGGTTATTTCATGCAAAGAGGTTAGGAAATAATATATGTTGTATATCTATATTTACACTTTTGTAGTTGAGTAATTCCATGTCAAATCATCCAGGCAATGTCACCCACTCCCATTAATTTTTCTGAAATTTTCTCCAAGTGTCGATTATGATGAAGTTAGCCAATTCAAAAAATTTGAACTTCCTAAAATTGACGGAGTTATGTCGATTTTTATCTCTCTAACAGAGATAAAAATCGACATAAGTTATTGATGATTTCTGATTTTTTCCTAGCACGATCAATATCCTGATGTGGCACTGCGTCTACGAAAACATTTTTTCTATTATTATTTCACATGTATTGAACATTATTTGTACCAAAAAGATAGTTTGATATTTGCTCAGAATCAAAGCTACAACATTTTGAAAAAAATTGTTAGAATTTTGCACTTCAATTTTTCTAAAGTATGGACTATCTTAAAGTTAGCTAATCCCCAAAATTTGAGTTTCCAATTCAAAAAATTGACGGGTTATGTCGATTCTAAAAATCGACATAACTCTCCAAATTTGGGTGGGGTGTCGTAAAAATTGGCAACTTTTTGTAATCTATTTTTGTTTGTAAAATGAGTTTTAGAGCTTCCCTACTCCTAAAAATTGGCTTCTAAGAGCGTTTTAGCACAAGGAATCCAAAACTGCTTTCAAAAATATCGTAAAGGTAACCAATTTTGAGTTATTAATGATATCTTATTTGCAAAATTTTAACTCAAAATTTTAACTCATGTGATAGCTTCCGTTCTGAGCAAATATCAAACTATCTTTTTGGTACAAATAATGTTCAATATACGTGAAATAATAATAGAAAATAAATTTTGTCATAGATGCAGTGCCACATCGGGATATTGATCTTGCTATGAAAAAATCGGAAATCATCAATAATTTAAATTGGTTGACTTTAAAAAAACTTTTTGATAGCATTTTTGGATTTCATGGACAAAAATACTTCTATAAACCAATTTTTAGTAGTAGGAAACTCTAGAACTCATTTTACAGACAAAAATAGGTTACAAATAGTCGCCATATTTCGCCAACCCCACCAAATTTGGAGAGCTAAAAATCGACATAACTCTGCTAATTTTTGGAATTTGAAGTTCAAAGGATCGTTTAATGTTAACATAGTCCACAAAGACTCAGTAATATTAAAAATTTCAAAAACTCAGTATTATTTGAAATTTCAAAGACATTACTATTCGAAGTTTTAAAGACTGCATACTATTCGTATTTTTTTAAGACTGAATACTATTCGGAATTTCTAAGATCAATATCATTCAAGCATTCGCAACACATCTTGACTAATATCTGCTGTTGATAGTAGGAGATTACCGTATAACAGGTGATATAATATATTACATATACGCATGTGTTAATACCTGTGTTGGTGTAAGCGTTTATTTGGTAATCTGCGCATTTCTTTGTGTGACTTTTATCAGCTTGTATCTACACTTGTTTAAATGCGTATATCTTAGTACTTATTTGTGTGTTTAAACTCCGGGCTGAAACTGCAAACATTCAAATTACCATCACTATTTGTTCCTGTATTGCAAGCCTCTACGCCGATAGGATACAAAACGGCATTATTCTCCCTGTATTTGACAACAGTCGATGGTATAAGGTGGACGCCATCGTCACAAAACCCCCGTTTACCGCATTTTCTTCAAACAACCGAGACTTCTTGGATTCTTTCACAAATCTTGTAATTACTTACGCTTTTGTTCGTCGCGTCGGTCTTCCGTACTTCACTCGAATAGGTGAATCCCGTATCTAACGGCTTACACAACGTTATCTGTTAATCTATTTTTTGCCCCCGCGTCTCACACAGGAAGAAGAAACAGATTCTTAATGACTTTCTCATTACATGGGATATCTTATATCTGGTTGCGTTGGCCGTACAAAGATATTTAACGATGTCTCTTGAGAGAAAGTAGACAGTATAATAAACGTTGGCGCTTTTACTGTTATAAAAACAATGTAATAGGTAGATAGAATTCGCTAATAAAAAGATCTGTGTCAGGTCGCTCAATACGCTACTGGTACTATGTAACCCAGTATTACCTTTCATAGTTGGATCATCAGTGACTAAACCAGTAACCCCACCGATTTTGTTTGGCAAAAAGGGTGGCTAGACACCCTGCAGGAGAAAAACAAGCCCTGTAAAGGGGTGGAGAAAGTTCTTTGCTCAACAGCCATCTAGCATATTATTTCTAAAGTCCAACACCCTCATCACAACAGGGCGGTATAAACGTAATAGTGTTAAAGCCTACGTTCCTGGTAGGGCACCTCAAGGTGGACAGGTATGGCACCCAATGGTATTAGGACCACAACCCGGCCAAAGGGGCTCTGGTGAAAATACCAAGAATCGTCTGTACCGGAAACCGGCAATTAATTTTGGTCCTCTCGTCCCTGTGTCTCCTGGATAATCTGCGGCAATCAAGTGTATCAACATACAGGGTTTTGGGAACCGCTCGCGTATTTCATATTCCCGTAATACTCCATCTTTGAATGGGTGAAGCCGGCTCAACCCACCCCAGGTGAATACTGCTACAACAACAAAAACAATAGAAAGATAGTTGACAGAAAAAAGAATTACTAAAAATATACAGTTAAACAAAGAAATCATCTATCAATATCACATTCGTTTTTTTTATCATAGAGCGTCCGATTGTGGGGTAAGGGTCATAAAGCTAATCTCGCAAATCCATTTCTAATGAATAGCGAGTTCGATCCTTGATGTATGTCTTTTGACCTTGTGTCAAATCCCACCCTTAGTGAACGGGTTAGGTAAACCCATAGTGGTGTATTAGTTAGCAAGCTAGTCCCATAAATCTATAACTACTGAATAGCGAGTTCGATCCTCGCTGGATGCCCCATACATGCGACCTTGTGGCCCTTCCTACACATGGCGAACAGGCTGGATAATACCTACCTACACTCTCCTTTTACTAGGGCATACCATTGTGATGTAACGTTTAGCTAGCTAATATCGCTCATCTTTTACTACTGAATAGCGAGTTCAATCTTCGCTATATGACCCATAGTTTTGACCTTGTGTCACACCCTACCTGCAGCGAACGGGTTGGGTAAATACCTTTATTACGTTTATTACAGTAATCTATATATTAATACGCTTGTTCCTAAATCTTCCGTCTGTATCCCTAAACACCCTCTGATTAAAAATGACATCGTCCAAATTGTCCAAGATGCAATGCAAAACAATGAATACAGATAACTGGTTTCGCTTAATCGCAGATTTCTTATTTGTCCTATTTGATTTCACCCAATCCTAAAAATGAAACATCCCAAATAGTCTTGCGTCGCTTCAATGTCCAGCGTAAAATTTAAATGAATTTTTTTTTAAAGTTACATGTTTTATTTGTAATAGTAAAATTGTGAATTACGTAAGATATTTTGGTAATTTGAGTAGGATTTATATGTAATGAAATTGCAAATCATCGTTTCTGGCTTAAATAGCTCCTCTTGATTTTGTTTCGTTTCGCGAAAATTCCACGGGTCTCGCTAGTGATTATAATTATGATTAAGTAATTAGTATAATATTATTGAAAGTGCCCATGGTATAGTGGCTAATATGCCATACTCCGACATCGTTGTGAGTTCAAACTCCAGTCGTGCTATTTCACTTATTTTCAGACTAATACCCTTGAGAAAGGTATGAAACACATTTGTTAAATAGAACCTCTACTGTTCTTCTACAAGTATGGCTTTGGCATTACATAACCCACAAAGTTTGTTATACCATTAAACAAAGAAATCAAACCTAATCTGCCTATATTACATTCTGTGAATATCATTAGATGAAGAAAAAACGGTTTCACTGTAGAAATAATAATAAATAAAAAGCAACAAGCAGACGATATCCCACAGAAACTATTACAGATGCAGACTACACCTGACCAAACCAAATCCCTGCTGCATAGAATGGAACAGTAAGCAAGAGGCTAAACTCAGTTGATGTGTTTTAAACAAAATGGAGCCCTTTCCACATTAAATTACAAACCTCTGAAATTAGTAAACCAGTTCACATACCTTGGGAACAATATCTCATCTCCAGAAAGTAAACGTGGCGAAGAGAATGATGGAGTGGACTGAGATTTCGTAGTAAGCGAATTCGAACTCCAGTTGCTCTATTACATTCACTTTCGTACTAATACCCTTTTGAAAGGTATCAACCCATCCTCCCCCAGCTATAGGTTAAATAGCACCACTACTGTACTTCTACAAGGATGACTTTGGTATTATATAACCCACGAAGGTTTTGCTATAGAAGAAAAAAACAATTTGTAAATCTTTAATTGAAAATCAAAACTTTTTTTCTCTGTTGGATTATGAAAGTAGTGCTGAAATATATATATAAGTAGTGCTGAAAAGCTCTCGGCCCGACCAATAGAGGGATTACCTAGATCAGGGGTTGTGGCAGAACAATGGTACATAAACTAGGGTTGGGTTGCCATTAAACAAAAAAAAAAACTAATCTGCCCGATTACTAATTAGGAACGCTATTAGATCTAATGAAAAATAAAAGGTCTCCCACTAAAAAACAAAAACAAAAAAAAGCAAAAAAGCACACGATATCCCATTGAATCTATTATAGATATGCTGATGGTGCAGCACCAGCCAAAGCCGAATCTCTGTTGCGTAGACTGGAGCTGGCACCAAGAGGCATTGGTCTCTACATGAACTCATGTGTTTTGAACTAGATGGGGTCGTCTTCACATTAAATCGCAAAGCTTTGAAATTAGTAAAACCGTTCACATACCTTGGTAGCAATATCTCATCAACTGAAAATTATGTCAGCATACGCATAGGAAAGGCATGAACTATTATTGACAGATTATTGATCATATAACAACCTGATCTGTTTGATAAAGTGGGAATTCTTCCAAGCTGTAGCCAGTTCACTATTGTATGATTGCACCACTTAGACTTTAATGAAACGCTTAGAGAAAAGGTGAGCCAAAATTCTGTAATTGAAAATTAAAATCTTGTTTACTCTATGTTATCTAATATATAAGGGACGCTGAAAAGTTCTCGGCCCGGCCAAGAATAGGATTACCTAAATCAGGGGTCTCAATTACGCGACCTGCTAACTACTTATCCATGGCACACGGCAGAATAAATTTTGTGAATAGTATTTTCCTAAAACTTGATAATTTTTCCTTCATTTTTGACATTGTTTCTCTACAGAGACGTGTAGAATATCTATATATTAATACTCGTGTTCCTTAATCGTACAACCATTATCATCTTGCTACACCCTCTGGTTAAAAATGAGACCGTCCAAATCGTTCAAGATGAAATGCAAAAACGTAGATCATGATTATCTGATGTTGCTTATCCGCTGAATTCTTATTTCTTATGAGTTTCGTCACTTCAGCTAAATAATGGACCATAGCGTTTTTATTATAAAGAAGGAAAGGGAAGAAAAAGGACATACTACACAGAAAAATATAAGAAAGAAAGAAAAAAAAAAGAAAGAAAGTGGGGGTGAGCTTACGGAAGCGATAACACTCATCTGTTTCAATCGAACATAATGAAAAGATGAAAAGAAGGGAAGAAGGAAAGAAAGAAAAAAGAGTGTGCGTGAGAGAGAGAGAGAGAGAGAGAGAGAGAGAGAGAGAGAGAGAGAGATACCTATATATATATATATATATATATAATCAAGATTATTATACTTTTTACATATTGAACTATTTAGCAATAGCTCTTAAGTAAACATATCAAATGCTGTAATAAATTATAATTCTATGGCATATCCACTGGTCCTGCTAGTACTTTAATATCTCAGTCGCTTTCACTTCACTGAAAAGTAGAAATAATCCAATTTTATATACATTAAAAGAAATTCCTTATAGAAACGTTAGTAAAAACATATATCGACTTATTTCAAAGAACTACTGCGCTGGGGGGGACTGAGATTTTAGAAAATTAACTCACGCAACAGAACGTGGGGATTTCTTTTTGTTTGTTTTGTTTCACAAGTCAAGAAGTGGGGGGTGGGGATTTGACGACTCACATTGGTATGTGAATGACGTACACAAGATAACAAACAACTAACACGCACAACAGAACATAAGAAGAAATAGATTTATCAATTTTTATTGACATGAGAAAACTGAGATGACAACATACACAAATAGAAAATGTTTGAGAATTGATAGTTAAATAAACAGAAATTATGTCTTTGGTTGGTTGGTTGGTTGGTTGGGTGGTTGGTTGATTTTTACGGCATGTCAATCCGTCTAATGTTATTTAATGTCGAAGACGTTACCTCTCGTCGACATATGTAATCACAACCGTAAAAACAGAATTACGGAATATTTATTCTCCTACATTTTGTACTAATTCATATACCCCAATTACTTTTATATACGTATTCATTTTAATGAACAAAATCATATAACAGCATATCAGGTACGTTGCAGATTAGCGTTATAACTGGTGGAAATTACGCCCCCCCCCCTAATCTCACTTTTGTTCACCTCTGCCTATCAGCCAGGACATAATGGTTCGTTTTAGTCCGTGAGTTTGGGACCCTTGACCTAGATCCACCAAAAGGGCAGGTTTATCTCAGTCGGTGGAGCATCTGCCTTAGAACCACAAGGTTTAGGTTCGATACTGACCCTCACCAACTCAGTGCATGAGTAGCACGGCTTAGAACTGTGCGGTATAGTGGGGAGCTGATAGCAGGTATGATGCTTCACCTCAGATGCAAAAACAATCTCCACAATTTAGCGCTAGTGAAAAGGGGATAGACTCTCTCTCTGTTCGGTTGATACTAACAATTGGTCACTCCGCCTAATTTACTTTCATTTACTTATTTATCATGTAAAGTAAGTAGAGTCGAGGGGGCGGCCTAAAGTCGGAATCAGCCAGTCAGTGAGGGAATCTATTCCCTTTTCAATAGTGCTAGACCAAGGAGATCGTTTTAGCATTTGAGGTGGAGTGCCACACCTACCATCAGCTCCTTACTTTACCACACAGGGAAAAGGGGATAGACTCCCTCGCTGTCTGGCTGATACCGACATTAGGCCGCCCCGATGACTTTACTTATTTATCATGTAGTCTAACACAATTAAAGTTTAAATCATCCCTATTCAGTCAGACCTCTATTTACATCATTTCGACGACACGTCGCTTTTCAAAAGTATTGAAATATTAAAATCTTAAAAGCTATATGAAATTTAACAATGTTTACGTCGTCTGTAAAAATAGCTGTATAATTCATACCGTTAATTCCGGCTAACATTTTTAAAAAAAAGACTATTCTACCGGTAGCTTCATAATTTACCGAAATACACCGATTACGTAGGCTAACATTTAAAAAAAAATACTATGCTACCAGTAGGCTTCATAATTTACCAAAATTTACTGATTACGTTGGCTAACATAAAGAAATAGGCGAGGCTAGGCCTAGGTCGAATAATTGCATTTAAATAATTGCTATTTTGTCTTAAGTCGTTTTTCAACTGGAACCAATTAACGACGTAGGGTGAGGTATTACTGTACTTTAGAATTAAAAATTGTTACCTTTGTCTTGGTCTGACTAAGAACTATTCAGCACCTCATTGTTTATTCTCTCCATGATCTTCAGGCTATACAAATATATAAATTGCACGGTTGTTGAAAGTAGAACTATTCTTTAAATGTCAAGCAACTCACAGTAGAATTTGCTGCTTTAAATGTTAATGCATTCAGACTATCAACAAGTTTTAAGTGTTACAATGGCTGATTAGAGCGAGGGAAATGAATAAAGAATATAACCATTTCTTTAAGCACATAATCTTCGTTTATTTTTTAGAATTTAGTAGAAAGAGTGAAGTGGAAGTATAATGCATTTGAGATAAAACTACAGGGTGTTCATAAAGTCTTGCAGCTGTTTTAAATCTTAAAACTTAATAACTCTCGTTGTACAAATGATAGAGTCATTTTGTAAAAAACATACGAAAGTTCGACTCTAGCAGTTTTTGTTTTTTATGTATATTTAGATTATTACATTTCAACAAGACAGCCATCTTTGCTGTTACATTTTAAATCGCTGAAGGACTTTATAAACACCCTGTATAATACATATAATAGATATATGCATAGATAGATATTAACAGGCTGATATATATATATATATATATATATATATATATATATATATATATATATATGAGAGAGAGAGAGAGAGAGAGAGAGAGAGAGAGGGGGGGAGAGAGAGAAAAGATAGATAGATAGATAGATAGATAGATAGATATGAACAGACTGGGATAGATAGATAGATAGATAAATAGATAGATAGATATGAACAGACTTTATATATATATATATATATATATATATATATATATATATATATATATATATATATACAATTGTCTTTTTCTTTATAATATTTAGTTAAAAATAACAGTTAAAGTGTCTTTTGTAAACGATTTTTTCTTGTGGTCTTCGACGATTTCCTAATTTTGATTAATTTTTTATATAAAGTTTTTCTTAAATTTCCTCTCCGAAGCAACCAAAAATATTTGTGATGCAAAAGGTGAAGACATAGTTGCTCACAATACAATAACCAGATTGCCCAAAGAATATCAAAGAATTTCACTTCTGTTGCAAGACCAATTACACCTAAAACAGTGGATTTCGAAGTCGTGCTTCAAACCAAAGAGCAAAATCCACCGAGTAGTCCAATGTGATCGACACTCTTCATGATATCGGCAAAAATCATCTGGACCCGTGAAATATGCCGAGACTTTTGAATTACCCTAATATTTATTTTGCTAATCAAGAAGACGATGACGACGAACTTCAATTTTCTTTGCAAAATGGCTTAAATGTGTAGTCAAAAAATTTGAATTTAAATTCAAACAGTCACGCTGTGCTGAGTTGGCGAGGGCCGGTGTCGGACCCGGAACCTTGTGGTTCCAAGGCGGGTGCTCTACCAATAGAACTAAAACGAAATATTAAAACAAAACAAACTTTCTCTCAATTGGGCATATGTTAGAATAACATAAACCCCCTCCCTACATTCACTAATTCACTTTAATTAAAATATATTACAATATTTTATTCACACACAAAATTGACATTTTAAATCTTTTATTTCATAGCTTAAATAATGGATATTTCGTCAATTTTGATCGTTTCCACATTCCAAAAACTTAGCGGAGAGTATCAATGATGTAGTGGTTTGGTTTGGTTTCTTGGATCTTACGGCACCTCAATTCTTGTTTTTTTTTTTTACCAAAGACGTTTTGTTCTATTCATGCTTGATGAGTATTAAAAAAAAAATTAAATTCAAATTTTATATTATTGTTCTTATTTAATCCATAGATGGGAACTTAAAATGTACTACCGCTCCGGGTAAAAGTGGATCTGGGAGTAATGTCGATGAATGGGTGCTCCACATTCCCCAAAGGTTCAGAATTTGAACTTCACCATTAGATGCAATTTAACGTCATACCTAGAACATTAAGACCCTCGGCCACCACATTCTAGCACACATAAAAGGGTTGAGGTTTGCCATAAGCTCAGTCGGGTTGGGGCAATCATATTGGTGCTAGGACTTGACATGACCAGCACCAGGGTTCCATCCTTAAGGTGGTCTCATTAAGGTGATTTTATCCCTCTCCATATGTGCAGCCGACAGGTATTGTACTGGCGAATGCGCTGGATGACTACATCGTAGTAAGCAAGTTCGAACTCCTGTCACTCTATTGCGTTCACTTTCGGACTAATAACCTTGGGGAAAGTTATGAAACATCTAATCACCCCAGTTAAATAGCACCAAAACTTCTCTTCTGCAAGGATGGCATTGGCATTACATAACCCACGAAGGTTGATAAGTTTGTTTGTTTGTTTTGTTTCATATTAACATCGGTGGGTCATTTAATGCCAGAAAAGTTTTGAAAGATTATTTTCTATCTAACCCATAGATAGACCTGGGAGCAATGGAGATGAAGGCGTGCTCCACTTTCTCCAGACCTCCAGAACTGGAACCTCACCATCAGATAGAGTTTAACGTCATTCCCAGGACATGAAGACCCTCATCCATCGCCTTCTAGCACGTATATGATAAAAAGGTTTGGGGTTGCCATAAGGGAGCAATAGGGTTGGGACAATCATATAAATGCTGGGGCCTTGACGTGACCAGCCGATTGATCGGAGGGGGCCTCTCCGACCGACCGTCTAGACTACATAGTGGAGTTTTCATGTCATAGACTGCTCTGCCACCAGGATTCCATCCTTAAGCATCACGGGTCACCTCCCTTGGCCAACAGGTGTCCGATTGGGGGGTCTTACCCCTTTACAGATGTACAGTCGGTGTATTCTAAAGCTCCAGCGACAGGGCTGGGTTGATAGGACATTAATCAAAGAAACCAAACAAAACAAAACCAAACTAAATAAATTGGCGTTCCCAATGACGTTACCATGACAACCGCGTAGAATTTTCATGTTCCTTCTTTTTATTTCCTATAATTCTTTAATTTACACAATTTCTTTCTTTTTTTTTTCTTTTCTTTCTTTCTCTTCCAATAATTCTTTAATTTACGGAATGTCTTTCTTTCTTTCAAGAAGTTTGTTTTTGTTTGTTTGAGAGTTTCTTTCTTTCTTTTTATCGCGTACTTTCATTTTTTACTTTCTTTCTTTCTTTCTTTCTTTCTTATCGTTTCTTCTTTTCCTCTCTCCTTTCATTCCCATCTTTGTTAGTTGAAAAATCCAATGACGTAAAGATGTCTTGATACTTTATCATCCTAAGCATTTTGAATATTTTTCACAAGTCTATTGTGAATTACCTATTAATCAAGATGTTTAAGTTGTAATTTTGGTGATAGAAACGGCTGCCAGGATGTTGCAATCAGCATATGTATACGTATGTTCATAATGTGTACATATGCACATATGTATATATATGTAAATATATATATATATACATGTATGTATATATATAAATGTATATATATATGCTCATATGTATATGTATATATATACATATACACATATGTTTGTATATATATAAGTAGATTCTATATATGTATAAATGTATATGTATACATGTATATCTATATATATCCATATGTATGTGAATACATATATATGTATATACATATACACTTATATACTTATATGTGAATACATATAGATATATGTATGCGTATATATATATTTGTAGATAAATACATGTATACATATTCATGTGTATATATACATATATCAAAATTATATTAAAAAAACTCTTCAAATTTCATAATACTACATATATTGATACACCTCTAACTCATCAAGTGAGATAGTGTTAACCACACACTGTGGCAATGTATATATATATATATATATATATATATATATATATATGTGTGTGTGTGTGTGTGTGTGTGTGTGTGTGTGTGTGAGAGAGAGAGAGAGAGAGAGAGAGAGTGTCTGTGGAGAAAATCTATGTCTGTAGATTAATAAGTTTCAAGTACTTTCCGGTCGTTATCGACTATTGTCAAGAAAGTAATAGTAGATATTTAAAGTTCAATACTTTTATCTAAATCACAGCGTTTATGGATTTACAAAAAATTAATACGATATTGTGATTCACGTTGGTGCCAACATTGGCGGTGGGTGGGGGGGTACATTCTACAAAACAACTTAAAATTTAGGAGCAGACATTCTGAAATGCCTCTATGTCAAGTCTCACAATTTAGTATTATACCTTTTAAAATTCAACAAACGTCATGATCTGTATACAAACAGTGGGGAATGGAAGTGCATGATTTAATTGTCAGGGTCACAAGAAAAGGACACAGCAAGACGAGTTCAATTTGTGGACTTTGAGATTGTATTTCATATAGCGCTAATACCATTGGGAAAGGTATGAATCCAATTATTCTCACTCCAGCTATGCGTAAATAATAGGACAGAGTGTGTCATTTAAGCTTGGTTAGGCAACCAGTCTAGGAGAGAGAAAACTCTGAATTCAAACCTGTTGAAATCGGCTTAAAAATTGATCATGTGGGACACCCTGCTCTGGTTTTATAAAAAGACAAAATGTTTTAACATCAACGTCTCTATTTACAATTATATTTATCTTTTGGAACAAATTATTGTAAAGTCACATTGAAAGCACCCGCTAGATCACTGAAGTTAAGCAATGATGAGTCAGTTCAATACTTGAACTGGTGCGTGGTGTATGGTTATGATCGTAGAAAATGGACGGCGGGACGAGTTCGAATCCTGGATTCAAAGACTTTGCATTTCACATAGCGCTTATACGCCCCTTGGGAAATGTATAAACTATTCTCACTCCAGCTATGCGTAAATAATAGGGCAAAGTGGGTCCTTTAAGCTTGGTTAGGCAACTAGTATAGGAGAGGAAAAACTCTAAATTCAACATGTTGAATTCCGCTTCATAAATTGACCTTATGTCACATCTTGCTTGCATAGAGGGGTTGATAAATATATATAACACCCCTTGAATGGGAATGCTAGCTTGCTGTAAAGAACACACACACACACACACACACACACACACACATATATATATATATATATATATATATATATATATATATATATATATCTGATATAACATTTTGTTACATACGTTGTCATTGATTGTTTTTATTTTCGAAACTTGGTCGTATGTTGTCATATTTCGTTATTTATTTAAAAAGACGTGACATCTGTTTTGAATTAAAATAAAATGAAAATTTCGAAAAAATATTTTAAAAAAAGCGGGTATACTATTTATCTTTACTTGTCGATAAACAAAACGTGGGGATCTGTAAATTATCGCTTTTTTCTTGCATTAATTTGTCGATAAAAATGCCTTCAAACCGCTAGTCGGTTAATAACTAGCACAGGTCAAATTTTCATCAGGCGCCGCGTAGCGTATTTTAGGGCAGGAGGCTAGGAAAACAAAAACCGAAAATACCCGAATTTAAAGGAAATAACATTTTTTTGTGTCACATCCTACTCAGGTTGGTGGAAATTGAAATTGTTGAATTTATATTTTTATTATTTCTTTTTTGACAAAAGTCGATGAGTGCAAAAAAACTTATATATAATTGTCATTTTTGGGAGAATATGTGCTTAATTGAAGTCATACCTAATTTTGAAAATTAATTAGTTGATAATTAATGAATTAGGCGGGCATATCTGATCAAATGTAAGGCTAAAAAATCGAGAAAAGTCAATCTCTGTATGTACATTTAGGCATACAGAGATTGTCTTTTCTCGATTTGTTTAGCCTTACATTTGATCAGATATTCCCGCCTAATTCATTAATTATCAACTAATTAACTTTCAAAATTAGGTATGACTTCAATTAAGCACATATTCTCCCAAAAATTGTCTGCTAAGGTCATATCAAACATATTGTTTGTTTGTTTATTTTCATAATGTCATTATAAACTTTGGAAAGATCTTTTTTTTCACACCAAATTTAAAAACAGGAAAATAAGCACAATATAATAAATGTCTGTCATTTTCATTAAAAGCAGAATTAAGACCTAATTACAATATATAATATATATATATATATATATATATATATATATATATTTATACGAGGATGAGTCAAAAAGTAATGCAATTTTGTTTAGGACAAGTATAATTACAACACAGGAACATCTCTCATACATCAAAATGAAGCTGGTCCTCTGTGTATCATTTCCCTATTCCTCCACATAGTCACGGATTCTCTCAATATAAATGTTTCACCTTTGAATGAGAGCATGCACCGTGAAATTCTGTTGACTGTTCTTTGAGCCCCTTCTTCACTAGAGATTTTACTACCACGTCACTGGAATAATGTTTACCTTTCAAACCCTCTTTCATGGGCCGAAGAGATGATAGTCTGAAGGCACTAAATCTAGTGAGTATGGAGGATGCAGTAAAGTTGTCCACCTGAATGAGGCGATCTTCTCCCTTGTCCTGATGCTTGTGTGTGGTCAAGCATTGTCATGCAGAAGGAGGACATTGTCGATTGGCAAGTTGGATTTAACTCGTTGGATTCTTGCTCTGGGCCTCGTTAGGGTCTCAATGTAGGCCTTAGTTTTTTTAAAAAAAACATCACATCAAATAATGAAAATGACATTACTTTTGACTCACCCTCGTATATATACTAGATAAACCCGTTGGATTACCCATTGAACTCTGGGTAAATAATTGGTATTAGGGAAAAGTGAGTTTGCAAAGCGAATTAAAAAATTTTTTAATAAATAAGGCCTGAGAATTAAAAAAAAAACATTAAAATCATTTTGTAAAATTTCTAAGAAAGGGAACGTTTTGCCTAATTTAAATTTATTAAGACTCAAGATGTTGGCCGGGTTACAGCTTATGAAACAACATACAAATTCGTTTGAATCTCCCCTCTCTCTCTCTCTCTCTCTCTCTCTCTCTCCTCTCTCTCTCTCTCTCTCTCTACTCCCATATTGAGAAACTAACATATCTAACGAGAATATAATCAAGATATACATAGCTGTTGCTTAAATGGTCCCCCATTATTTCAGTGCGACTTAAAGGTAACCCTCTAACGTGGCTGTATCTTATAGTATTAATAATAACGAGCGGGACCTGTGGATATACCACAGTATGATAATTAAATTATGACAACGTTTGATATGTCTACTTAAGAGCTATTGCAACTGTTCAATATGTAAAAGCATAATAATCTTTATTTAACTCTCTCCCAGTCTTCTTAAATGGGACGTTGTAATATATTTACATTGATTTGCCGATTAAAAAAATGGGAGAAGGCGTTTAAAATATCTACATTAATTTGCCGAATAAAAAGTGACAAAAGCCCGATTGGAAAATATCTAAGTTGGGCCGGAAATTCAACTGACACTGAGTCGCTAACACATAACGTAAATTAAGACGGGAGGGCTGGATGACATGAGATGAAAATTAACAAAATATATTCAGTAATTCACAATTTCAGTATTACAAATAAAATAAACATGGACCTTTTTTTTCAATTCATTTTAATTTTACGTTGGGCATTTAAGCAACACAAGACCATTTTGAATGTTTCATTTTAAAAAATTGGGGAAAATAAAATGGGACTAATAGGAAATATGCGATTAAGAGACACCAGATAATCTTGATTTACATTTCTGTATCACATCTTGAATAATTTGGACGGTTTTTAATCATAGAGTGTTGCAGGATGATAACGAACGGAAGATTTAGGAACACGCGTTATAGATAAATAACAAACAATATTTTTTAATATGTAGCTATATTCTATTATACCTTACAGATTATTCTATTATACCTTACAAGTATTACCTTACAGATTATTAAATAATGATCAGCGCATTTTGCTATTACAATTTCAACAGGATTTGAAAAAGAAATTTCCTAATATCCGATGAGGTTTCAAAAGAATATACTAATGTTAGACGTACAGAGAGTCATCATCAGCAACAAAGTTTTCATTTTTTAGAAATTCTTTTAATTACATAATCTCAAATATCTTAAAAGTAAACGCAAACAGATAAAGACACACAGACACACACAGACACATGCGTGTATATCTATTGTAGTTCACATCTATATGTGTGTGTGTGTGTTGTGTGTGTGTGTGTGTGTGTGTGTGTGTGTGTATTATAATAGACATACACACATATATAAACAACAATATATATACATATATGAACTACAATATGCATAAAAAATATCATATCTATATATATGTACATATATACATATATATATATATGAGAGTCAGAAAGAAACTACAATATATATGCATATATACACGCACACACACACACACATACACATACACACGCATATATATATATATATATATATATATATATATATATATATATATGCTCGGTGGGCCGTTGCTATAGAACAATCTTTTCTACCAGGGCCGCTTTTCGCTCTGCTAATAAGGACGTACTGCCATACTCAATCAAAGCTTACTTGTTTATAAATATACGTGTGCCTGTGAAGCCACTTATATTGGCCGTACGATCAAAGATTGGCTGTCAGGGTTAACCAGCACATACCCGAGTAATACGCGAACACAAACCAATAACATCCGGGTTATCGCAGAGCAACGAGTCTTCGATTTGCGAACATCTAATCAGCATGAGCGCTTGCCGTCTAGTTATAATGATCACCAATTCTCTGTTTTGCACAGGGCTAGGACGAAACACCATTTACAGGTCCTTGATAATTATTAATTTTTTCGTCCTACCTTGTGCAGACAGATCAGACCTAGGCACTCGCTTATTTTATTGGGCGAGTGTCTGGGCCTGTATCACTTAATGGACTTGAAAGAAGAAAGTAAATTTTTTTTTTTTTTTTTTTTCTTTTCTTCTTCTCCCTAAAAACCCCCTCATATATATATATATACCCATATGTATTTACAATTTGACTTTTAGTCGTCTCCGGCTGTAAAAACCTTGATGAGCAACCGGACGAAAGGGCCCTTGTTTTATTAAATAAAACATTTTTTTTTTTTTTTTTATCACTCTTTTCCTTCGTATCCACCTATGTGATCATCATGATTACCCTTAGAGTATTATTTAAATTGCTTGTACCAGAAATTTATTTATATATATATATATATATATATATATATATATATATATATATATATATATATATATATATCATGTCGCGCTATTAGCACGGATAATATATATATATATATATTAGACTCTCTCACTCTCTCTCTCTATATATATATATTTATGTATATATATGTGACAGAGAATAATATATATATATATATATATATATATATATATATATATATATATATATATAACACTTTTGCACATATATATATAGTGATATGCAAGCAAAGAACAAACACTTCTGAAAATCGTGATTAACATTAAAAACTATGTCTCTGGAGCAAAACCAAAATATTTTATTCATTTAAACTGGAATTGATTCGTTCCTTCGCTTGTATATATATATATATATATATATATATATATATATATATATATATATATATATATATATATATATATGCAATTTATATATATGGGTGTGAGCCAATGTATGAGTGTGCTGTTAGCGAATACCTATATAAATACATATTTATGTGTGTGTGTGTTTGTGTGTGTGTCTTATACGTATCCACTTGACCCTTAGGTGAAAGCTTTTCCCACTCTAATCATCTACTGAAATTCTCTATCTAAGAGCCACAGGCAAACACTCAAAACCCCATTACGTCAAATTCTTGTGAAAAACACCCGGATATTATTCAAGACTAACAGTAATAAACGCTAACAATTTTCCAAGGAGATAACCATAATATCCTCCAACCCAAAAGATCTTATTTGGCCATGGCTGAGAAAATTTGAATGCATTTAGTAATTAGGACTTTGCTCCTCTCAGACTGCCACGTGACATTAGCTGTTTGTTACTTTATGTCAACTGATAGCTGATAGTTCAAACCCACTCAAAATGTGTTTCAAACAAAAACATATAGACCAATTAGGAGAAGTTCTTATATATATATATATATATATATATATATATATAAACTCGTCCGACAAGAATCATCCGTAGAGTTTAACAAAACATATATATATATATATATATATATATATATATATATATATATATATAAGTGCATTTTATCAAATATCATCCACTTTTGAAAAGTTATTATATATATATATATATATATATATATATATATATATATATATGAGGAAAAATGAGTAAAGAAAAGAAATGTAGATGGATAAAATGAATTTAATCGATATCACATTAATCGATATCATTTACACATATGTTTCGATCAGTTTATGTGTGTGAAAATATTTCGCACACATAGAAGAATCGACCTTCATCAGAGTGAACATTTATTTTGAATGAAAAAATTCGTCGGAAAAAAACAACAGAGATTTTTGGAAATATTCGAAAATCGAATTTTTTTTAAATTTCCAAAAAATTTTTTAATATTTCCAAAAATCTCTGTTGTTTTTTTCCCAACGAATTTTTTCATTCAAAATAAATTTTCACTCTGATGAAGGTCGATTCTTCTATGTGTGCGAAATATTTTCACACACATAAACTGACCGAAACACATGTGTAAGTGATATCGATTAATGTGATATCGATTAAATTCATTTTATCCATCTACATTTCTTTTCTTTACTCATTTGTCTCATATTGTCGGATTCAATTCCTTTTCCATTTTCACACACACACACATATATATATATATATATGTGTGTGTGTGTGTGTGTGTGTGTGTGTGTGTGTGTGAGTGTGTGTGTGTGTGTGTGTGTGTGTGTGTGTGTGTGTGTGTGTGCGTGAATGATATAAAATATAAAAGAGAGAAATAGGAAGAGAGAGTACTGGCATCTGATCGATTATGTGAACACAAAAAATGTAATTTCAACATTACAAGTATTTTTAATAGCACCTGCTATTTATTAAATTATGAACTCCAACGTAGTAAAAATTCCTTCAGACTTTCTCGCAAGAAACACTTCACTAACAATTTAATCCCTCTGCGCATAAATGTTTGAACTCCAGTGATAATTTAATTTTAATACATTGGAGAATAAAATAATAATATTAGAGATCAATAACACCAAGTAATTATTCATTAAACCCGGTTTTGTTAAAACCAGTGTGCAAATTGACCTTACCATATATTATGTAAATCATTATTTCTTAGTGATGCATAAGACACATTGAAGGATTTTAAACGCACTAATAAAATGGGCTGTTTTGAGGCAAATCTAACTCAGATTTTCATTGAGACATCGTTTATAAATATTTATCCTATTCTATGTATTAGCAAAAATGCACCAAAAATAACGTAGAAGCCACATAAAACCAAAACCTACCCCGTACGTCAACCTACTATCCTTCTTCTACATGGCCATGCGCTTAAACATAAGTGAAGACATACAGTTTATGTTATCCTATAAGAATTCACATTCAGCCGACAGAATAGTGTTGGTTTATTTGTAATACTTACAAAACTAAATAAGAACGAATATAGACTTATTTTAATGTTATTTTGATTGAATTTTATATAGAATTATGGAAATACGATGAGGAAATTAATCCGACAATATGTGAAGAAAATATTTTCGAAAAATATAACAAACACAGGATGTTACGACCAGAGGAAACAATTTTATGTGTCTATACTTAAGTATTTCGGTATTAAACCATTATGACACTGTTCAGAAATTTTTGTGAGGGAGAAAAATGAAAACTGTTAAATGTATAGTGAATGTGTGAATATAATGTTATTAACCGTTAATCTTTATAAGTGCGTTTGTTTACGAAAGCCGATGACGTGATCATTGCATGTGAAAAAATGTAAAATGAAGATCATAGGATGACGCATGCATAACGTGAATAGACCGAGATGAAATGCTAACAAATGCTATGCATGCGTATATATATTTTGTATATATATATATATATATATATATATATATATATATATATATATAGAGAGAGAGAGAGAGAGAGAGAGAGAGAGAGAAAGAGAGACTTTAATAGAGACACCTTTAATAAATAAGATGCTAATTAAGATTAGATAATAATTATTTTATAATCATTGAGAAGATAACTAAGGAAATCGTGATGTTAGTGTCAGTAGTTTCGGTTACAGACTGACAGTTACATAATCTCCTTTATAATAAGATGTTCAATGATTTTGATTATAAACTAAATACTCATTGATAAACTTACGCAAATCCTGGGTGTATTATGGAGTAAGCAGTGACGCAGTTTCGGTTACAGACAGACAGATACCGAATTTCCATTATAATAAGATTATTTTCCATTTATTGTAAAAAAAAAATTGGTTCGAAATTCACTGCTAAAATATGCAATTTAGTCATCTTTTTGGTCTTAGAAGTTGATTTAAAATTTGTAATTTAAAGTTGACTTGACACTTTTCACTTAAGCTTTAAGTGAAAAATGTCAAATAAAATTTGTTAAATTCTTTACACTTAAAGTTAATTTGATATTCTCTAAAAGCAAATAAATGCGCTTAATGAGAAACTTTTTTGTATTTTACCATGATGCAAAAAAATCCAAGTTTATCATTAAATATAATCTGTATAAGTTTTTCACAGATAAAAATCGATATTGATTTTTTTTACCATTGAACTTATTAATCTTACCGTAATTTAATGTTCTACGCCTTAGAATTAAACAAAAATGATATTTATTAAGAATTTTATCACGTGAAAAAGTGAACGTCTTTAAAAAAAAAAGTCCTCGAAGTAACTACACAAAAAATATAAATGTACAATGTACCCATTTCCCTAACCTCTAGGTATGAAATAAGCCCAGATGGGTTGATATGTATATTTACCAACCCCTCCGCACAATTAGGATGAGACACAATGTCAATTTCTTAAGAAGAGTTTAACTGATTAGAATTAAGAGTTTTCCTTCTAGACTCGTTGCCTAACCAAAGTTAAAGAGCTCAGTTTGCTCTACTATTTACTCATAGCTGGAGGGAGACTAATTGGATTCATACCTTTCCTAAGAGTATTAGGACCATGTAAAATACAATCAGCCTCGTCCACGATTTAAACGCGTCTCTCCCTGTCCATTATACTGTAGGTTGATATACCGTTAAAATCAATCAATTAATCAACCCACTTCTACAATTGATGATGATGTCATCGCGTCCATTTCTTAACACCCTAAAAATGTCTCAGATGTTTCCTGAGATATTAAAAGAGTTCCAAGTCACTTTCTGCTTGGTATGTAATATGGCATGGTGACTTCATATTTAATAGTCTATTTTACTCATCTTTCGGGGAGTGGACCTGGCAGTACTGGCAACTAAGGAGTGACTGCATATTCCTCTCTTTTTTTTTTTCAGAACTGTATATATTTACCAAACTCCTCCGCACGAGCAGAATGTGACACAAGGTCAATTTCATAAGCGGAGTTTAACGGGGTTGAATTCAGAATATTTCTTCTCCTAGACTGGTTGCCAAACTAAGGTTAAAGTTTTCCCTACTATTTCCCTACTATTTACCCATAACTGCAGGGAGAGTAGTTAGATTCATACATTTCCCAAGAGTATTAGCGCTATGTGAAGTGCAAACAGCCTCGTCCAGGATTTGAACTCATCTTATCGTGTCCATTTTCTACGACTCTAACCATTACACAACCACGCCCTTCCTAGAACTGTAGCCTCACCATTGAATGCAATTTATCTTCATACCCATGACATATGGGGAATCTGACGCATGCTCTGTGACAACTTACCTCAAGACAGAGGTAAACGTTGTCATTTCAATACTTAACGTTGGTTATTTAATATGCAGCACCTGATCCATCCAGCCGAGTCACTTGAGATGAATGTGACATCTTCCCATTTTATCTGATACAAAAAGACAAAACTCAGAAAATACTGAATAAGAATCAATGCAAAAAATCAATGATTTTTACCAGTTCACGAATAAGAATTTATCTACATATCATTTTTTTCCTTAAAAAAACTTAAATATCTATTCTGTCAGGGGTGATAAGAATTTTGAGTTGGAGATTATAATTTTGGAAATAACTGTTTTATGAATGAACATCATTCCTGTTCCTCATATATATATATATATATATATATATATATATATATATATATATATATATATATATATATATAAATGAATATACATATATATATATACAAATATTATATACATATTTTCTTTACATCTATCTTTCAACGTAATTGTCGGATTCACTTCCATTTTTCAACTTACATATATATATACAATTTATATACAAATATATATACATATATATACATATACATGTACACATATATATACATATACATATATATATATATATATATACATTTATATAACGGTCGGTTTAGCCCAGTCGGTCGAGCGTACCCCTAGGAACTACAAGATTCCTGATTCAATACCGGTCCTCGCCAACTCAGCGTATGAGTAGCACAGGGTTCTGTGCGGTAAAGTAAGGAGCTGGTTCTAGACGTGGCACTCCACATGTCTCTTTCTTTTGAACACTACATACGGTACTGATTATTATTTTCAGAAAGTAGAGGTGTGCTGGTCTTTTCTATTTTTTTTTTTTTTTTTACTGAGATGTCAGTTTGAAAAAAAAATATTTTGCAAAACTGAATTATCTAAGTTATAGTAGTGTGGCTATGATGTCAACAAGTTAGGTTATTGACGGCTTCTCGTTTTCGTTTGGAAATTCGCTGAGGCGAGGAACTGTTAGTTACCAAGCACCGTTAACCACTGCGTAACTGAAATTTTCTCGCCTCTGTCATATTCAAACCACTTGATTTGAAAATCGTATAAGCAAGAAACTGTCATTTACCAAATGCCGTTGACTTCTTGTCCACATTACTATAACTATACATGCTCTATCGATGATATTGAGCATTATTTACTTATAAATATAGCACAATATATATATATATATATATATATATATATCAATTGATTTTCTACACACATACGCACACTATATATAAACATATATACACACGCACACATACATATATCCACATAAATATATCCACATAAATATATGCACATATAGGTACATATATGTATATGCATGTATATATACATATATAGCAATAACATAATCTTTACAGATCATTGCCGTCTCTCACAATCCCATAACTCCACCACCAGAACCCTTCCTTGCATGAGCCCTCAAATGACTCATCAAACCCGCTGCAGATTCACAAAGTTTGATGCAAATATGACATAGAAAGGATGTCCTTCCCGTTGAAACAGATGAATCAGATGATACAATGTGATGCTTATACACCACCATATGTCTCTTAAGACCAGAAGCCGACTTACAGACCTTGCCACAGATAGCACAAGACACATTGTTTGTTCCGGGAATTTGCATGGATTGACCCTGGTGAGATTTCCTATGATTGACATATCCAGCCTTAGAAATCAGAATTCGACCACATGTCTAACATTTCCAACCCTCCATGTTCTCTCCAATATGACAGGTGTAACCCTTTCGAAGTTGACACTTTAGGTTTTCTTTCACTCTCAAAACTGGTACAGCCATCATCCACATGAACTCTCCAATCAGTTCTCTCCAATGCCAGCTTTTCCCAGTTGTCAGGATTTATTTTTATTTTTACAAGGTTGTTTTTTAAGCAATCCTTATACCTCTTCCCAAGCTTATGCTGTGGCCTTTTGCCATCATGCAGCTGACCGTAAAAGAGTTGCTTTGGCAATCTAGCATCACTCATACGCACAACATGACCTGCCTAACGCATTTGAGCCGTTATGATAAGAGTGTCAATGCTTGTGCATCCTGCCCTTGTAAGGACTTCTGTGTTAGGTGTGTTGGAATTCCACTTGATGTTTAGAATGCGTCTCAATCATTTCTGATGAAACTGTTCAAGAATTTTCAAATGTCTTCGAAACAATGTCCATGTGTCCGAGGACACTCAACACGCAGGACCTATAAACATTCAATTTTGTTTTATGGGTAATGCCGGTATTAGACCATAACCGTTTTTCGAGCCTTCCATAGGCTACAGATGCCTTCTGGATGCGCTGGTGAATCGCAGCATCCAAAGATCTATCACAAGTTAGTGTACTTCCCAAGTATGTGAAAGACTCAACAACATTCAGACAAGTACCATGAATGGTTATTGTTGGTTTGATATATGGTTCAACTTATACGGTGGTGAACATTACCTTTGTCTTTGTCGTTTATTTTTAATCCAAAAGCAGAGCCCGAGGCAGCAAAAAGGTTCACAATATCTTAAATATCCTCCTCAGTGTAAGCCAGAAAGTCAATATTATCGGCATAAAGGAACTCTCTGATAAGTGTATAGGATGTCTTTGATTTGAAGTTAAATCTTCTCAAGTCAAAAACTCTTCCTGTGGTTCTAAATTCCAAGAGGACGCATTTCTCACAATGTTGGAATGCAAGAGATAATATTACAGAAAAGAATATTGAGAATGGTGTTGGGGCGAAGACATCTCCCTGCTTAACCCCGTTATCTATTGGTATTTCAGCCGACAATCTACTACTCATGACAATTCTAGCTTTCATACCATTGTGCAACCGCTTGAGTATATTCGCAAATACTAGTGGGCACCCAACTTTACCCAACATTGTCCAAAGTGCATCCATGTTGACTGTATCAAAAGCTTTAGTCAAATCGACAAAACACCTGATACAGGGAGACCCGTTGCTCAATACACTTCTCTTGTATTTGCCTAGCCGAAAATATCATGACGTTTGTTCCTTTGCCAGACCTAAAACCACTTTGTGATTCAGGAATGACTACCGGGCAAATGTAAAAAAGCAATCGATTCAACAAGATTCTTGAGAGAACTTTGCTAACAGCACCCAGAAGTGTGATTCAACGGTAGTTATCACAACTGCCTTTTTTCCTTTGCCCTTGTATAAACACACCAAAGCACCAACAATCCATTCATTTAGTAGAGGAGAACCGTTCCAACATTGAGTTAAGAGATCGAACAGAGCAAGTTTGACATTAAAACTTTTTACCTTCAACAGTTCCACTGGAAGCCCATCTAAACCTGGTACTCTACCAGAATTAATTTATTTGATAGTCATTTCAAATTCTGAAAATGTTGGTAAATGGTCCATCTCATATTTGGTCTCCTGTTGAGGAAGACTCTGCAGAACATCAGCACTGACTAGTGAAGGGTTATTAAATAAATCCGTGAAATGTTGTTGCCATCGTTGAAGGATTTTTTCGGGTTCTTTAATCAAGGTGATGTTGTTCTTTGACCTTAGAAGAGCAATGGAAGAAGTTAATGGACCGAAAACTGTACACATGAGGCTATAGAACAGTTTTAGGTACTTTTTATTAAAGGCCTTCTGGGTTTCAAAGGATATATTAGACCACCACTCATTTTTCGTCCTCCTTATTTTACGCTGTAATAGATGTTAGACTCAGTATATTCCTTCAGGGTAGACGGTCGGAGAGATGACTTATTATGAAGTTTACATATAAAATAAGTTCTTTTCTTTTCCAGTAATTGACTGATGGCAACTATATTGTCATCAAACCAGTCTTGATATTTCCAGGCTCTGAATACAAGTACAGCTGCACCAGTGGAATAAACTTGGTCTCTAAAGTTATCCCATGTGCCATTAAACTCCAGACTGTCAAGATGTTTATTCAGTATCTCTGTAACATCCATTTGCTTGACTTTGTCTAAATCTAGGCGCTTTGGTGTTTTTACTCCAGGTATGCGAGTCTTTTTTCGAACACGAAGTTTAAATTTACCTCGCACTAAACTGTGATCTGTGTCGCTATCTGCACTACGCATAACACACACATTACGGACATCACTAATATCACGGCGGCAAGTCAATCATATGGCCATGTTTTGATCTTGGGTGGGTCCAAGTAATTTTATGTTTTAGTTTTTGACGGAAAAGAGTATTACAAATGGTTAAATTGAGCTCAGAATAGAACTCAAGTAGTTTCAGTCCATCCAAATTTACCCTACCAATACCATAATGACCAAGTGCATTCCATGTCTCAAAATTCCTGCCAATGCGTGCATTAAAAACCCCAATTATTATCAACTTATCCTCCTTTGGTGTAGAGACAATAGCAGTGCGAAGGTCTTCATAAAAAGTCATGACAGTCTCCTCATTAGCTTGAAGGGTCGGGGCATATATAGAAAATAAGGTCGCGTGCCGTCCACACTGCAGCTGGATACGCAGTTTCATAATGCGATCACTGATGCTAGAAGGAAGCTCCAAATACTTTGCCAGTCTTGTATTCACGGCAAAACCAACACCACCTTAGCGCCGTTCGCCCTTTGGCTTACCATCCCAAAAGAGTTTATAGCCCGTTGATACTTCAGTCAACTGATCCTCCTCTGACAATCGGCTTTCCGATAGAGCAGCAATATCAATCTGTAATCTCTGAAGTTCCTTTATCATAAGTGTTGTTCTTCTTTCCGGGCGATCTGAAGAGTTACGTCTAACATTCCAACAAGAAATGTTAAGTTTAATCCGGTCAAATTGTTTTATATTTCTTTTCTTCCTGCAAGAAATGAACCACCGTTAGCCACCGGAAACTAACCAGTGTTGAGATGACAGGCAATGTTTAGTGCACCTTTTCTAGCACTATCCCATTAGTTTGGGGGAGCAGTGCTCTCCTAAATAGGGCTGTTCAGACACAAGAGTCTCCACCGGGGTTAGTGCCTGTCACGGGTAGACACAACAACGATGTTAGGATAAGACTCCTGTCGCCAATGTGTAGATATGTAACTGCATGCTTCCAACTGGTCAGGTCTGCACACGTTGCCACACATCCATTGCCATGGGACTTTTTGAGAGGCTGATAGATGAAGGAAAGAAGGGAACATTTGCACATCATATTATAGTGGTAAACGCTTGTACAACACGAATACCACTCTCTAAATTTTCATGATTATTGTCCAGTGACAAGCCTAAGCAAGATAACTGGTAATCATGTCAATCGCAGGTGTTAAATCAGAGTTGTCCTTCTCCTAGATAGATAACCTAACAAGGAATAAGGGGTCCAACACTCCCAAAATAATGTTCTAGATGGCCGTTGAGCTAATAGCTTCCTCTGCCCTTTGAACAGATCTTGTTTTTTGTCCTGCAGAATGTCTAGCCACCCTTCTCATCAGATAAAATATGTGGGGTTACCGGTTTAGTCACCGATGACACGACTATGAAACAGGTCGTACTGGAATACATAGTACCAGTAGCGCATTAAGCGACCTGATACAAATATCCTCCTATATACATATATATACACATATATAGACACATTTATATTACATATGTATAGACCCATATCACACATATATACACATACATATATACACATACATATATATATTAATGACTGTGCGTGTGGGTGGGTGTGGCGGCACTAAATAGATAATACAAAGAACCGGATGTTAACTCCGCAACGTTCGAGAAAATTGTCTCATAAAATGTTTTGTACCCAAAGTGGTCCTGCGCAGCTTTCTGTTAAAATAAATGGATACCAAATTGTTTTTTAACCAATAAAAAGTGTTCGCGTCTAAATACTAAAGTTATTTCGTCTGATCCACTTTGATTCAGCGATGACTATGAAAAATAGATTCATTTTTCAATTCAGCCAAATTACAGGATGAGTTAGTCTAATTCAATAACGCTACCGACCTCTCACCTCATACCACGCTAACACGCAACCGACTTCGCACCTCCTACCACATCTGGAACTTTGAGTAATGTGGTGTACCCCTTCATCACCATTACTCCCAGGTCCACTCGGACCCGTAGTGGTAGTACCCGCTAGGGTCCTATCTATGAATTAAATAGAAAAAATGAGTTTAAAAAAATGTGTTATAAAGAAATTGAGTATCCATCAAGAATGAATAAAACAAAACATCTTCGGCTTAACTTAACCCAATAAGGGTTGACATGCTGTAAAAATCAACCAACCAACCAACGAAATTCTCTGCTATCGTAGAAGACCCATACACATATACGCATAGGAATATGTATCAATGTATTTTGCTGCTTAAGAGACTCCAAACACATTGTTTATCTTTCTCTTCAAAAACCTTTCTATAAATACTGTATATTTATAACTTCATAAAACTTTTGTTATCGTTAATACCTGTCCTTTCTTATTTACTTCTTCCTGATATGTATACTAACATAGAGATGATTTATCTCTACAAGGCCTAAACCTCAAACCCATTAACCTCAACCTCAAACCCATTAACCTCAAACCCATTAACCTCAAACCCATTAACCTCTTCAAAAAGGAATTTTAATAACATGTAGATACATGTGTATTTGTCGCTTGAGAGTTTTCTGCATTGTTGCAGTATAACATTGAATTACTTTGTTCGTAAATATAAAACATGTAAATGTAATTTGATTTAAGCGATATCTAAGGAATCACATGAACAGAATTAGATTGGGATAAAAGCTAAAGCCTCAAGTAGACTAAAGCCTTTGAAGTTTTTCTTTGACAGTATTATATTTCATATATATATATATATATATATATATATATATATATATATATATATATATATATAGTGTACTATACATAGTACATATATAAAAGGTGATTATTACCATTTCAAAGGAGTGTATTAGCTACTTTTCTCCATAACAACGCTTCTGTGAAAAACATTACAACGAATTTTAATTCAGTTAACTATATATATATATATATATATTATATATATATATATATATATATATATATATATATATATACCAATATATATATATATATTTATATGTTTCTGCCAGAATACATATATTCACCGTTAGCGTAAAGCAAGGCTTGTCTGTTATTTACGGATTTGAGCTCTATAGTGATCGTAATATATATATACTGTTGCATGTATTTATCAGTTAAAACTCCGCGTCTTACTGGGAAGTGTAGACGGCCAAGGGGTTAATTGAACTGATGAAAATTCAGTAGGGTTTTCCTCCCAGCTAGAAGTAGTAGCTAAGTCTAGCCACACTGAAGAGACGTGAAACTTTAAAAAACGGTGTCTGTGGATGACTATATATATATATATATTGTATTGAACCGTTCTTGTATTCATCAGCGTGACCTCTTCCTATGGTATTGACTTTGTCGAAAAATAGTGTGTCATCTGTCTCTACGCACATATGCGCACCCTTCTAATTGGTTTACGTATACATACATACATACACTTGTGCTCCCATGTATACCCTTGCCAGCTACTCCGACTATATGGATCACACACATACAGGTTATATATATATATATATATATATATATAATATATATATATATATATATATATATATATATAATCACTATTATTGTTGATGTTGTTGTGCAAACATGAATGAAGCCTAGAGGATTGGCGAATGGATACTCAAAAGATATACAGTAACTACCCCCTACCACCACTCCTTGACACAAAATACAAATACAACATTTAAACGTATACAATAACGAATTTAAAGAAAAGATCAGTAGAGAATCCACAGGAAAAGATCGATATATTAATACTCATCTTCCCTAATAGTATGACCGTTATCATCTTGCAACACCCTCTGGTTGAAAATAAGACCGTCCAAATCGTCCAAGATTAAATGCAAACATGTAAATCCTGATTATCTTGTGTTGCTTTCCGCCGAATTCTTATTTTTTATGAGTGTCGTCATCTCTTTTAAATAATGGACCATTTCATTTTTATTATAAAGAAAGAGAAGGAAAAGGACATGCTACAAAGAAAAACATAAGAAAGAAAGAAAGAAAGAAATAAAAAGGGTCGGAGAAAGATAGAAAAAGGGTTGAGCCCGCGGAAGTGATAACGCTAATCCATTTTAATTGAATATAAGAATATAGATGAAAAAAAGAAAGAAAGAAAAATGAGAACGAGTTAAATCATTATCATGATTTTACATATTAAACTATTTGCAATAGCTCTTAAGCAAACATATAAAGCGTTGTAATAATTAAATTATCATACTGTGGTATATCCACAGGTCCGGCAGGTTATTTATTAATATACATGAAGTTAATGAAGATTATTTCTATAACCAAATTTTGTTTATAAAAACAAATAAATAAATTATACATATGATGTTATTGAAAAATCTAACAAAAATTATTTATTTAATTTATTAATATACATGAAGCTAATGAAAATTAAAAACAAACATAAATATTTACCTACAAATTATACGAAGTTAATCGAAATCATTTCTTCCAGAACTTGAAACATAGAAACTTTATTAAAATGACTTGATTCGGCATTAAATGACCCGAAAAGGGTGTGTTCTGGGTATGACGTTAAACTGCATCGAATGGTGAATTTCCAATTCTGGAGCTCTTGAGAGTGTATACCCCTTCATTGCCATTACTCCCAGGTCCACCCTTACATAGACTGGTGTACCTATTATGGTCCCATCTATGGGTTAAAAAGAAAAATTGAGCATTCAACAAATTAATTAAAAAATTCCATACTCATCAAGAATGAATAAAACAAAACGTCTTTGGATTAAAATAACCCTATAAGGATTGACATGCCGTAAAATCCAACCAACTAACCGGAAAAGAGTTTATACGTCGTAAAACAAAACAAAAAATTATTTTTATTTTCAGTTTTTGAATGCATTTTAAACTCGGTGTTACTCGTTCATACGAAGATTTTAGATAAGAGGAGACATAAAAATGAAACCCTTCACTGAATTAATCTAAATGCTGAATCTAGCTTAAAATTCCATTTGCTGTGGATTAAATTAATCTAAACCCACGCAAAATTGATAATTAAGTTGGTCGCCCAACGAACTCATCTAAATTCCCAAGTGTATTTATTTCTTGAAATTAATTCGTAGTCAAACGGATTCTCTTATTTGATTCCTGCCTACTAAATTGTAAAAGGAAAAGATTGTATAGGCAGGAACAAAAAGGTTTAAATTCCTTACAAATTCCCAACCTTTATTATTTCCTGCCACAAGTCATCCTTGCTTCTAAATTGCCATCCATTCTCATGAACACGTTGTTTCAGAACACTCCACAAGTTTTCTATTGGGTTTAAGTCTGGAGAATTAGTCAGCCAATTTATTTTCTGAAACCCAATATGTGCAGTTACTCCGTAATTTCATGTGCTGAGTGTCAAGGAGCACAATCTTACATTAATATGATGGTACTCCTGAAGATGATTCCTTGCTTTTTAGTCCTGATTCCAAGTACTCTATGAGGAAGGCTATAGAAACATCTCTGGTTATTATTGCACTGTCAGGGACACTCCACGAACCAATCGTGATACTTCCAATAAATACAAGCCAAAGTCACAATATTCCCTCCTCCTTGTTAGTCCCTTAAGCTTTGATGCCTTTGTATGCAATAAACGGTCATGGTAATCGAAGAAAATAGATCTTGCTACTACTAGGCGCGTCGTGTAACGGTCATCTTTGTAGGAAATGGCCTCGGCAAGACGAGTCCCAATTCTGGGACGAGGCTGTTTTCATTTATTTCACATAGCTCAAATACCATCGGGAAATGTATGAATCCAACTATTCTCCCTCAAGCTATGGGTAAATAGAAGAGCAGACTGGGTTCTTTATCATTAGTTAATGTCATATATGATTAAAGAGACACTAGCGGTTGAAACCCGATCACTAGTAAACGAGAATGGCAACCTACATACAATATTAATAGAGGTACCGTGAGGTTAGAGTTAAACTTCAAGCATAGCTTGTCCGCTACTCTCTCGGTTAAAAGCGTTTTGTCATTGTTCGAAACAATGCTCTAGTGTTACGGATGGTAACAATTTTTTTCGTTATTTTATTTTATATTAATATATAATTCATTTGAATGAAAAACATATGCTTATCTTAAGTTGTTTTGTTCTTTCTTTATTGTCCCCCTTAGCGTTATAAAAGTTGGGCAACCAGTCTAAAAGCAAAACTCGGAATTAAAACCTGTTAAATTCCGCTTAAAAAAAAACCATGAGACACAACCTGATCGTGTAGAGGGGTTGGTACATATGTATCAGGAGGAGTTAAGACCTGCAATATTTTGGTACAGACTAGTTTGCGTATAAAATGTGACCCAAACAGTTTAAGCCGTGGAATGTACCCGATTTGACTTGTAGTATCATGGTAGTAGGTGCGCTGACACTTTATGTATTGCTTCAATCCGTGTGTGATTTGAAAGTCACACAGATGAAAATGCAACGTAGTTTAATGCAGAAAATTATGCTTTTCAAGTTCAAACTGGGCCATAACGTCACGGAAGCAATCAAAAGGATTTGTTGTAAGAAAGGTGAAGTACAGTAACCAGATGGTTCAAGAAGTTTCGCTTTTATTGTAAGAACTTCGACATTCAGTCAAGGTCATGTTGACCTAAAATCGTGCATTCCAAGTTCTTGCTGCAAGCCATAGAAGCAAATTCCGACGAGTAGCTCTCGAAAAGTATCGGGTTAAGTTACAGTCCACCTTTTCGACCTCGGCCAAAGTATCCTGATCTGCTGAATTTTGCCTCGTGTTACCAAAATATTGATTGGTTGAAAACTTTTGATTGGTTGGTTGGTTGGTTGGTTGGATTTTACGGCATATCAACCCGTCTAGGATTATTTTATGACGAAGACGTTTTGTCTTATTCATTCTTGTTGGATAATCAATTCCTTAACTTTTATTTTTATTTTAAAAACATTCTTTTTAAAATTCATAGAAAAGTTTAGTAATATACAGATATCAAAATACATTTTTAACTAATCATACTCGGGTAAGTCAAAAGTTTTGCCTGTCGGCTGCGACAATAGAATTCACCGACTGGTAAAATCCCTCAAGTGGGGCCACATGTTAGCCATATAGTTGCGACCTATGATGCGTAAGAACGGAATCCTTGTGGCTGACTGAGCAGTCCATAACATGCAAGGATGTCCTTTGACCCTTACTTAAGCTAGAGGGGCAGTCGTATAGGCTCCTCCGATCAATCGTCTGTACACATCAAGCCCTTGCACCCTATGATTGTCCCGACCCTATTGCTCTTATGGCAAACCCCCAACCCTTTTATCATACATGTGCTAGAAAGCGGTGGCTGAGGGTTTTTAGTGTCCTGTGTATGGCGTTAAATTGCATCTTATAGTGAAGTTCCAATTCTGGAGGTCTGGGAAGTGTGGGGTACCCTTTCATCTTCATTACAACCAGATCCACTCTGATCCGGAGTGGTAGTACCTGCTAGAGTCCCATCTATGGGTTAAATAAAAAAAAGGTGTTTAAAAAAATTGAGTTAAAAAATTGATTACCCATCAAGAATGAATAAAACAAAACGTCTTCGGCATAAAATAACCCGACAATGTTTGACATGCCATAAAAACCAACCAAACCACCAATCAACCAACATTTCCCAGTGAATCACCTTTCCCCCCCAGTCAAGCATATTCTTGTACTTTTTTGTTGATGCATTTGCTTATTATTATTATGACAATGCTGTTGTCTGGATGGCCTTAATATTTCCACTGATTTCCAGTTTCTGCAGTCTTTTTCCAAACCTCTCGGGTCTGTTCCAAGGGAACCAACTAGAATTGGTATCACCTTTCCTCTCATGATCAACAGGTGTTTCAGTTCTCTGGAAAAGTCCAAGTATTTGTCCATCTTTTCGATTTCTTTCATTTTCGCTCCTGTGGTTCGCCGGGATTGCAAAATCCAATAGTTGAAAAGTTCTCTACTCCTCGTTAATTAATTCTTGATTTGGTGTTCTGGATGGGATAAGGGAATCCGATTGTATCTCAAAGACTCATAGAATTGTATGTGTCTCATTCTCTAAGAAAAAATTCCAGTTTATGCATATACCATTTAGTAGCATGGGGAAAATTGAATTTCTTGCCCAATTTCTAGTGGTTCACCTTTCCCAACCAGTCATGCCTTGCACCACCTTTGGGCTTATTATTATTATTATTATTATTATTATTATTATTATTATTATTATTATTAGGTTCTATCTATCTATCAATCTATCTATCTATCTCAGTATATCTCTATCTACCTATCCCAGTCTGCTTATATCTTTCTAATTATCTATTTGTGTTCTCAATTATCACTCTCTTTCTATCTATCTATTTATTTATCGAAATGACTTACTCGCTCTCGTTCTCTTTCGATCTTCCTCTCATATCTACGAGAGAGAGAGAGTCCAACATTATCCGTACTCTTGTTTATTGAATCCATTTACCCAAAATCAGGGTATAAACAAGTACGTCATTTTTCTATTTAGTCTCCTTTTTCTGCACTAAGTTTAAGTTTTAAATCTTTTCTACCCTAACAAATTAAATAAATTCTGGTGAAAAAAACAACATTTCACCTAATATTTATTTTAGCAAGTTTCTATAATCATTCATTACAAATGAAAAAGAAAAGGGGTAGACTGTGAATTCAGGGGCGTAAATTTTTACCATAGTCTACTGGATAGAGATTAGTGGAATATGAAATGAAGTCCAATGTATATATTTTTAATTTCAGATCATATTTTGTTCGGATTTCATAAAGTGAAATAAATCAAATATTTTCCCTAATACATCTTAAGAATAAACTATTTTAAACAAAAATTTATCTAAAAAGGTGAATAAGTATAGGAAATTTTTATGAAAATTTTACTCTTATTTGATTTTTAAGTCTGTAGTTTGGCCACGTTAAAATTCAATGTAGCGAACATTGTTTTCGTTCATTATT